>CM040821.1:44904581-44912081 GCA_022828995.1 Vimba vimba
TTCACTTTTCATTTTGCAAATATGTTAATTTGCATTTCTGTTGTAATCTTCGTTTGCTTGTGTTTGTTTTACACTGCAGAGCGATCAAACGGGTGTTCGTGTCGGCTGTTAAATATAAAACCCTAAGCCTAATAGGCATATTTTTCATATATATATAAATAGGCCTATTAGGCTACAACAGAATAGAACCAAAGATAGAATCAATTTTAGAACTGAAAAAATAGAATCAAAAGTTAAAAAATAGAGACGATATTAGGAGCAATGACGCTGAATATTTTTACTATTCTATTGAGGAATTAGATAAATGAAGAGCTCTCGTGAGCGATACAATTGCATAGTAATTTATAGTGATTTCAAAAGCAGTCCTTAAAAAAAAAATACATGGAGTAGTGTGGCATAATTTTTGAGAGATTACGCGGAACGCGTTTTAGTTAAGATCCTGGTTTCAATGCCCTTAATGTATATAGGCTAGGCTACTGCTTTAAAAAATGTCACAACGCGTTTTGAGATTGTTTTGAATTAAACATTGAAGTTTAAAATGTAGTGTTTTGGCACACCAGGCCGAGTGGCGTTACGCATTGTTCAAAAATCAGGTTTTATTCTGGCATGTTGAATTGGCGTTAGAATTTTTTTTTTTAGATTTATTAGATTTCGATGTTAGATTTCGTTAATTTATTTTTCTCATAACAGCTAAAATAACTTAATATATGCCTTGTCTTAATATGACCTACTTAATATAGGCAATAGGCATATATTAAGTTATTTTAGCTGTTATGAGAAAACTTAATATATGCCTTGTCTTAATATGACCTACTTAATATAGGCAATAGGCATATAATAGCCTATATAATAAATTAGCAAAACTTGGCCACTAAATATTTAATTTTCAATTATTTTAATTATCACAATTAAAGTTTTAATTTTATTAAATTGAACAAGCGCAACAATCAGCATTTAATCAAATATTCAAAAAAATTTATTATTAATAATAATGTTATTTCAACATAATATTTCGTTTTTTCGACATAATATGTGTGCGTGCAACAAGCAAGATGTGCATTTGTAAATCCGGTGATGCGTGCATTGATTTTTATCAATAAACTAGTGTTTTCTGACAGTGTCGACTGCAAAGATGAAGTTGACGATCGCCTTATTTGTAGTGAACGCACCTAGAGAGAAATGCACATAAAGACATAATCATAGAGTAGCCTTTTTCTTTTCGTTTTGAATTACTTCGTTTGAAGACATTTTAAGCTTTGTGTATTTGATGTATTTATCATGTCTGTGTGAGGCATACGCTGAGTTTCGTTAAGTTAGGAGGATGAGATGCGCTCCAGCTGACGTGCAATGCAAGTGACCGCGCGGGCGCCTCCATGATTAGTGTCTGTTATATTTGCTTCTCTTACTTATTAAATCCAGGCAATTATTTGATGAAAAATTGATTAAAATTAAGATACAATTTATAGAAAACGAAATTCACTTTAAAGAAAAGTTTTCTACTAAACAAAACTTAATGAAGTGGTCAAAATCATGTCTGACCCACTCCATATCCATCTCTCGATATAATGCATCCTATCTTACTCGTGCTGTTCACTTTTCATATTCAACATAGATGGAAAAAATAACATTATAATATTTTAACAAATATGATACTAAATGAGATTATTTAATGGCTACAACAGTATAGTAGGCCTATAGACTCTATTTGTACAAATTGCTGCACATTAATTTAATTAAATGAAACCTTGTAACGAATTCACACTGTAGGGTAGACTGTGTACAGTTGAGACACCTTAAATAACTTGCGTTCGCAGCAAGCACAAGTTGTGATTTTTGCTGTGCACTTGCATATTAGTGTCAGCTGGGAAGGAAATATAGAGACCAGGGCTGGGTTTCCCGAAACCTTCTTAACGCTACGTCGTTCTTAAGTTACACCTTAAGCTGTACCTTATCGTTAATACCTGTTTCCCGAAACGTCCTTAGTTAAGTATACCTTCTGTAAGTCATACTTTCGGAAGGTTGGTCTGGACCACTCTTAGCTTTACCTTATCACTGTTGCAGGTCTATATGAATATAATTCTGAAGTTTTAATACACCCAGACAGTGTTTAGTTAGGCTAATTCAAGTGTTTTCATGCAAAGAATAAAATTGTCATTACACTGATTGTTAATAGAATTTTAAATATATTATTATATATAATAATTTTTTTATACATTTATTTGAATTAAAGAGCGCTTTTAAATGCCAGTGAAAGCATAGGCTACTGTCAGTTAAGTCCTATTCGGACGCTAATATTGTTTCTCATGGGCTCGTAGTAAGTGGGTTATTTTAGTGCCGTCCAATCCATAATATCAGTGTTTTTTCTCATCCAACCCGTGTAAAAATCCCAGGGCAAATTAGTACCTACTGTTTTTTTGACAAACAGGTCGTACGTTAATTTAATTGCCGTTTGAATCCACATCTCCGAGTTTACAAGAGATTCAAAATCCACTGTTTAAATCCTTTTTGATCACTGCCGAGCACCATACGTATGACGTACACTTTTATTACTGAAATGCTTTAAACTATTTTCAAGAACAATATTTCATCACAGCTCCATCTCAGTGAACAAAAATAGGAAAGATAAGAAAGTACATAAATAATTTAAATGGTTATTATGGCAGCAATATATGATACAATTTTAAAATATGTTGGCAAGGCTATTATAGGCTATTATAGTTTATATATATATATATATATATATATATATATATATATATATATATATATATATAATATCCCATGAGTCCTAATAAATGTAATTTAAACTATTTCTGAAGTGCTTATTTTATAAAGAACACCACTTTCTCACATAAACAGCCCCTGCACGAGAGAATAATTGATTCTCGAGCGATCGATATCAACTAATTCATTTTTTTTGGCACACCACGACGAGTGGCGCTATGCATTGTTCTAAAGCCAGGTTTTATTCTGGCATGTTGAATAGTGTTCGACAAACGCGGCGGCGCGTTCATTTGAATGAAGAGCGCTTCTCGCTCGTGTGAGCGAACACACACTGGAACTTTAGGCCATGTCGCAGCGTGTGAATCGTGGCCGAGTGGTTGAACTTACGTGTTACGTTACAATCGTTTAGATGGCACAGGTTCGAATCCCGAACTAGCTTGGACTACTGATATTTTTATATTAGCCTATTAATGCATTTTATAGTCTATTGTTGATGCAGAGAGATTTGTCTAGTTCTAAAACATAGTTTTTTTCCTTTTAACCTATTTACAAAATAAAATCACCATGCATTTCCATTTTACACTAAGGAACAAATAGTATACAATGACTTTACTTCTGTAGCCTATAATAATTCCAATCGTAATTTCAAAAGCAGTTCTGTTAAAATGTATATATATATATATATATATATATATATATATATATATATATATATATATATATATATGACGTTTAAACGACAAACAATAAAATCAGAACCAGTATTCTGTTGGTTCATGGTTCCAGTGGCAGTAATCCATCCACGGCTTTTCAAAAAGTCACAAAGCGTTTTGAGATTGTTTTGAATGAAATATTGAAGTTTATAATGAAGTGTTTTGGCACACCACGACGAGTGGCAAACTCTTTGTTTTGCAAACTCAGCTAGCCTGTGGGGGGTTTGGAGAAGGCAATAGTTGCTTTATCGTGGGGGTGCAGGACAGAGGTGTTAATGTTCCGTCTTTCATATGGAGAGTGTCGGAGCCAGCCTGATGAGCAGGCACAGGCAAAATTCTTTTAAGGATTAATCTCAAAATCTCCAAAAGTCCATAGCCTATGTACAGTAGGCCCTATATCTTATTAAATTATATATTGTAGTTTTATTGATTGTATTTAAAGGTTTTCCACACACAATTTCAATTTAGCAGATACAGAGCTCTTTAATTCGCGACCCACCTCGTTTTATTGTAAGGTGAATTCAGCAAGGCATGTTGTATCTTTGAAGGAACAAAAGCTATTTGTTACAGTTTTTTCTTTCGTGATTTGTGTGGATGACACACAGCGACATATACAGTATTATCAGCTGTATGGTGTTTTTTTACGCTGAATTGCTTAATTTCGAGAAAGACCCGCCGCGCGCAGTGAGGGAGACCAAACTTACTAAAAAAATATCCAGCGCGAGAGAGGCAAAGAAAAACGCCTGTTCTTAATTTATGTTGCTTTGAATTTTTTTCGTTTTGTACCGTTTTAATTTTTTAATTTAGCTGCAATTTCTTTGACAATAGAAATTTAAAATGTTGCAAGAATAAGATTCTGTGTTTCTTATTTTGCATCACAAAGGGAATAAACTCTATCGATGCAACCCTGTTTAAATAAATAAACTGTCCCGACACTTTATTCATACCTTGAAATGTGCGATGGGTTTTCAAACTTAATTAATTTTCTTTTTCTTTTACATTTTCATTGTTTATTTTTTACTTGAAAGCAATACTGTATTGAAAGTATTTTTCTGATTTGTTCCATCTGTTTTGAAAAATGTCTTCCGTTGTTATGGCCGGGTATCACTGTCAGTCATCTCAATCTCGTGAATGATTCACACACACACAAAAAATAATTTAGCAGATTAAAGACGAGCTTCATCATCTTCATTTTCTGGTGCAATCGGCTGGCAGTCTTCCTTCATCAGATATGTCATAGCGTGCAGCGGCTCAACTGGAATGTAGCAAATTTATGTTAATGTACAATTGATAATTAAACAAGATGATTGACTTTAATAAACAGATGCATATTTAAGCATCAAGAACGGAAAAACATAAACACTGTCGGCTACACTGAGATTCGATCTCAGATCGTTTTAAGCTCTGAGAGGCTGTTGTTAATGCATTAACCACAGAGCTATCATCTGAGTAGGCTAGATCTACTATTTTCTCATTTTTGTTCAAATAATGAAAAAAGGTTGTTGTTTTTTTACAAGATCTTGCGCCATGTTTTTTTTTTTTTTAATAAACAGATAGGAAACTTACCTTTTAAAATGCCGCAGTTGCTGCTGTTTTGCTCTGTCACTTGCGCCACCCGGTATAGTAGGCCTAGTCATTTCGTGAACGACTTTGAAATTCGACTGGTTTATTTTTGCTGCGGCAGTAATAGGCATTGTGGTTGATTATTTATTAAAGAATTCAATTTATAATCATAACAACATGTAAGCCTATTTAATTCTGAATATAACAAAGAATGCTTAAACCGACTATAACATCGGTTAGTAACTGCAAGTCCTGAAAATGTTTTAATTTTACGGTAAATTATTTTAATTTATTTCACTGTTATGTTTCAGTTAATAAATCTACAAACACATTAAAATAACACGAAGTAAATGACAAGTAACCTATTGACATAGCCTTTCTAAATTATAGAAAAACTGGGCACACAATGTTAACGTGTGTCTACTTTGTTTAAATTTAATGAATTTGAATTCGTTTAACCACAATATTTATCTTGAATTTATCTGTGACCTCAGCTCATATTACTGCCGCGGCAGATTACGGCATAAAGAGAATAAACTGACACTTTTCAAAGTCTGTGATTACAGCGCCACTCAGCGGTAAAAGGTAGCAAATACACATCCCAATTTTGCCGCCGCGGGAACGGTGGCGGTAAAAGTCTCATTCTGGTTGTCCACCATCTGTAGCTAAACTCTGAAGTGAGAAGTGGATAAACTGTTTCTGACATTTCAGCGGTGGGTAAACTGGGTTTACTTGCGTTTAGCCTCCACTACAGCCCTGGCGACACGGTCAAATATATGTGAAAGAGAACCGTAGCAGTCTAACACAAAACGCAAACACACTATTGTGAAAGCCGCTTGATGATCATCACCACTGATCCAAACACTAGCCATGAAGCTTTCATGACGATATGGACATTTACTTCAGGGCAATTTGGTTTTGGCTCATATTCGTGAATCACGAAATATGCTCTTCTAATGTCTGAGTGATCTTGCTTGTAGTGGAGGCTGTGTCAAAGGGAACATACACACAGAGCTAGCTAACACGCAGCTTGTAAACATTAACGTTAGCATGGTGTTTACCGTGGCAATATCTCGCTTGCGGCAGACGGTGTCTCTCGACCTCGGGAGAGGGCAAGCAGAGAGGTTTGCATTCACAGACGGCATGGCGGTAGGAATTAACTTAGCCATCCTCTCACTCTTTAAACCAAGTGCGACCATCTTGGCATCCCTTGAGTGGTAATCCTCCTCCTTGAAATGCGCGCTGCATATTCTCGAGTAGGCGGTGACAGAGCTAGCTGAAAAATCTGCCCGCCTAATCTTGAAAAATTGCACCCAGCTTCGGAAGATCCCTTTGTCCTTGGGGAAACAATGGACCCTATGTCCAGTTTTGCTGGAGTTCTTGCACCCGACACAAACACAGTAATACCAAAGAGTATACGCTGATTTCACGCAGCCGCCATTTTGAAATCGAAAGTGAGGCTCAGGTGGGAAAAACCCCGGAAGTAAAGATAAACAACAATGCCTTTGGACTACCAACCTGAAGCTGCTGCCGCGATTTACACTATTGGATGTTAATATCCAATATATGATATGTATATAGTTCATTCCTGCTTCTTTTTTTACTTTTTGAATTATATAAAAAAAAAAAAAATTTATAAATGAATTTCACTGTATATAGTCTAAAGTATAAAAGAAATGTATGTACAGTTTTAGAATTGACACAACATCATTAAACACAACAATTGATACTTTGCACGTGACGTCAGTTGTACTGGCTGGCGGGCAAGAACGTCATTCTCTAGCAACGAAAACCAGTAAACTAATCAAGGATCTTGCCAGGACGTTGCCAGATAGTTGTTGTGTGATTGGATGCACTAACCGCGTTTGTTGCCCGCCAGATCACGTGACTGCAAAGTATCAATACGCCATCGCATTCACGACTCCTGTGATTAAAGGCGACACTTCCGGTTTTCTTCCCACCGGAGCCTCGCTTTCGATTTCAAAATGGCGGCTGCGTGAAATCAGCGTATAGAAGCCCAAGAGGCGAAACTCAATAGAACGCTCCATAGCAACAGTTGCCCCCATGACGTGACGGCGCGGCCGCCATTATGGACTGAAAACGCCGAAAAATAATGGGAGTCAATGGCACTGAAAAACTTAACATAACAAAAACTTAACATAACTTAATTTTTTCTGGCCGTCATATCTAAATATGAAAACAATTTAAAATACATTGAGGATGACCGACGTTAAATGACAGAAAATATACGTCTATGTGTTGGTTATGCATGGCCTAATTACCCTTAGGAAAATAGTATTTTGGGACAAAATATTACTATAGAAGTACTATAAGACTACTATAGAAATACTATAGCGGCTCTAGGATATTATAGAGGTATTACAGAACATAACACACTTCTGTGATGTTCTGTAATACCTCTATAATATTTTTAAGCTGCTATAGTATTTATATAGTAGTCTTATCGTACTTCTGTAGTATGTCCCAAATTACTATAGTA
>CM040821.1:44914581-45032081 GCA_022828995.1 Vimba vimba
AAACTGAGGGAGAAGCATCTGAAATGGATGAAGATGAGCATATTGACGAGCAAGAAGAAGGTGATGAATACTCATGGGACTTGGCAGAGGACATTGAGGGAAACCACTTGTTTTAGTATGATTGTGTACTGTATAGTTACATATGTGATGTGAAGAGCTGCCTGCCACACACACAGACACAGAGAGAGAGATACACACATGGACTCCAGTCTCATACAGTTCTATTTTAATCTTAATCTTTCATTGCTCTGAAAATCATTAATTTCATGTTCATTTCATTTTGTTGTGGCCTCATTTAACAACTTAACAAGAGGCGGTTTTAATCACATACAGTATGTACTATGAATAAATCTTTTTAATAAATTTTTTTATGAAAAAAAATCTTACCAACATGTGTTGACTCTAGTTTGATTCAGTTGACTATTATAAAAATCAAGATCTACATCACTTGAGTCCACGCACTGTCATTACACCATGCGCAATTCTGGTAGCTATTGCTGGTAACAGATGCTCGAAGTAAACCTTCTTCAGGTGGGAGATGTGTTTTTCAGTCCACTCTTGGTTGAATGGTACATCTAGGATAATCTGTTCATTTGGGGTCCATACCAGGAACTTGCATTTTTTTTTTGTTTGCACAGTACATTGCTACCTGAATCTGGTAGTAGTAGCCTAATCCTGACGCAGTTTCCCTAAGGCCATACATTCCGTTTACATATTTCACATCATATGTGTTTGATTCAATCATTTTTTGCAGACTGCCATCATGTGCCTCATGTTTCTTTGGTGTAGGACACTTAATCTCAAGGATGGTATCTTTGTCAACTACTCCATCTAGACTGGCACCAAGCCAGTTTTCCTTCTCGTGTACAATAAGACCTGTGGTCTCAACTGTCTGCCCCGTGATCCCTTCAAACCATTTTCTAGCTAAAGTCTCAGCTGATTGACCATATCTCGTAGCTGTGCATCCAGCAAACACAGCATTTCACTAGTTCACACTTACAAATAAGTCAGATAGAATAAATGCGTATTTGGCGTGCTGTCCGAGGAGAGGGCTCCGGGCTCGGTATTCGGCCCGAACCCAGAGTACTCCCCCCGTATTCCTGGCTGTGAAAGAACAAGCCAAGAGTGAGGAGTCGGGGTGGTGGAGGGATGCTGAAACCTGTCAAGGAAGTTAGGTGAGTTGACAGAGTGAATATATATACATGCTTCCTCTCATGCTGATAGGGTAGACATGGTAATTGTTTGATGAGTTGATTGATTGATTGGATTATTTGAACGTGCTCCTCCCGAACTTTGTTTATAAAACATCATTTAATTTTCTTTCGACCCAGTTGCTTGGGTCTGCTTTTTTGGGCACGTCTGATGCCTCACTGCTGGTAATCCTAACCTTTCTTTGGTCCAGCCAAAATTGACAATCCTGGCCCTTTGATTTTGTTTCAATTTTCTCTCTCTCATCTTTCCCACATTTTACATATTTTTCAAACACTACATTGCATAGGTTACATTTATGTTCAGCACACTGTTCATGCTCTCTGGGTAGCTCACTGGTTGCTTTTTTCTGTGGGTGTGCAGTCAGCACCTGATGCAAAATGCTCCCAGGTATCATGGCTAAGCCGGCCAACTCAGGGGATGAGAAGTGTTGTATGACCTCTGCATCAGTCTCAAATGCCATGGAGATAGCTTTCATACTTGTACCCTCATGGTCTGGCCCTTGAATGTTCTCAATCGTGTCTGGTACCACATTCCTCCAAGTTGATTGGTTCCAGGCACACAGTTGGTCCGTGCAGGCTGTACCTGTGAAGCCTCGAGACACAGCATCTTTCAGCTTGTAAAGTAGACCTGCCGTATGACTGCAACACTTCCCTCTGTTAGCCATGCAATCACAGTGCACATCTACAACTTTCCCATTCTTCCTCTGCAGAGTTATTTGTACAGTATGAGTGTTGTTAATGGTCTGTGAAAATCGGACGGGTCCTTTTAGAACTATGTGTTTATCATCTGGTAGAGTGTGCATTATTTGACCAACCCATCCGGAGCTCAGATAATTTTGACCCTCTATCAGTGACCTGTAGTTGGCATTTTGTTGATCATCGGATGCCAGGCGAAGGAGAAAATACTCTTGAATACCTTTAAAACAACAGAAGGGGCGCATTGGGGCAGTAACGTTAGTAACATTACTGTTATGTCTGTTGTTAATGTTTGATTTGCTTGACTGTGACAGATTTTCTGTCTGTGATTTCCTGACTGTCACAGGAGAGAGGGGAGAGGGGGGTTGTCAAAACATTTGGTAACTAAATAGAATTTTATGAAGTTTAGTGACAACATGTTACAATGTTTACATTGTACAATGACTGGTAGGATACAGTTTTTATTATTGCTTGACAAAGATTTCAATTCCATTCTTGTGATTTGATTCCGATTTTGATTCAATATTGACTAATTTGGATACATGTTTATTTTAAATTGTATTTAAAAAAATAACCTCACCTAATGCTGTAAACATAGAGGGCCCAATCTGCTGGTATTATTAAAGGTTTAAAATAACAAATTAAATTAAATATAATGCAGTTTTTGTTATAATAACAATTATTTAATGACATAAGTAAAAAATATAATAAATATGTAATATAGTGCTCATCAAAATCTCCTCTATAGCTATTTTTTCTATTCAATTAACATGCTATGGTCATTAAATGGCTTTCCTGAGCTAAATGTAACGTTATGTGACATAATTGTTCTCCTGCTGTTATATTGACCTCTTTCCATGGTTTAAAAACACTAATTGGTCGATATTATGTATACTTTCTAGCTGTACCTTACCCTTGCCTTTTGCAATGTGAAAATGAGATAAATAATGGACACAAATGAAAAACATGAATTCGTTTATTTGATGTCATTCATTTATTTATTGTTGCCAAATGGACAGATCTTTTTATATATTTATTGTTGCCAAATGGACAGATCTTTTTATAGTTTCATCGTTAGCTAACGTTAGCCCAGCTAGCATAGTTATTATTGCCAAGCTATTTTCATAAATAATCTGTAAGATCGTTTGTACCTTCATCTGTGACTGGAGGCCACTGTCTAACATCATCAACCCAACAAGTCATACTGCCTGGTTGTAGCTGTCATCGAGGGTGCGTTATCATCACGGAGGTTTGTTTTCATACCGGTAACAGCTCAGTAATGGCGTCGCCACAAGATGGCAGCCTACACAGAACGCTCGTCGGATTCGTCTATAAGATTACTATAATATTTTGTCCCAAAATACTGTAAGATTCCTATAGTACTTTTTCGTAAGGGTATGTCCCCCACCGAATCGGCTTCATTAGCCTACCACTTACGGTTTGCAAAGAGACAATTATAAAATTACTGCAAATCTTTAATCTATCAATATTTATGTTCTATTATGCATTTTCCTTGTTATATGAATAACAGAAATTCATGAAATAATATATAGGCAGACACACAAGATATTTATTCAAATGTTGATTTTGAAATTAGTGAACATCACCATATATATGATTTGGAAAAATAAATAAATAAATAAATAAATAAATAAATAAATAACATTAATAAACATTAAACATTATAAATGAGCATTTCTAAAGACTTTTCTTCACAAAAATATTAACAACTTGTTTTTTCAACATCTTCAGTGAAAGTGCACACAGTGAACGTTTCAATGGCAAGAAAAAAAACAATCTGTGAATGTCCTATTACAGGCGGAAAGGTACAAAAAAGATGTGCAATCTAGCAAGTGCACACATGAACTATAAACACCTACTAAAATGGATTTTGCCATTGACTGGCGCTAACGATTTCAGCAGCTTTCAGTCCATAATGGCGGACGCGTCTCCGCAGCGCCATCTACAGACTGTTACCCATAACACAACAGAGTTTCGCCTCTTGGGCTTCTATACTCTTTGGTAATACACCATTTTGTCTATTTATTATCTACTCTTTCTCTAAGCTATCTGTTATGCTATGCTATGCTATCTCTCACTATTTATCTATGTTATGCTATGCTATGATATCTATCTATCTATCTATCTATCTATCTATCTATCTATATCTATCTCAAGATGGCGCCGGGCTGTTTGCTGGCTTGCCATCGGATGTCAATGCCATTTGTTTTAAAAGTATTGCTATGGGCGATTTGTTGGTTAGTGATTGAAACCACTGCTGTACTCGCCTACGATCGTCAAGCCCTTCTTTATTTACGTCTCTCTTCGGCGGACGCATCTGTCATAATGACTAGATGAGACAGGAAGCAAGTGCAAGTATGTTTATTACGGCGACACAGTCAACAGTACAAGCAGATGTGAGATGGGTGACGCAGGGACAAGATGGTCAGGATCCGTGATGAAGTGCTGTGACGGTGACGGTGAGAAGACGACAAATCCACGGAGAACGGGAACAGGAACACAAGGCAGGAACGGACACCGGAACACCAACACGGAGGACATCAACAAACGATCTGACAAGGATGATACAACAACGATGAGTATTTATAGAAGGGTGAATTGCTTGCAGCTGGTGAAGTGATGATGATCAGCTGGAGCGGATCAGGTGATGTCATACACTCACACCCACTACACACGCGCTCACACAACAACATAAACACGAGACTAAAAGGAACAGAGAATACGTCTACCGTGACAGTACCCCTCCTCCTAAGAACGCCTCCTGGCGTTCCCAGGCCCCCCTACCTGTCGATTGAAATCATCGATAAGGGAGTGATCCAGGATGTCTCTAGCAGGTACCCAACTTCTCTCCTCCGGACCGTAACCTTCCCAGTCCACCAAGTACTGAAATCCGCGTCCCCTCCGCCTAGAGTCCAGAATACGATTAACCGAATAAGTGGTCTCCCCATCTCCGAGTCGCGGTGGGGGAGGAACCGGGACAGGCGGATTAATGTGAGAATGAAACACTGGTTTAATTTTAGACACATGGAAGGCGGGATGAATCCTCCTGTACGCGTATGGATGCACCTTGTCGTCTACAGGGGAGCGTTGGGACAACACTGCACCTACTCCCACCTCTGACGCGTCGACCTCCACCACGAACTGACGTGATGGATCAGGGGCGACAAGAATGGGGGCTGAAACAAAGCGGCCTTTCAGTTTGATAAACACAGCCTCGGCTGTGTTAGACCACTTGAACGTCGTTCTGGGGGAGGTCAAGGCGGTCAGAGGTGCGACTAGTTGGCTGAAATTGCGAATAAAACGCAGATAGAAGTTGGCGAACCCCAGAAACCTCTGCAGGGCCTTGCGAGAATCCGGGCTTGGCCAATCTATCACAGCCTTGATCTTCTCAGCCTTGATCTTCTTCGCATCCCCTCAGACGACACGATGTACCCCAGGAAAGGAACTGACTGTGCATGGAATTCGCATTTCTCCGCCTTGACAAAAAGCCCATTCTCTAGCAACCTCAGAAGCACTCGTCGGACGTGTTGCACATGTTCCTGGAGAGAAGAAGAAAAAATCAATATGTCGTCCAGGTAGACATATATGAACTGATCGATCATATCTCGCAACACATCATTGACCAGTGCTTGGAAAACTGCCGGGGAGTTGGACAGCCCGAAGGGCATGACCAAATATTCAAAGTGCCCCCTGGGGGTGTTAAAGGCAGTTTTCCACTCATCCCCCTCCCTAATGCGAACCAAATGATAAGCGTTACGCAAGTCCAATTTAGTGAAGATGGACGCTCCCTGCAACCTCTCGAAGGCTGAAGACATCAACGGCAAAGGATAAGTATTCTTTACCGTGATGTTATTCAACCCCCGGTAGTCAATACAAGGTCGCAGAGAACCGTCCTTCTTCCCCACAAAAAAGAACCCCGCCCCTGCTGGAGAAGAGGAAGGGCGAATGAACTTGGTTGCTAGAGAATCAGAAATGTATTTCTCCATAGCCTCCCTCTCCGGAATAGAGAGTGAATATAACTTGCCCTTAGGCGGAGACTTACCTGGCAGTAGATCTATCGCACAGTCATAGGGACGATGCGGAGGAAGAGAAGCAGCACGAGACTTACTTTGTGAACACTTCCTTCAGGTCCAGATACTCCGCGGGCACGTTAGACAAATCCCCTGTTTCCTCCTGAAAAACAGAAACAGGCACAGACGAACAAGCAGACACGAGACAAGACTTATGACATTCCTTGCTCCACTCCAGCACGACTCTGATGCCAGTCCACTCGAGGGTTGTGTTGAATGAGCCAGGGATGTCCGAGGACGACGGGTGCCAGAGGTGAATCCATGATGTAGAAAGAAATAGTCTCAGAGTGGTTACCAGAAGTGATGAGGGTTAATTCTTCAGTGGATAGTGAAATGGTGGGAAGTGTCTGTCCATTAAGAGCGTGAACTGCGATTCTGTGAGTGAGGGGTTTGAGGGGAATCTGTAACTGTTGTGCGAATGAATGGTCCATAAAATTACCTTCAGCCCCAGAATCCAGAAGTGCTCGACAGTCGTGCTGGTGGACTGACCATCTTAGTCTTACCGGGAGGAGCGTGGAGGTAGATGTAACAGCTGATGAGGTCTTCCTGGCGGAGATCCCACCCGATAGTAGCCTCAAGTTTACTATCGGGCTTGGCCTTTTACCGGGCAGTTGTATGAAAAATGTCCCGCTCCTCCACAATATAGGCAAAGGCCCTGGGACCTCCGCCTCTCCCTCTCCTCCCGGGAAAGCCGAGCTCGACCCACCTGCATGGGCTCGGGATCGTAGACTGGGCTGACCACGTCCCTGCCGTTGGATCTTGAACCGTCGACCCCTCCGAAGGTACGGGTGGACGGGACTCGGCGTTCGATCCTGGATAGCCGAGCGTCCACCCGCAGAGCTAAGTCAATCAACCCGTTCAGTGTGGTGGGTAGATCCAAGGCGTAGATCTCCTTCTGGACGTGGTCAGCCAACCCATGCAGGAACATATCCCACTGCGCCTCCTCGTTCCAGCCGCACTCCGCCGCCAGGGTCCGGAATTCGATAGAAAAATCTGAAACTGATCTTTCACCTTGACGAAGATCCGCCAATGTCCTGGCAGCCTCTCTCCCTGAAAGCGCTCGGTCAAAGACCTTCTTCATCTCGGCGGAGAGGGTCTGGAACGAGGCGCAGCATGGATGTTGATTCTCCCACACCGCCGTTCCCCAGAGTGCCGCTTTCCCAGTCAGCAATGTGATAACAAACGCCACCTTGGCCGTTTCAGTACTGAAAGTCTGTGGTTGAAGAGCAAAGTGCATTGAACAACGCGTCAAGAATGCTCTACAAAAAGCTGGTTCACCTGAATAGGTCTCCGGTGTGGGTAGACGAGGCTCGGACTGGGAAGGTCTTGCAGGTGTAGCGGGAGGAACAGCCGGTGTGGGCGGCGCAGTGGGAATCTGTAGGCGATGGATCTGCTGGGTGAGCTCGGACACCTGCGTCACCAGGGCTTGTACTGCGCGACCCGTGTCGCCGATCTCTTGTTGTTGCGAATCCATTCTACGGATACTGTGATGAATGAACTCTTCCAATGCTCCAGAAGACGCGCTCGCTGCTTCCATTCCGTGGTCAGATCGTTCTGTCATAATGACTAGATGAGACAGGAAGCAAGTGCAAGTATGTTTATTACGGCGACACAGTCAACAGTACAAGCAGATGTGAGATGGGTGACGCAGGGACAAGATGGTCAGGATCCGTGATGAAGTGCTGTGATGGTGACGGTTAGAAGACGACAAATCCATGGAGAACGGGAACAGGAACACAAGGCAGGAACGGACACCGGAACACCAACACGGAGGACATCAACAAACGATCTGACAAGGATGATACAACAACGGTGAGTATTTATAGAAGGGTGAATTGCTTGCAGCTGGTGAAGTGATGAGGATCAGCTGGAGCGGATCAGGTGATGTCATACACTCACACCCACTACACACGCGCTCACACAACAACATAAACACGAGACTAAAAGGAACAGAGAATACGTCTACCGTGACAGCATCCCTATTGAGGATTATTTCTTCAACTCACGGGCCTCCTCTTTCTTTCCTGCGATCAGCTGTCACTTGACGGGCTGCTGTCTGCATCGTAAAAAGCGTGCCAGAAAACGAGGAAAACGCAGTGGACTTCTTGTTAAGCTAAAAAGACGTGGGGCTTCATCGCCACGGATTATCCGCGCCTGGCCTGGAAGCTATTGGTTGCCTAAACACAACAGCGCCTCGGAGTCACAGCCTATCGGTCCTGTTCCAGCCCTCTCGGACTCATGGACCCCCTTTCGCCAATCGTTAAGACAACGCCGCGTCAACAGAGGTGTTCCATTCGGAACCTTCGCACTCTGGAATACGTCAAACCACCGGCTGTGCTTACGGACACCGGACCACAACAGGTGAAACTGGTGCTGGTAAACGCAAGATCCATCTGCAACAAATCATTTATTTTAAATAATTTTCTTACATCTCATGACCTGGACTTTCTATTTTTGACGGAAACCTGGCTCAATGCTGGTGAGCTGGATTCTCTGACTGATTTATCCCCAGTTGATTGTGTCTATTTTAGCTCTCCTAGGCTAGTGGGCCGCGGCGGAGGCGTGGCTATAGTTTTTAAAAAACGTTTTAGGTGTAGGCTTTTGCCTGCCACCCAATATCATACATTTGAATTGCAGCTATTCACAATCCAGCTATCCAGCCCAGTGACTTGTGCCCTTATTTATAGACCACCAAAATATAATAAGGACTTTATGCAGGAATTTGGGACATTTCTTTCTAATATAGTCCCGACTGTGGATAAATTGCTAATCCTGGGTGATTTTAATATTCATGTCTGCTGTCCTTCCCATCACCTGGTAAAGGAATTTCTACAACTCATTGACTCATTCGATCTCATCCAACATATTAAAGGGGTACTTCACCTCTGGGAAGATGAATGTGTATTTAAAATAGGTCATTTATGTAGAAGAAATGTGAAGAAATTTTTTAATTCGGAGCTTTGTAGCCTGAGAAAAGCCAGAAAATGTATTTTTGGCTTATGTGGATGAAAGACAACAACTCCCAGAATGCACTTGCTTCGCTGCCCTAGGAGGCCACGCCTACCGGTTAGAGAACGCAGTCAGAGCCCGTCTACTCCCTATTAGACATTCTCTGGCGCAGTTGAAAACAGCAAGAAGGTTAGGCTACTAACTTAGTGAGTCTCCGTGACGAGTTTGCCCGTGATTTCGAGATCGCACAAAATGTCCGGGATTCGGCTTTTGCGTTCTACAGTCGCCATTCCTCATGTTTACTGTGGCGAGCAGGACGAGGCTGACGGCCGCGGGAGAACAGCGTGAGGCCGGTGGCATGATTACTTAAACGCGCCGGGTCTCGCATCTCTCACGGAGGAGCGGGAATTTTCTTAGCAATGGTAAAACGCACATCAACCGATCACTTGTTTAGCGTTCATGTAAACACTACATTCAGGCTCACCGATCGGAATGAATTCAGCTAGATTTAAACAATGAATGGCGACCGCAGAACGCAAAAGCTGAATCCCGGACATTTTGAACGATCTCGTCCGCCGGACAAGTCCGGGAAAAGGAGGATGGTAACCCCTACTACTCAGCTTTCTCCTACTACTCAGTTTTCTCCACAGAACAAGAGCTTGCTAGCTTAGCTTCCAAAGCCGACACTGTGTGTACATTCTGTGAGTGAGATGAGATCCCACCCTCTATGGGCGGGCTGAAAACATGCGGAACAACGCCTTCTACTGGCTGTAGTCTTTAGCCTCTGGCCAGAAAATCCTCCGATGACGCAAAATGACGATTTTTGCTTCATCTGAGGATTTTTTCCAGACAAAAAATACATAAATCTCTTGTCTCAGGGGGATATGAGGGTGGAAAGCATGGTAATTCGAAAATACTACAGGTTTTCTACTAATACAAAGCTTAATGCTAAATCCTGAAGTAACCCTTTAAGTGTTCCCTTTCCCTTTTTTATATGAGCAGTATATATATGCAATCTGTGCTGGCCCGAAAACCTGATTGGTTTTGTGACTGCAGACCTGATCACACACAAAAACACAAAGGCAGTTAAGAACAGAACAGATAAATACAAGTCCCCAGGACATAAAAAAAAAAATATATATATATATACATTTTTATTATATATATATATATATATATATATATATTAGGGGTTGCACGACTACTGATTTCTGCTAGTCGATTTCTTATCAAAACAATACTCGAGTTACTCGACTACTCGTGGTTCATGCTACTGTAAATGAAAAGACATGGAATAGCTAGATCTTATCAATAAACATTTATTAAGTCATCATAGCCTAATGCAACAATTACATAAGTAAACTCTCAAAACATTATAATTATGACATTTCATTTTTAAATTTTCATGTAACAGTCTAAAGCCAAATAAATAGCCGTTCTTGCCTTTCATTTCAGACGTCTGCTTCTAGGGGCCGTTCAAATATTGCGTCTTTTTCGTGCTCAAGGTCGTTATTTCAAATGTAGGCGAGCGCGCTCATAATGGAAGCAACGTGGTGCGCTAGTTTTTCCAGGCAGGTTTTTCCTTCTCATCTCCAGAAATATATCTAGTAGTAAAGCTAATGCAAGGGCTAGAAATCAATTAATCCTTTGCTGATACTTGTCGTCATCATGGAGAGCGCAGTTCATGTTGCATAGCAACGACAGACGCCATGGGAGCGCAAGCGCTTGTAGGAGACAGCGGCACGGCTTTCCACACATTTTTAGACGCAATATGTGAACGCCCTCTTGCAGAGTTGGCCAATTACAATATTTTTGTCATCCTTGATGAAATACTTCCACACATCTGACGTGTGGTGTCTGTTGGTGACGTTCGCCATTTTTAATTCATTTATGGTTAATGGACGTTCGAGTAGTCGATTGTTTCCGACAGCGTCGACTAGTGGTTGAAGTAGTCGATCTATCGACTACTCGACTAGTCTATGCAAGCCCTAATATATATGTATGAAAAACACTCACGTTTCTAACATGCACCTTCTCAGTATGTGAAAAGCGAGCCCCCTGCACCTCCTGGATGGTCATGTTCTGTAACACACCTCCCCTGAGGCCATAGAGGGACGCCAGGAGGGCCGAAAAGTGCCCGTAAACCTACAGAGGTTCTTATAGGTCGGGTCACTCTCCAGACTGGCTAAAAACAACAACAACAACACAGAGTAAAATCTCAGCAATTAAACGGCAAATTAATTTGTACAGTTAACTCCGTGAGAGTATAAGTTGAAATGTTTGAATAAAAACACTTACACAGAATGTCAGGGACGGCTTTTCCGGCCAGATCCTGGCACTTCAGCAGAGTCGCCTTGCTTAAGACCCGCTCCTCCTTCATGGCCTTGACCTCCACCTGGTGCATAGCCACGCCCCTGCCCAGTGTTTCCAGCACACGGCGCATCTCCCGGCGCAGCCCGATGAGCACCGTCTTGCTGAGGCGGCAGGAGGTCGGAGGCGTTTCTGTAATGTAGTTCATAAACTGGGCCACATTCTGGGCATAGTGCCTCACAGTGGTCTCCTTTATGTGGGCCTGCCGGAGAGAAGAGATCCACCTGCACACAGACCAAAACAACAACTACATCAGAAATCAGGAAACACTCAATTCAAAGTACCATCACATATGCAGACTTAAAGTGCACAGATGGGCTGGTCATGTCCAGAATCAGGTTTGCAGCAAAAACACAAGATTCAATAAGAGAATCCCATAAGAAATCTGACAGCGCCCAGACAGGCTGTCCGTGTACATACTGTACTACATACTGTCATAATTTATAATCACTATCATAATTACATAATTAATAGCATGTACAGAATTAGGTGTGCAGCATTAACACATTTAACACATTATACATTACTGTCATGGTAGAAACAAGACTGGAAGCAAACACAGGTTTCTTAATATTTATTAAGCTCAGAACGACACAAAGTCACAGATATACTGGTGGGCGGCGGACTCAGGCTCGTGCAGGGACTAGATGGTCTGTGGTGCGCTGGTGCAGTGGAGTGAAGAATCCAAATCCCGGTGCTGTAGTGCGGTGAAACCAAATGACGGAAAACACGAACAGCAGGAAGACACGGCGAGACGAACACTGACACGGCAACTCCACGGGACCTCAAACAAACAATCCGACACTGGAACAGAGAATGGTGTGAGTATATGAAGGGAACGGGAATGAATTGCAGCTGTGAACAGTGATGGTGATGATAATGATTATCAGCTGGAGCGCTGACAGACACGTGAGCGGGACAACGCCCACTCACACATAAACAAACACAGACACAAGACGAAAAGGAAACAATGCATTCAACAGCCGTGACAATTACATTATAGCTGTTAAGTGTGCATTAGCCTTAAATCTTCAGGACCACGGACAGCTCCTTTTAGTACAATTACTCTAAAATACGCAAGGAGTGAGAAGGTATAATGTTAAGTAAGTGGTCAAAGTTGAGTGTAAAATGACCTTTTTATAATAGATTGGTTTAGTCAGTTTAAAAAGTGCTGTTTCTAACACCCTGCGGTGCTCTATCGCGGTCATGTAAAACTTGTCAGAAGGGGAATCATGCAGTAATGTACAGAATCAGGTTCACAGCAAAAACACCAAATTAAGAAACACCCATCAGAAATCTATTTGACAGCATTACAGTACAGCTGTTAAGTGTGCATCGTTAGCCTTACAACTTCAGGACCACAGACAGCTCACCTTTACTAGCTAAACAAACTCCAGAACAGAAGAAGAACAGGACTTGCGCGTGTATCCTGGACGTCTCATTCAGAAAGCAGAGACTGGCGAGGTTCGTCTTTCCCTCTGACATATAGCCCAGAAATGTTTTAATACGAAAGATCTCGCCGCTGACATTCTCCTTCATTTTGTAAGATGCATCCGAGCCTTACTCCAACACAGTCGCAGGAAGCATCCCGAGTCCCATCCACTCCCGTGATCAGGATGCTGGCTTCTCCCCCTGCCCTGTTCCAGCTTTTCCACTACCAGTGGACGATTCTTCTCCCTTTATGCAACTGCATACTGGTTCTCCACCCTCGACACCACCATGGTCTTTGATTTCTTTTCCCCTTTACTATTGGCACACCTCCTAGCCCAGTGGTCTTCAAACCTGGTCCTGGGAACCTGCCGCTCTGAACATTTTGTCTGTCTTGTTTATTTTACTCATTTGATTCACATCAGCTTGTTAAGTGGAAGCTCCATTAACTGCACCAACTGTGTCAGATAAGAGAGAAATACAACATTCCCAGAGCTGTGGGATTGAAAACGATTGTTCTTGTTTGTAAAATGTAAGACTTACGGACAGAGTTGCTAACAGCTTGCTGCAGTGCAAACCCTCTTTTGGCGTTAATGTTCCCGCTGTGTAATCCCGCTTCATTTCCACAGCTGCTTGGTCATAGGTGAAAAACACCTGGCCTGTTTTCCCCTCAGAAACTCTGAATGATGACTGCACACCTGCATCAAAAGCCTGGAGAAATAAAGAGCCCACATACAATTAAATTATTGCATTGATATTGAAATGAAAGCCTACAATGTGTGCTTATTATTAATAATAATAATACACTCTCGCGTTTCGGGAGTCGACTCGGGAGCAGCATTGCATCATGAGTAACTAAAGTTTACCATTTGCACGTCTTTTTAAGTCTTATCAGTTTAAACATTCACGCAATTTTAAACTATTCGGTACTTGCGCGCTGTCTGAGAGATGGTTTTTTCTCTGCACACATAGAGTAAAGCCGCCTCACAAACAGCTCGCGGGTAACAAAAGTTATTTTTCGTGATTATATCGCTTTAACAGTCAAAAACATGTGCAAATTATGTCAATTTTCGGTCTTCGGTCTATCCTCTAAACACAGTCGGTTATGTGTTAAATAAGCATAAATCGCACGTGACCGTATAATGAAAACAGGATCCATGCGCTAGCTCTTAAAGGGACAGCAGCCATATGTGTCTGTCATTAATTTGGTTGTCAAAACAACAAAACATAGCTTTCATTTTAAGGAATCAGGATTAATAGCCTATGTATTTAATTTAGTCAGGACTAAAATACTACCCAGTGTTATTTTACATTTGATTACTTTATTCAGTCTCTGTAGTATTTCTGAATACTAGTGTTAGACCTAAGCAAAAACTTTTCTCTTTATTTCTCTTTATTGGTATCTTTATTCTATTGTATTTATTTGTGCTACTTTTTTCAATTTAATTCAAAGATTGAAATCAAGCTTCCTTGTGTTGTGTAAATTCTAAAGAACAAAATTACCCCATTGTAAAAATGCAATGAGTGAGCATACAATTAGGCAAGATCAATTTAATAAAAATTAAAAAATCTAAAGTCCCCTTCAAATTAGCATAAGAATCACCTAAGGGGGGATTGGTAAAGTATTGGGAAATTTTCTTTTTGAGGTGAACTAATCCTTTAACGTTTACAACATTAGAAGAAAACATGTTGCTACATTGCTACGCTAGTTTACTCAAATGTTTTTCTTAAAATAATTTGAGTATTGAATTCTCAAAGTTTCAACTAGCCCACCTGTGACAGACATCTCTCCTGCTCACATCACTAGCTGGAATAGGTAGATCCACAAACGCACATCTTCCTTGTTGCATGCACAAATTATGATACACTAATACAGAGGAAAACATTTGTATTCACAGAAATGTCTCTATTTGTACACATTCATTTAATTCTGAATTTGCTCACGCAAGTGACCATTCATTGACGTCTTTTCTGAGTCGTTCTCATTTCATTCGTTTGGATTTTTATTTTTCCGCAGTTTTTAAGCATTCCAAAACACACACACACACACCTACAACAAGCGCTAACGTTGTCTGTGGCTACAAGAGGTAAGTGTTTCTCTGTTATTATGACAGACTTGTCGATGTGCTCTGATACCGAAGTGGTTTTGTGTGTTTTCAACATATTAAGTTATTGTCCCCATAACGTATTAGTCCACGCAGTTTGTACATTGTTGTCCTGATATCTGAACTATTTATGTATTTTTCAGATTGAAATATTCTGTCTGTTTTGTGCTGTGCAACTGGGGGACGCTCCCAAGATTTGCCCGTCGTGTGGTCAGAACGTGGGGTTCCTTACGGAGCGTCAGCCTACAGGTAACATCCCCTTACTGGGCTCCTATTTATCAACTTATCAACCCCCATTAAAGCATATTAGTTATTATAATTAATCTGTGTGTGTGTCCATAACTTTAGATGAACCCTCAGAGGATGACCTAATACGTGCCTACTTCAGAAAGGACCACTCCAACGAGGTTATTAGAGAGTTTCTGGAGTCAAAGAATGGGACTGTAATGAGCCTGAAACCTCTGAAAAGAAGCTGAAGCGGCCAAACCTAAGTCGGAGAGCACATTACACTCCACTGGAGACTGTGAATGCTGCCATCACTACTGAACTGAAGGGCTCAGGACAGCTGTTGGGCTACAGGGCTATGTGGCAGACCCTGCGACAGAAGCATTCACTAACAGTAAAACGAGACAATGTCATGCAAGCCCTCAGATTATTAAATGCAACAGGAGCATCTCTCCGTCATAGGCGCAGATTTGTCAGGCGATCCTATTGCGCCAGTGCATCAGTGCATCTGATTGCATCAGTTTGTAAAAAATGCAAGATGAGATGAAGATGAGAACACCCAGTTGATCTCTTCTGGCACAACAGATGGACGTGACTTCCACGCTTCGACGTAAAGAGATTGTTGAGACCACACCTGCAGTCAGTGACTACGTTTACATGCAGCCAATATCCGGGTTAGGGTCACTATTTGGGTTTCTGAAACATTCGGAATAACCCGTTTACATGCGTGAGCAGAGAGAGTTACTCCTGTATACATGGAATTTGTAATCAATTGGTAATATCCCGATGTAAACGGCGACGCACGGTTAGCGTCTGGACGTACGGACAACCTTAAGACGCAATATGCGTCATTTCCGGTTCTTCTTCCTGTATCCAAAGACAACAACAACAGCAGCAGCACGCGGATAATGAATAGTTCGGGGTGTAATGGAAAATTTGGATTTTCATTGATTTACAGTGTTGATTTTCATTATTTTCATTATTAAGACATTGAAATGATCTTTGCTGGACTGTACATAGTCTGCCAACATATGACTAATGTGTGTGTGTTTTTAAACACGTCAGGAGGAGGCAGATTGAAAAGGGACCTCTGACCCCAACGGTCAGTGGCCGCCCAATTTAGAACTTGTGAGTTTGTAAGAATAAACTCAGCAGGATTAGAAAACTAGCAGGGAAGCCTCTCCTTGTTTAGATAAGGGCCTGTAAGCAGAAGACCTTGAAAGCAGTATAAAGACTCCTCTGCCCTCCCTCCCTGGTCGCACTTGTTTCACAGACTGTACTGGTGACTTCTGTGTGGCAACTGGGCCTTCTTGCAAGAATAAATACTTTTAAAAGACAATTTGACTTCAGAAATGTCTCTTACGCAGTGATTGATTGTTTAATGAATATTTTTGCCACAACAATTGGTGTCAGTGAATTGGGACGAAATTCCTGGAAAAGGCCTTCTGGACCTCGGCGAGCGGACAGGTGGAGGGAAAACGCCCTGAAAGCAACAGGTTTCAGTCTCACCTCGATAACCATTCAGAGAAGGAGAACCAGTCGCTCGCTCAGGCCCGGAGGGATTTTCCATGAAAACTCGGAAAAGAACTCAGCGGCAACAGAGAAATCTCTGGTAAGAGACAGTTAAAAATATTTTCTTTTTGGGGGATTTTAAGAAAATTTATGGGTGAACCATGATGGCTGTATTTGGAAATTGAAGCTAAAGCTGTGGTACGGGGAATGAGAAACTTTTAAAAAGGGCACGGAAATTGAGACCTGAGAGCAAGTCAAGATATGGTCCGGTTTAGTACCCGTTTTAAGAATTAATTCAGGAGCTGAAAAAATCGATCGCTGGAACAAAACTCCAGAGAAAGATATTGAGAGTAAGCGGAAAATTAATTAATGGTCCCCTCTGATTTGGGCGGATAAATCAGTATAGAGCGCTAAAATCCACGAGCGGTAGTGAGAAAAAAGAAAAAGACAGCCATTATGGGAACATCTAACAGTAAATATTGCACACCAGTGTATTGTGCTATGAGAAAGAGATATGGAAGAAAAGGCATGAGAGACATAGGGAAGTTGATAAAATATCATGATTTTCCAGAAGAGGGAACATTGAGTACAACAAGATTAAAGAGTCGATAGGAACGTGAAAGTGATGTGTATTAATGTGGGTTTGAAAGGAGAACAGTGTTTGAATGACGATATTAAAGTTTTCGTCTGGAAAAGAACTAAGAATGTGAATGCAGTGCTAAAGAAAGTGAAAAGAATGTGCAAGTAAATGGGAGAAAAGAAAGTTAAAGGAAAGTTGATAGATGGAAGTCGTAAGAAGATTGAAAGATTTAAGTCTTAAGGGAATCATTTTGAAATCGATGAATACAGGTTTATGTAAAATTACAGATGACTAAAAATATGAGTTGCAAAATACATTGAAGTAATTGAGAACTTGACAACTAAAATTGAGATGAAATGTTTAGATCAAATAAGTAGAGGCAGTGTTAAAGGATTAACAGTTGCTAAATGTAAAATGTAGAAAGGATTGAACAAACAGATTGTTAGTGTTTGAAAGTGGAGGAATAGTTGACCATGAAAGAACTAGCAGCTGATGTTTTGCTTTCAAAAGATAAGCTTGTTATTGGCTGAAACAGTTTGCTTATCGGAATCTGGTGTGTGCTGTGGCTGAGATGTCCAGTGCGACAGAGACACTTGTTTAAAATAAAATATATGTGAATTCTGGCAAAGATGCCTTAAGATGGGCTAAAGTTAAAAGATGGTAGATAAAGTTTGATTTTAGGAGTTATGAGAGTACCAGTCCTGAATGCCTCAGAGTCTCTCTCATTGAATGACAGCTAAAAGCTGTTATCTGAGCCTGTGTCATAGGTGAGCTATTTATAGTAAAGCACAGTGTTTCAGTTGGAAACCATAGACATAGAGATGTTAAAAGAAATCATGCTACAGGCAGTTAATATTTTATACATTTAGAGGGTAAATGTTTTAAAAGTAAAACTGAATGACTTTAAAGAAGTTTTTAAAATAATAATGACCTTAAATGATAGAAGGTTATGTTTTGACTAGTTTATTTTAGGCCTAGTAACTTCTTTGTCTGATTTTAGCCTCCACCATGAAACAGGGCCTATGGCTGCAGATACAGATGTAACAGTACACTGAATAGACGGATGTGATTAAAGTTCACTGAGATTTTGCTGATTTGAAGATGTTTAAAATATTTAAGCAATTAAATACTGCTGTTATTAACCTGTCTCCCTGTGTTAACACTATTAGGCAGTCCAGAGTGCTCTGGTGACTCTTGAATGTGCCTTCCCTAAGCTCCAGAAAACAACTTAGTCTGTTAAAGAAAAGTGATTTTGTGATGAGAAAGAGCGGTCACCAGTGTGCATGAGGCATCGTCCCAAAGACGGGTAAGATTCTCCAATGGCCAAAAAAGGGGCACAACCTAAGCCAGGGCTTTGCCGCCACTGGGCACCTGCCCAATAGAGAAGGGAGGTGTTTAATTGTGAGAAAGGTATTAGAGTTGAACGGTGACTGTGTATGGCCAGCAGCATCAGCAGAACATTGAGAGGGGAGATGGAGCTGTAAGGAGTTACGGCAGTCTGACCCAGGAATATGTGAGTTCCTCTATATACCACTTGCAAGAAACCGCTATCATTGTATGGCTTGTTTGTATGACAAGTGTTCGAAACTATGCCAGGGGACAACACCCTGATGAAGATTAGAGATAAAGAGCTGGTGGGAATGGGCTTTCAAGAGCCAGCCGAGACCATGAGGTGGTTGTCTTTATTTGTTGGGGAGACAGTAACAAAAATTAATTTATGTCAGGAACATGATGCTGGGAGCCTTATGGGCAAGGGAAAATATTATAGAAGTTGATATTGAAATAATATGTCTGTAAGATAGTTTTAACTCCTGAAGGTCGTTAGACATGGTGGTGGCTAAAAATGAAGACAGCTTGTGATGAGTCAAGAGAAATTTCTGGATAACAAAGGTGAATGAGTATTTAAACTAGAGATAACCTTAGAAATGCTCATAGCATAATGTATTTTAGATTGTTGTAATGGTATTAATTTGAGGTAAACATTTGTAGTTTAACATTTGTGAGCTATTAAGGGTTCTGATTAATTAAGTTTCAGTCTTAGAAGGCTGTTGAAAAGATTATTTTGTATAGTGAGAGAGACTGTTTGAGTGGAGGAAGGTACTCTGTCTGTCTTTCTGTTATCAGCTGCTAAAGCAAGCTGAAGCAAAATAATGATAATGAACCAAAACAACCCAGCTGACTTTTCTAAGAGAAAATGAATAATGAACAAACGTGCTTTGAAACTGGTAAAGAGACCATGTAAAATTAGATAAAAGCTACAGGAAAATGAGAAGTTTAAAATCTTATTTAAAATTTAAATATGTTTAGAGTAAACACCAAAAGATATGAATATGAGAATATGAGCAGTTCATAGTCAGGTATGCGTGTATGTGTGTGTTGGATGGTGACAGCACTGTATGTTTTATGAGTGTTGATTCATGTTTGGTATGTGTTAGTTTAGGGGAGCTATTCTGTCCCCATAGTGTGTATATTGTGTCATTAACCTCTGGAACGAGAGTTTTATCATTACAGATGGGTTAAGGCAAATGACAAATTTGAAAGAAATTTGATCATCAAGCTTTGTAGATTATTGTGAACAAAGAGAGGAGAATGTTGTTTGACTGATACTGACCAAGTCTGTACACCACGACCTGACCTGATAGAAACAATTGATGACTTTGACATTGGAAAATGTTTGTAGATGACTGACTTAAGAGACCAAATAACAGGCCTGAAAAACAGTGAGACTCAGGGCCGGTGCCCTTCAAATTATTAGATAAGAAGATGAGATTGTGGCTTGGAGTGAAGAATGTAATGTTTTGTTTCAGAGGCAGAGAAAGATGTCTGGGGGAAATTTGGCTGAAGGACAACATTTGGGTTAGTGTTGAAAACTTTGTTTACCGAAACACCATTGTTAAATTGATGCATGAGTTGGATCATGCAATCAAAAGGGGGATGGTAACAATTGCCATACCAAGGGGTTCAAATTTGATGAATGCAGTTGCAGTGGGGCGATAAATGTTGGGAGGACACTGGGTTTAATTGGGTAAAAGCCCTGTAAGAAGTCATTCTTCTCCCTAACAAAATTTGCTGTCTGTAAGTGTGCTTATAACAAGGACTGTTTCAACAGGGAAACGCCAGGGCAGATGTGGCAGTGAAGGACGCGGCAGCACAGCAGACAAAAGAAACTGTGTACTTCACTATCTGACAATAACCTCGACATTTGTTTTTCTTTACAGAGTATGCAGACTTTTGATACAGGGCAGAGTGTGCCCAGTGAAATAATGGCTATGGATGAACTTGGCTAGCTATCCTGGCCTGGGTTATTGTGGCAGAGAGGTGCCACACCTGCGCAGCGCATAACTTAAAACTTTCCTTTGCAGAATGTCAGGATGGATTGTGTCGAACAGAACTGATTCTGTTCCAAATGTATAAATATTGTTTTGTTAACATGAGCAAAGTGGGTTGAGTTTTTTTTTCTTTCAGGTTTTTCAGTGCCATTCAGTGAGCAAAATTATCTGGTGACAATATGTTTCAGGCTGTTGATTCAACAGGTCACACCAAAAGGGACGACCAGCTAGACAAGCGGTCAATAACAAAATAGCTAGGGTCTGCACTCACAGGTGACAGCGGGCAGGAAATGGTTCATTCGAGTGGAGGTGCGGTCGGGATCTAAGGGAAAATCTTGTAAGGATCGGAGAGTGTGACACCTGGGTCCACGCCTCTCACCTTAGACTACACCAACCAACCTCAGCAACACCACGCGCCGACACGAAGGACAGTGAGGGGTCAAGGACGTGCTAGTAACGTACCCTCCCTCGCCAACGTTGGAAAGACCAATGCAACGGTTCGCAAAGAGTCACCCTGGTGAAGACGGAATGTTCATGGGGCGAACGAGATGATCAACACACCTGGAGGAGGATGTGGACCAACTAATGGTTTAAGTTTAGCAGAATAATTTGTTTTGTGACGATTTTGATGATTTTATTTGATCAATATGTCACAGGTCGGGGTGGAGCGCCAGCGGGCCGCCCACCCCTTCGCTTGCGTGCCGCCCCTGAGGAGCCGGCCGTGGACACGAAGGAAAATGGCGGACACAGAATTCAAAATAAATATACTCTTTATTAAATAATAAAAACAATCTTAAAAGGTCTCTTCGGCATTCTCTTCGTGTATCTCAGCACCTTCGGACAGAGAGAGGAATGAACATAATTCACAGCTTCCACGTTCTCTTCTTCAGCGAGCTCTTTGCGTTTCTCAGCACAGCATTAGCAGGCTCTTCACTGGACTCAGAGGGAGGAATAGACACGTGTAACTCACCGCATTAGCAGGCTCTTCACTGGACTCAGACAGAGGGAGGAATAGACACGTGTAACTCACAGTATTAGCAGGCTCTTCACTGGACTCAGACAGAGAGAGGAACAGACACGTGTAACTCACAGCATTAGCAGGCTCTTCACTGGACTCAGACAGAGGGAGGAATAGACACGTGTAACTCACAGTATTAGCAGGCTCTTCACTGGACTCAGACAGAGAGAGGGATAGACATGTGTAACTCACAGCATTAGCAGGCTCTTCACTGGACTCAGACAGAGGGAGGAATAGACACGTGTAACTCACAGCATTAGCAGGCTCTTCACTGGACTCAGACAGAGAGAGAAATAGACACGTGTAACTCACAGTATTAGCAGGCTCTTCACTGGACTCAGACAGAGAGAGGGATAGACACGTGTAACTCACAGTATTAGCAGGCTCTTCACTGGACTCAGACAGAGAGAGGAATAGACACGTGTAACTCACAGTATTAGCCGGCTCTTCACTGGACTCAGACAGAGGGAGGAATAGACACGTGTAACTCACAGCATTAGCCGGCTCTTCACTGGACTCAGACAGAGGGAGGAATAGACACGTGTAACTCACAGCATTAGCCGGCTCTTCACTGGACTCAGACAGAGGGAGGAATAGACACGTGTAACTCACAGCATTAGCAGGCTCTTCACTGGACTCAGACAGAGGGAGGAATAGACACGTGTAACTCACAGCATTAGCAGGCTCTTCACTGGACTCAGACAGAGGGAGGAATAGACACGTGTAACTCACAGTATTAGCAGGCTCTTCACTGGACTCAGACAGAGAGAGGGATAGACACGTGTAACTCACAGCATTAGCAGGCTCTTCACTGGACTCAGACAGAGAGAGGGATAGACACGTGTAACTCACAGTATTAGCAGGCTCTTCACTGGACTCAGACAGAGGGAGGGATAGACACGTGTAACTCACAGCATTAGCAGGCTCTTCAAGCATTAGCCGGCTCTTCACTGGACTCAGACAGAGGGAGGAATAGACATGTGTAACTCACAGCATTAGCAGGCTCTTCACTGGACTCAGACAGAGGGAGGAATAGACACGTGTAACTCACAGCATTAGCAGGCTCTTCACTGGACTCAGACAGAGAGAGGAATAGACACGTGTAACTCACAGCATTAGCAGGCTCTTCACTGGACTCAGACAGAGGGAGGAATAGACACGTGTAACTCACAGCATTAGCAGGCTCTTCACTGGACTCAGACAGAGAGAGGAATAGACACGTGTAACTCACAGCATTAGCAGGCTCTTCACTGGACTCAGACAGAGGGAGGAATAGACACGTGTAACTCACAGCATTAGCAGGCTCTTCACTGGACTCAGACAGAGGGAGGAATAGACACGTGTAACTCACAGCATTAGCATGCTCTTCAAGCATTAGCAGGCTCTTCAAGCATTAGCAGGCTCTTCAAGCATTAGCAGGCTCTTCAAGCATTAGCAGGCTCTTCAAGCATTAGCAGGCTCTTCAAGCATTAGCAGGCTCTTCACTGGACTCAGACAGAGGGAGGAATAGACACGTGTAACTCACAGCATTAGCAGGCTCTTCAAGCGTTAGCAGGTTCTTCCAGCATTAGCAGGCTCTTCATTGAGCTCAGGCAGAGAGAGGAATGGACAGCTGTGATTGCGAGTGAACAGCAGAAATAATTCCCACACTCACATTTCCACCACACTGTAAGGTTTCACTCGTGCTCATTTCCACAATAAAACTGCAACTCAACAGACCCACAGTGCACCAAGGCCTCCGCCCGCAATCCAGCCGAAGTTTTCTCTGGCTCTCTCATCTGTCTCTCTCGTCTGTCTCTCTCGTCTGTCTCTCTCGTCTGTCTCTCTCGTCTGTCTCTCTCGTCTGTCTCTCTCGTCTGTCTCTCTCGTCTGTCTCTCTCGTCTGTCTCTCTCCCGCGGCCACGGCCGCTCACGTACTGCGCGCCTCACCTCTCCTCGTCCCGGGGAAGAACCGCCTCACTTTCTCTTCCTCTGACTTTTTATACTCTCATGAGCTAGTGTGGCCCCATTCAAACGCTCAGCGCAAATTACCCACACCTGCTGTCAATCCGCCACTAGGTTACCATAGCGACAGGCACTCACTCGGCTTTGGGACGGTGTTTCGCTTCCCAAATCTCAGCGGGGACATTTCTCTAGCAGGGATAGTCCCGGGCTTATTTGTCACCCCGTGACAAATAGCTTAGTATTGATATAGATCTAATGATTTGATTGGTGCAAATGTTTTCAGGAAAAGTGGAAATTCTATTCAATGATGTGAAGTAAGGTAATTGTTACGGTGTGGTGCGGGTAGAAGGAGGCGATGACGACAGAGCACTTCAATTCAAACAATTTACTTCAAAGAACTCTCAGATACAGACAGGAACTTCAAAGAACTCTCAGATACAAACAGGAACACTCACACAAACACCTTACTAAAACGTTACATTAACGTGACATAAACGAGAACCGACACTGAAGACTGAAATACACAGGGCTTAAATACACAGGAGAACAGATCAGGGTAACAAGACACAGCTGACGCAAATGAACTAATTAAACAGACCGGGCAAAACAGGACTAGACCAACATCACAGAAGACAGGAGGAAACGGAACACAGGAACTGAACAAAAACAGAACTCAGAAACACAGAACTGTAACAGTAATAAGCAAAAAGACAGTCGGTCTGTAATGGAAAAGTAAGAGTTAATTTTTAACAACCAAATTGGATAGAATGGATAAAATCATGAGACTCTTCTGGTTAGATTTTATTACATAGGGTATTAAATAGAGCTTACTAAGTAAAACCCATTGACCGATTAAATTAAAAGCAAATCGGTCGTAGTGGAAGCTATAGTAACGTGGTAAATTTGGAGGGTGTTTTTCATTTTCTTATTTTCTTACTTTCTAAATTCTTTCTTTCTAAGGACGATGATAATGTGTAAAGAGGGTTAAAAACAGTAGCCATCCGTGTTACGAGGTGGCATACAAGGACAGGGTTTGAATTGAGGGATAATTTTTTATCTACTTTTTTCTTTTCTTTGTGTAATAGTTTTCTGAAATCAACAAGGGGTGTTGAATTGATATGTGTTGAACTGATGTGTTGTTTTCCTACTAAATATAACCTACACTTTTTCTTGTTTATACTGAGATGACTGGGGTCCGATCTATAGTGTTGGGGATGCAATAACAGTGCTTATTCATCTAGCCCGGTTTCAGAATAAACCTTTATTTGCTTGCTATAAAATTAAGGGCCTATCCTTACAAAAACAGCCTAAGCTTATTTCATTTTAAATCCTTTCTTTTCCTACAAGTTTAAAGAAGAGTGATCAGTCATATGAAAATCAGAGATGAACAGTATAAGTATTATTATGGTTTGATTAATCAATTATCAGTAAATGATAAAAAGGGGGAATTGTAATGGAAAATTTGGATTTTCATTGATTTACAGTGTTGATTTTCATTATTTTCATTATTAAGACATTGAAATGATCTTTGCTGGACTGTACATAGTCTGCCAACATATGACTAATGTGTGTGTGTTTTTAAACACGTCAGGAGGAGGCAGATTGAAAAGGGACCTCTGACCCCAAGGGTCAGTGGCCGCCCAATTTAGAACTTGTGAGTTTGTAAGAATAAACTCAGCAGGATTAGAAAACTAGCAGGGAAGCCTCTCCTTGTTTAGATAAGGGCCTGTAAGCAGAAGACCTTGAAAGCAGTATAAAGACTCCTCTGCCCTCCCTCCCTGGTCGCACTTGTTTCACAGACTGTACTGGTGACTTCTGTGTGGCAACTGGGCCTTCTTGCAAGAATAAATACTTTTAAAAGACAATTTGACTTCAGAAATGTCTCTTACGCAGTGATTGATTGTTTAATGAATATTTTTGCCACAACAGGGGCAGATAGCGATCGCGTTTGTTTGCGCTTTCCTCCTCGCTCCAAAAGTGTGTTGCTGTGCTGCGTCTCGCCATGTTTACCTCTACTTCTTGTTTACTTCCGGTATACTGCACGCGGGTTTTTGTATGCGCCGTCTCTACTCAAAAGACCAAGATTCCTTTTAAAAACCGGGATATGAGCATATCCGGGTTTTTGCCGGTGTTTACATGGCCGTGCGCGACCGGGTTATTGTAAATATCCCGGTTTTGAACGGGTTATTGGCTGCATGTAAACGTAGTCAGTGATGTGCTTGAACGTTGGCCCGCTCTCTTCCGTGAGGCTCAGGTAAGTCATCTTTCTGTTTTCAATATATTAAAAGGACACCCACAAATAGTCACCCTTATGCAATGTCGAGTCGGCATGATTTGCAGAACACATTTAAAGAAGAAAGACTTAAATATATAAATTCATATGAGATCAGTGAATTATTGTTTCAGGTTTTCTTAAAGGGATCCACCAAAAAATGAAAAACCAAACTGTTGCTGGTATTCAGACTTCAGTTCTATAGAAAATACTACAGAAGTCAATGGGAACTAGCAACTGTTTGGTTACAAACATTATTAAAAATATTATTTTTGTGTTCAGCAGAACAAAGAAAATCATGCACGTTCAGAACTGTTTGAGCATGAGCACATGATCATTTTCATTTTTGAGTGGTCTATTCCTTTAACATGTTAAAGATATTTCTTAGCCTCTATATTATTTCCTAATTATTTAAAGCATTTCTATGTGCACGCTAATGTGATAATGTGACCTGCCCTTGTCTCGCCCAGATCTTCTTGGAGTTCAACAGAATTACTGGCAAAAACCTTAAGCAAGAATTCTACGAGAACCTTGATAGATGTAGTCCACGGTTCATGGACCTTTTTAAAGCTGAAAGGGGGACTCCTGGTTGGTACTTGGCTAGTCTCAGCCTCAGACGTCACGCCCACGGAACGTTGGCTAAACGTCTGATGCATATGGTACACTTAACTGGAAACACTTCAGGAATGTCGAAGTCATCATCTGATTGGTTGAATTTTATCGGATTTCCGGGGGGCTCGAGTGTCGCGTTTATTTTCGGTCAGCCAGGAAACAAAGCGCAGACGTGTGATTGCGGAAGAAAAACTGTTGTGTTTACATGAGTGACAATGAGCATTTATCAAGATCGGCTAAATGTAGGATTCTCAAAAGTATACGTGCACGAACAGATCAATGACTTACTGCTTGTTTTCTTCTCCTTCTTTGATTTTCTATGCTGACTGACTTGTTGCACGCCGGTCTGTTGTTATGGGGACATTTCCACGCCCCGAAACGTGACGCTGAACGAAACGAACTGTAATTGGTTGTTTGACATGTCGGTCAAACGGCCTTATGGGTGGGCCTTGGCCAAAGAAAGCTGCTATGAATTCCAGACCTTCAGCCGTCAGTCTGAAGGTCTGGCTACGAGAGACTAGTACTTGGCTAACTTTTTAAATCAAATAAAGGTTAGTAATTTTGTCTTATTTAAGGTAACTTAAAGGATAACTTTTACTCACCCTCAAGTTGTTCCAAACCTGTATACATTTCTTTGTTAACGCTGAACACAAAGGAAGATATTTTGAAGAATGTTTGTAATTTAACAATTATGGGTATAATTGATGTTCTTAGTATTTCTTTTTAGCATGTAGAAGTCAACGGTGGCCCAAAACTGCTTGGTTACAAACATTCTTCAAAATGTATTCTTCCTTTGTATTCAGCTGAGCAAAGACATTTATACAGGTTTGGAATAACTTGAAGGTGACTAAATGATGACAGAATTTTCATTTTAGGGGAACAATCCCTTTAAAAGCATTTAGTTTTGTCAGCATTTAATCGTATATTCTCATAAAAGTGCTTCAAATATATTGAATAGTTGTTAGTTGTTCTAGTATTAATGGAATTTCGTGTTTTCCTCTAAAGTCAGCCCAGCCAAAGGAGGTCCGAACCCTTGTGATTCGAGGACTACCCATCATGCTTGGAGATCTGTTCATCTGTTCTTAACCTGTTTACATTAAAATAACCACCTGTGCTCCCATTAGTCTAAGCATTTGAAAATCATGTTGATTTTAAAGCAATAGTTTACCCAAAAATGGAAATTTGCAGGAAATGTTCTCACTTTCAGACTATTCAAGATAAAGATGAGTTTGTTTTTTGATCTGAAAAGATTTGGAGAACTTTAGCATTACATCACTTGCTCACAAATTGATCCGAACAGGTGCTCAAACTCATCAAACAGCTGATAAAAACATCACAATAATCCACAATTAATCCACACGTTCGCTCTTTGGACTCTTACTTACAACACCCGTTCGCTACAGAGGATCAATTTGTGAGCAAGTGATGTGATGCTACAGTTCTCCAAATCTTTTCAGACGAAAAAAAAAAAAAAACTCTATATATTGAGTGCATTTTCATGTTTGGGTGAACTATTCCTTTAAAATACAAATGTGGCCAAGTCTTTAAATTAATAAACATCATTTATACTGCATACTTTAAAAAAAAGTATTGTCTTTGCTGGAAACATGTACATTTTTATAAAGTCAGATGCATACTTGTCCATATAATTTGGGATTAGGGTTAGTGATTTGTGTTTTTAATAAATCTAGTGCACGTCCTGATAAACATGCATTGATAAACATTTGATTCCTGATCGCAATACTCTGTATGCCTGTTTTTTCACGAGGTGTCTGATCATCGCAACTCCATCCTTGATGTGCCAGTGGGCATCTTATTTGAGGACACTGAACTCCAGCCCCACAATTCCTTGCATTTAACTTCTACGATTGGACTAATACTTGAAGGTCAAGTGGTGATGGAAAAAATGCAGGACCTCCCACAGGCTATGTGTCTCCTCTTCGGTCTGATCCACGCACTAGACCTGAATTACCCAAAATCACTTGCCAACATGTTTGATTTCATCCAGCGTGTGCTAATGTCAATGGGACAGAATTCTCTCAAGCCTAAATTGCAGTCTCTGGCAAACCAGCTTTTTGTTTAAAGAAGCGTCACTGTGAGACTTTAACACCACTGTGAGAATGTTCTACAAATGATTTGCAAGATATAATATGGTATATTGTTACCATTGTTACTACCTCTTCAGTTTGTGACCCAGAAAATATTTGGTTAAAAAAACGTCACTGTGAGACTTTAAATCACTGACAATGTTTTGTTTTTCCCCTCGATTTACTCCATTATCCATTTATGAAGGAAAAAATGGTTTAAATTGTTAAATGCTCAAAGTTCTATAATTAATGTGCAGTCGTTAATTTAGTATATTGTTACCATTGTTGCTACCTCTACAGTGTGTTTGTGACAATAATATTTCAATTACAGTATAGTTTGTACTGTAATATTGTGCAAATTTGGTCAAAGACACTGACTATGGTCAGTATGTTTTATTGTGATTGCATAAAGCTTCAACCAGTAAAATGTAAAAAGAATGTATACATTACATTGTATATGTTTACATGTTAGGGTGAGACTTAAGTCTAAATGTGAGACTTAAGTGTAATGTTTAAGTGATCAGAGTTGTACAATTGATGTAGTTCACTACTTAATGTTGGCCATGTTGCCACCTTTAGAGTTATGTACAGGGTGTGACTCATTTCCATTTGACATTTTGGTCAATAAAGACTCAAAGGATCAATATGTTGTTCATTGTTTTATTCAAGATATTAAAAAAATATTAACTTTAAAATTTAGAATTAAATTCTAATTTCAGTTAAATATACAAGTACACTTGAAATTAACACTAAGTTAAGTGAACTTTATTGTTTAAGTACATTAAATAATCATCTTGTTTGGTGAACTAAACAATTTAAGTCAAGTTTACATAAGCACCAAGTTAAGTAAACTTAAATATGCATGTTTTGGGAGACCCCATTACTCAATTAAATTGAGGGAACGAGTTTACTCAAATCAATTGAGTTCAATCAACTTATTAGGGTTTTCAGTGTACATTAGTTTAAAAAACGTGCTGATATCACGAAAATAACTAAATAAATCGTGTCCGTGTCACGAATCAATAGATTAAATTGCGTGACCATATCACAAACTGCCGTGAGACTGGGTTGATTATCATCCAGTGAGGGAATCTGTGGCGACCACTGAATATTACGTGGTGCCGTCACGGAACAGGGTGACCAGAAGTTATCCTAGCGATCAACCGACGACAGAACAATGCTATATCAAGTTAAAATCACTTATAAATATTTAAAGTGAAGTACTTTTTAAAGTAAACCCAGAATAAGGTGATACGTTTCCAAATTATAAAACGACGCCAACTGGGGGAGCGCAGGTGTTGGATCAGGGAATCTGTTAGTGGACCACGGGTGCTGCCTGTCATTGACCTACATAGGCATCACTTCTGTGGGCACATCAGGGGATTATCGGCGATTCTGTGAAACTGCCACAGATTTAGAGTTCAGGGGCCGTGTTCATTTCTCACGGTATTCTGCGAGACCAGGGTTGCCTAGACAATATAGCACTCACTAGCATGAAGAACAAATATAGACAGACTGTGCATTGAGATTTAACATTACAACTCTCTTTGATACAAAAACATTCCCTGTGTAAGTTCTTGTTTTTATATTGATCATATATTATACTAGCAAGAATACAATGTTGCCCGAATATCCACATGATTTCAAATGTGCCATTGATTTTATACGACAGCTCAATAAACAACAGGGTAATGTTAAGCAGAGTTGGGTATAACGCGTTACAAAGTTACTGTATTCTAATTACTTTTCGCGACAACGCAGTAATGTAACATTTAAAATAAATGTAATTAGGACCGCCGCTAGCGTAGCTAGCGAAAGCGGTCATAAAGGGATTGTCAAAGGTTTTTTTTTTTTTTTTTTCGTCACCTTACTGAATTTTTCGTCAACGATACCAGGGACACCGAAGCACCGGGGAACATGAAATTTGGTGGGCATGTAGCCCCACTACACTTCTATGGAAAAATTTCGTTTGGTCCCCGGGGGCCACTCCCCCCCCGCGCTGGGCCCCCCCAAACCCAAAAAAATGCAGTTTTTCCTAAATAACTACCTGAACCATGGCACCGAGGATGAAGAAATTTTTATGGTATGTTGGTCTACTAGACTTTTACGGAAAAATTTCGTTTGGTCCCCGGGGGCCACTCACCCCACCCCCCCCCCGCGCTGGGGCCCCTGTAAATTTTTCGTCAACGATACCAGGGACACCGAAGCACCGGGGAACATGAAATATGGTTGGCATGTAGCCCCACTATACACTTCTACGGAAAAATTTCGTTTGGTCCCCGGGGGCCACCCCCCCCCCCCCGCGCTGGGCCCCCCCAAACCCCAAAAAATTACGTTTTTCCTAAATAATTACCTGAACCGTGGCACCGAGGATGAAGAAATTTTTATGGTATGTTGGTCTACTAGACTTTTATGGAAAAATTTCGTTTGGTCCCCGGGGGCCACTTCCCCCCCCTGCGCTGGGGCCCCCGTAAATTTTTCGTCAACGATACCAGGGACACCGAAACACCGGGGAACATGAAATTTGGTGGGCATGTAGCCCCACTAGACTTCTATGGAAAAATTTCGTTTGGTCCCCGGGGGCCAATGGATGGCCCTGTCACAAACACACATACAGGAATACAAACAAACGCAAGCATGCACACACACTGACATCCACACGCACAGATACACACCCATACACACACATACAAATCCACATGCACAGACACACAAACACACACGCGCACACATGTACGCACACATACATACACGCACAGACACACACACACACAGACACACACATACACAAACACACACACACACACACACACACACACACACAGACACACACACAGACAGACATGCACATACTATTACTTTTTTTAGGTATATACAGGTGCTGGTCATATAATTAGAATATCATCAAAAAGTTGATTTATTTCAGTAATTCCATTAAAAAAGTGAAACTTGTATATTATATAGACTCATTACATGCAAAGTGAGATATCTCAAGCCTTTATTTGTTATAATTTTGATGATTATGGCTTACAGCTTGTGAAAACCACAAAATCTAAATCTCAGAAAATTAGAATATTACATGAAATCACACAGTAATTACACAGTAATCCCATGGTCATTGAACCAGGTTTTGGCTATTTTGGCAGTGTGGGCAGGTGCAAATCCTGCTGGAAAATGAAGTCAGCATCTCCATAAAGCTTGTCTGCTGAAGGAAGCATGAAGTGCTCTGAAAATGTCCTGGTAGACGGCTGCGTTGAGTGGACAGCACAGTGGACCGACACCAGCCGATGACACGGCTCCCCAAACCAACACAGACTGTGGAAACTTCACACTGGACTTCAAGCATCTTGGATTGTGTGCCTCTCCATTCTTCCTCCAGACTCTGGGACCTTGGTTTCCAAATGAGATGCAAAATTTGCTCTCATCAGAAAATCAGAGCAATCAGACTTTGGTCCACTGTGCTTTATTAAATCCAGAGTCAACGCAGCCGTCTACCAGGACATTTCCAGAGCACTTCATGCTTCCTTCATTTTCCAGCAGGATTTGCACCTGCCCACACTGCCAAAAGAACCAAAACCTGGTTCAATGACCATGGTATCACTGTGTAATTACTGTGTGATTTCATGTAATATTCTAATTTTCTGAGATTTTGATTTTGTGTTTTTCACAAGCTGTAAGCCATAATCATCAAAATTATAACAAATAAAGGCTTGAGATATCTCACTTTGCATGTAATGAGTCTATATAATATACAAGTTTCACTTTTTTAACGGAATTACTGAAATAAATCAACTTTTTGTTGATATTCTAATTATATGACCAGCACCTGTACATAAACACGCAATACAGCCAAATTACTCCACGTCATTTATTTTTGTGGAAAGCCAGTGCAGGCCTGAGCGGCGGTCATATTTTGTACCGCGATGCGGTACATCTAGTTTGATTACAGTTACACTGATGTCAATAAAATTAAGTTACTTGCGTTACAAATGTATTGTTAAGAAAAAATATGAAAGTAAATAAATTAAAATGCATTTTTAATCATGTTTTGGGGCGGCTGCGTCAGATATTGAGCATGCGCTTTAATGAATTACCGGAGAACGTGTGCTGCTAAAATGGACGGAGAGACAAGTGTGGTGGTTATTTCTTCAAGTGGAAATATAAACATTATTTTGAGTTCTTTGAGCGTAAAAACAAAAATATAACTGTTAAATGCAAACTGTCTGCAATTTCTAAAGAACTTTCTACCGCTATTAACTCGACCAGCCATTTGTTGAAGCACTTGAACAGAGTGCATTCTAGGACAAAACTCGTCGCCAAGGAGGATACTGTTACCCACGGCCGAGACGGGAGCGGTGCAACCTCGTCTAAACAAGCTAGATTGGATTATTGTTCAAGATCGGGAGGGAAGGTAACTTCTGGACAGGTGAAGAGAGCTGTAGCAGCGTATGTGGTGGAGGAAATGCTGCTCTTGTCGACTGTGGAATCGCAGCAAGGAATGTTGTAGATAAGACATACTGTAGACACATTTAAAAAGACTACAGTTTTCATTGTTAGGAAAGTTATTGCTACGAATGTTAAGTTCTAGAAATGCACTGGATCTTTAAGTCAAGTTGCTGTTTTCATATTTCTGTAATATTTTTCAGAAATAAGTTTAATTTATTAAACTAAATTTATTAAACTTAGACGGTGCAGAACCGTGAGGAACACACTGAGAAAACTTAGTCGGCCCACGCACAAAAACTGGAAGACAGCGACCGTCGGCTTGGTGTGTTCCAGGCTTTAGGAGAAACCAAAAGAAGCATTACAGGGGGACCCATCATCTTGTTAATCATAACAAAGTATACAGAGGTTTCTCTTGTGATAGCTATGCTGTGAATAAAGGCTTTTAACTTTTTGGACCAGAAGAAGTGCCTTGGATTCCTTTCCATAGTATATGTCTGAAACCCAACCAAAGAGCACCTTCTGGGGTTATTTCACTGGATACTTCCTGCAAGTCGCGTTCCTAGATGCTTTCTTTGATCTGCTAATGAACTGATCCATATTAAAGATATAGAAGTGATTCAGTCAAAAGCAGTGAGTGATATTCTGTTGTTGTTGTTTTGGATTAACATTAGCTAGTCTTTAATAAGACTCCCTTTAAGAATGAATGCACAGCTCTAATATACTGTTACACATCTGATAACAGACTGTTTATGTGAATACTCCACACAATGTGCATTTTGACAACTTTGTGTGTATTTGACCATTCAAGTGCAGTAATAAGCTGTGTAAGAGAACTGAAGTCGGGATCACATGCATCTGAAAGGCAGCATCTGTTCTCGTGCCGCGGTTCATCTGTAATCTCCTAAAGAGGCTTCAGTGCCTTGTTTACTGACTCGAGGACCTCAATGCCCCGCAGATGTCGTGTTCTCTGAGAGAATTGGTGACAGATCCCTCTGCTGTTCCAGTGTCCTTCCCATCATTTGCTGTTTAGTGCCTCATCGTGTTGAACACTCTGTGATCAGATCATGTTCTGGCAGGTTAAGTTCTCTCTGTTGTTTTCTCCAACTATGAGAGAAACGTCCCTCCAGCCGTTTGCACATTCCTACAGCATGACTGATGCGTGTGTCACCTTTAACAGCATTTTCTGGATAGAGAGGAGGTTGTCTCGCGGCTCATTGAGCCATTGAATGATAATATTGCTTATATTTGATGATATGTTTTGAACTTAAGCTGTTTCTTAGTTTGTAAAACATACTTTGTGATGTGGGATTATAAAAATGTATTTGTAAATGATTGTGACTCTATTGGAGATTGTATGAGCGTGGCTTATTTACTCTCCGTTTGCCAACAGGTGCTATTAAATGCAGAGAAAGCCACAAAATATATGTTTAAAACCTATATTTCTCATTTATGTAGAAAATAAATACAGTGCTGAACACCAAGAAGTTAAAGTGTCTCAATAACCACTCTATCGACGTCTGTACACTTTCTTTTATTTCCTTTTCTATTTGTGGCCAGTTGAATGTTTATTTGTATGTTTTTCCTCTCTCAATCCCCATGTATGCAAAATGTTTGGCATCTCTTAGTTCCAACATGACACCATCGTAAGCATGCTCGTACATTTAGAGAAAGCATTGATCAGGAGCACAAAACCTGGTTCCCCGACTGTGGCGATCGGAAGCAGACACTTTGCCAGATAGCGCGTTATGGCCTCTGTTATCTCTCTAAGATGAATCTGAAACAACACAGAACTTCAAATTCTAATTCTCAAATTTTCAAGGAAGTCCACCTAAGATCATTTAAATGTTTTTTTAAAAAGAGCAAAAGCAAAGAATGGTAAGTGAGAGGTCTGATCAAATAAATGAGGGATTAAAATTGTATGAATAAAATAGTGCAAGGTGTGTGTTCATTTGGATTTGTCATGTTCTGTGTACAAATATATTAGCCTAATTGAGTATTAGCTTTAACACATGTGCTGTATGCTCACACGTGCTGATCTGTGTAACTGCGCCATTTTAGGTCTATGCTCTTCTCTTTCTGTATTTCATTTATACATAAATATGTAAAATGATGGTGTTACGGGCGGACGGACACCACCCCTAACATAAATGGTGAGACGCACACAGACCAGCTCGTGTCCAACATAAGGGGTATATTTATTTGGTAAGGTGTTCAGAAACAGAGGCAGTAATACTGAGGCGGAACACTTTTGTTTCCCGGGGTGGACTCCTAACGCTTCAACGACAGCACGGCAGTGCATAGGCTCCTGCTCAGGCTCAGTGTGCGCCCCCAGGTGTGCTTCCGGAAAGCTTTTGTAGCTCCAGTATACGGCTGCGCTCAGGTGTGGCTCATCTGTAATTAAGAGCAGGGGAAACTCAAACACATAATTAGAACACAGCGGAGCTGAGGGACGTAACACCCCCACCCCGAAATGGTGACCTGTCGCCATACTCTAAACATGGGAAATACTTAATTTTACTCTAGCCTTCTGTGTTCAGCTTTCAGGTATCTGTATAGGCCTATGGAAACAAAATAGAATTACACAGTGACAGGAATGTAGTACTTTGGTGTATAAGGTCAATTCATAGGTAATACACACTTATGTGTAAAAAAGAAAGAAAAGAAAAAACATCGCTAGAGAATTATATTAGATTAGCAGGCTCAATAAACTAAAGTAAATCTCAGAGTAAATAACGAGTATATACGAGTATATACATTTTTTTAACAAGAAAATTACTATTAAGCATCCACCCTAGACAACGCATCTGCGACAATATTGTCTACTCCTCGGATATGTACAATTTGGAGGTTAAACAGTTGAAGCAACAAACTCCAGCGCATCAACCTGCGGTTAGAATTGTACATGCGACTGAGGAACTTGAGTGGATCATGGTCAGTATAGACCTTTACTGGATGTATGGTAGAACCCAAGTACACTTCGAAGTGTTGAATAGCCAACACTAGAGCCAAAGTCTCTTGCTCGATAGTGGAGTACCTTCGTTGGGCAGAATTAAACTTTCTAGAGAAGAAACTCACGGGATGGTTTACATGGTCTGCACCTGACTGCAACAGTACGGCACCGGCGCCTACGTTGCTAGCGTCCACAGTAAGCTGAAACGGTCTGTTAAAATCTGGCGCAGCGAGCACGGGAGATGTCAGTAAGAGAGCCTTGACGTTTTCGAATGCTTGGTTACAGGACTCCGTCCATTCAAACTTAGTTTTGGGGCTCAATAGGTCAGTGAGGGGACAAACCACAGTCGAAAAATTCTTACAAAAACTGCGATAGTAGCCTACCATTCCTAAAAATCGGCGTAACGCACGCCGGTCGCAGGGCACAGGAAACTCCTGAATAGCGGCTACTTTAGCCATTACTGGCAAAACATGTCCTCTACCAACTATCCGCCCCAAGTAAGTGACAGTGGCTTTTCCGAATTCACATTTTGCTAGATTTATCGTGAGCTTCGCACTGGACAGTCTACGGAAAACCTTTTGAAGTTGTGTCATGTGTTCGGACCAGTGTGTACTATATAGGACTATGTCGTCCAAATACGCCTCGCAATCTGCCATTCCAGCTAAAACAATATTTACTAAACGCTGGAATGTGGCAGGTGCATTCCGCATTCCGAAAGCCATAACCTTATAATTCATAAACGCATCGGGGGTCACAAAGGCTGATATCTGGTTTGCTCTTGGTGTAAGGGGCACCTGCCAGTAACCTTTTAGGAGGTCGATTTTAGTGACAAACGTAGCCGAGCCAACACGGTCCACACAGTCATCCATCCGCGGTAATGGATAGCAGTCTGGCACAGTGATGGCATTAACACGCCTGTAGTCCGTACAAAACCTGTAAGTGCCATCAGGTTTTCCAACTAAAAGGCACGGGGAACTCCACGGACTAGAGCTAGGTTCAGCAATATTATTCTGTATCATGTACTCAACTTCCCGTTTCAGGATAGCTCGCTTTTCTGGGTTTACTCTACATGGGTGCTGTTTAATCGGGCCCTTATCACCCACGTCTATGTCATGTTCCAGAACGGTGGTCACAGTCGGAACATCTCCGAATAATTCAGGAAAATCATCTATCACAGACGATATGTCAGTTGCTTGAGAGGGTGTTAAATGTGGCAAATGATTTACAATACCGGACAGCATAGCGGAGTTTTTAAGTCGACCTTCAATCACGCACCGCGACGGAGGAGTCACCTCATCATCATCATCGTCTACCAGTGAAGATGGCAACACGGGGACCTCGACAGGACCGGGTACGTTAAGGTCACACGAGCTATCTTTAACCTCTTCACGTATATATAATATGGTTTAAGCATATTTACATGACAGACGCGAGAATGTCTTCGTCTGTCTGGGGTCACAATTACATAATTCAGATCCGATATTTTTTTTTCAACAGTATATGGTCCACTGAATCGAGCTTGAAACACAGAACCGGGCACGGGTAAGAGAACCAACACTTGGTCTCCAGGTTTAACCCCCTGAGGTCGGCTATCGCGCCGGCGCGATAGGCTCGTTTTTTTCCGTATGAGTGCAAAGAAATAATAAAATAAAAATATAAATTTGTATCTTATATGCTTGTGTTATACATCAATCTATCCTGTTAAGTGTGTACTATTTTTGTGTACACTAACAATAAAAACAAAGTGTTGTGCTTTTCGCCAAATAAAGAAAAATAAACACGAAGCGAGTTCTGCCTTCTCTCTGTCCGTGTAGTCCAGTCTGAAACGCGTCCGAAAATGAATCATAACTCAGCGAATACTTCTCACACAGGCACGTGAGATATGTCCTTATGAAGCTTGAAATCTCCTCTTTTAAATGAAGTAATTTATATAAAAAACAAATGTTTTCAACTCATGTAATCCGTTTGAAAGCAAGGAGAGGTACCGTTTTTCCTTCTGCTTCATTATCTCTATAATCAGCTGAGGCCGCTCCGCCCCCGGCGCGATTCACATGTAAATAGTTAGGTGATCTAGTATGCATCGCATACGCCCCTCGATCAATGCCATAAAAAGTTTCTTCATCAGACTTACTGATAGTTACATAAAGATGCCCTTCAGATGATTCTGGACAGCGAGGAAGAATGCACTTTTTCCTCAGAGGAAGATTGTAACTCAGACGAGGAACGGCAGCATATTGAAGAGCGAATTCCGCCGAGAACACAATTTCGGAGTAAGTTTTACTTAAAAGTCTTTTGTCTTTTATTTTTCGTGTTCGCATGTATGAGGAAAAAACAATATTAGGCTACGTGACAGTTCTCCATTATGGACGTGAGCGCTCTAAAAAAAGCACTAAAAGACTTTCAAACTTTCACAGAGACCTCAAAACAGAAAGTACGGGGGGCGCTGTTGAGCGAAACATGGAGTAAGACGCGTTTTTCAGAGCTCCTGCAGAATCTGTAAATATTTAATCCTACAACAGCTTTTTATGCCCGAAAGTCGCTGCAAAAATATCAAATAACATCAGTCTGATATTATAGTTACGGATGGCAGCGAATCTCCGTAAATATAAGTACTCTGGCTCTACCAGCACAAGGCCTGAAGCCTCGGGACAAAGTGCCACCAGTCGATCTGCTATTGACATGAATATGGACTTCGAGGTAATAAAAGCGGACATTCTCTCCTCTCTGAGGTCAGATATATCGTCTGTAATAAAGCAAGAGTTAAAGAACGCACTGGCTGAAGATTTCGACACAATAAAAAGCGAATTACAGGCGATGAGGTCCGAAATCGCGAGCAGTGCTGCCGCCACGCGCTCTGAAATCGAGCAAATGAAAGAGAACATTAAAGACGTCGAGGGAGGGCTCTCCACCTGGTCGGATGAGATGGTTACTCTTCAGGCCACAGTAACCAAACTTACTAGCCAAGTCGACGACTTGAAAGAAAAGTGTGAAGATATGGAAGGGCGGATGCGGAGAGGGAATATTCGCATCACGGGAGTGCCCGAGCAACCTGGTTCGAGTTCACCTGCAGCGGTATCCAAACTTCTGAGAGAGATGCTGGAAATGGACAGAGATGTGAAGATTGACCGTTCGCATCGCAGTCTCGTCCCAAGGAAACCGGGAGACAAGCCTCGCACCATCATTGCAAAGTTACACTATGATGGAGATTGCATGGAGATCTTACGAAAAGCCAGAGAACGCGCACCGCTCAACCACAACGGGAATCAAATCACTATCTTTCCTGACTACACAGCCAGCGTTGCTAAGGCAAGAGCGGCCTTCGGTGATGTCAGGAGGGCTCTCCGGGGACGACAAGGCGTGCGGTATGGACTGCTTTTCCCGGCCAGACTCCGAATTTCACATGATGGAGAAGAAAAAGAGTTCCGGAATGCGTCTGAGGCAATGGACTACGTGAAGAGGAAAATTATTTCAGAGACCCAATCTGATGCTTGACATTCTGACCTAACTTCGTGAAAAGGATTGCAGCGCGATAAGTACCAGACCCTTACTCATCTTAACAATAAAATTTTCACAATTGCTTTTGTTCAGTTGACCATGACTATCATTTCTTAAGTCAATATTTTATGAACGTCCTAATGGCCAAGCCATCCGCACAGTTAGAGGTCTATTGCTTGTATTTACTATGCTGTTGTAATAATACTTTTGACTGAGATTTGATGGTTCTGTAGGAGCCTAGGTGATGTTATATTCACGGCCCCTTTGTTAATTTCTGATTTTATGCACAGGTAATTGCTGGCACATAAAGAAATTTAATTATTTCGTACTGATATAAGTTAGGTTTGTGGCTGCCTGTTCTTCCCGTGCGGCTCGGGGCTAGGCCCCTAAAATACCTAGACTCATCTATGTTTTGGAGTTCTAAGAACACTTTCTATAGTTCTATCTTTGCAGGTCTCATTGTTTCCCCGAGATCTGCCACTGTTAAAAAAAGTGATGGAAAAATGCTTTCACTTATTGTCCAACATGTTGGTTTTAAAAGGCATAACACCTATGTATTGTATGGCCCCAGGTATATATATATATATATATTTTTTTTTTTTTGTACACTGCACTACAGGGTTGCCCTTATTTTCTGCACATATATATAATTAATAATGGGATCTATAAAGGTTATAAGCTATAATGTTAAGGGCCTTCATAGCCCTATGAAGAGGAAAATGATTCTGCGTCAGCTAAAACAAACTAACTGTCAAATTGCTTTCTTGCAAGAAACCCATCTCTCTGACGCAGAACATGAGAAATTAAAGAGATCATGGGCAGATAAAGTGTACTTTTCCTCTCATCCATCAGGGAGAAAGAAAGGAGTATCTATCCTAATACATAGGCAGGTAAATTTCACCTTAGAAAAGACTCATAAGGACACAGAGGGAAGATTCATTTTAGTAAATGGCTCCATAGATGGCATTAATGTTTCACTTATGAATGTGTATGCACCAAATGAGGATAGGCCTGCCTTTATTAAAAAAAGTTTTCAATGTAATTACACAGTATAGCACTGGAATATTATTAATGGGAGGAGATTTCAATTGTATTATGTCACAACATTTGGATAGACAATCCAGCTCTTCTACCTCATTCTCCCGAATGAATAAGATGTTAAAATACCAGTCTTCTGAATTTGGACTTGTAGATGTGTGGAGAAGTAAATTTCCAAATTGTAGAGATTTTACATTTTACTCTTATAGGCATGCATCTTATTCTAGGATAGATTATTTTTTCACTCCCAAAGAAGAGCTATACAGAATAGCAGATATGAAGATATTACCAATGACAATTTCGGACCATTCACCTGTAGAACTAATATGGAGCATGGGACATAGACAAACTTCCAAACAATGGAGACTAAATGCCTCACTCCTTAATGATAAAGAATTTATTTCCTTTGTCACAAAAGAACTTAAATTATATCTAAATTTAAATGACTCTACAGAGGTATCACCACTCATATTATGGGACTGTGCAAAAGCATATCTTAGAGGTCGGATTATTTCATTCGCAAGTGCCAAGAAAAGAGAGAGAGTAGCTAAACAACAAAAATTAGAACACACTATTAAAAATTTAGAGAAACAACATAAACAAATCTCAAACCCACAACTACTAAATAAAATAAAGGATGCACGAAGAGAATACAATAGCTTAATTGCTGATAAGATCGAAGGCAATCTAAGATTTATAAACCAAAGATATTATGAGCATGGCAATAGAGCTAGCAGATTGTTAGCAATTAGATTAAGAAAGCAAAGATCTTCAAACATCGTACAAAAAATAAAATCTAGTCGCTCTATCAACCCCCTTACTAAACCTAATGAAATTGCAGAATCCTTTGCGGATTTCTACAAATCACTTTACAACAATTCTGATACTTGCTCTGACGATAATATTCTGGCACCGTTCCTAAATAACATAAAATTGAATGAGTTAACAGAGACAATGGCAAAGGATCTGGATGAACCTATTAAAGAAAGTGAAATAATTGAGACAATCTCTACGCTAAAGAATAATAAAAGCCCAGGACCCGACGGATATATAAATGAATTCTATAAAAACTTTAAAGAACTAGTTTCTCCGCTCTTATTAAGAGCATATCATTATGCGCTGCAATCTGGTACAGTGGCGCCCTCGTGGAGGGATGCAACCATTGTTGTAATTCACAAAGAGGGCAAAGATCCTGCCGAATGTCAGTCATATCGGCCTATTTCATTGTTAAATACTGATCTACGAATATTGACAGCCATTCTTGCCAAAAGGGTAAATAAATTAATTAGTCAAATTATACATCCGGACCAAACTGGATTTATCCCAGAGAGATATTATGGAGATAATCTTCGTAGAGCATTAAATATTATGAGTTATACAAAGACTACAGGTGCAAAGGCAGTATTCTTATCACTCGATGCTCACAAGGCATTTGATCAGGTATCTTGGCAGTATCTGATCCAAACTCTTAAACGGTTTAAATTTGGCCCCAATTTTATAAAGTGGGTTCAAACACTCTACACAAATCCACTCGCCTCAGTGAGAGTTAACGGTTGTAGATCTGAACGCTTTACTCTAGAACGTGGATGCAGACAAGGATGTCCATTGTCACCCTTGTTGTTTGCTATCAGCATCGAACCCCTTGCTCAACTCATTAGGGATGACAGCGCAATTAAGGGAATTGTAATTGGAGGAGAGGAACATAAGTTGTCATTATATGCTGATGATGTCCTACTTTTCCTAACAGAACCTGAGACAACAATCCCATATTTAAAAAAGCTAATCCTCAAGTATGGGTACTACTCTGGATATAAAGTGAATATGGATAAAACTGAGGCTATAGATGTTAATGGTCAAATCTCAAAACAAATCCAAATCAAAAGTGGGTTCAAATGGCCCAAGAATGGGTTTAAATACCTGGGCATCTTTATTCCCTCCTCTTTGGACCAGTTATACGATACAAATTATAAAAAAGTGATTACAAATATTAGTGAAGATTTAAATCGTTGGACAGCTCTCCCTCTCTCTCTGATAGGCCGTGTCGAATCTATTCATATGAATATCTTGCCGAGATTACTCTATTTGTTTCAGATGTTACCCATAGAAGTGCCAAAATCTGTCTTTGATTTGCTTAATAAAATAATTTCTACATTTATTTGGCAAGGAAAACGGCCAAGAATAAGGCTTAAAATAATACAATCAGCTAAAATAAATGGCGGGCTGGGACTCCCAAACTTTAGATTTTACTTCTGGGCAGCTCAATTGAGGCCCCTGGTTTCATGGATGAGAGAAGACACACAAACCCGGTGGATCAATATTGAAAAGAGCCTCTGTTCCATGCCCCTTAAAATAGTACCCTTTTCCAATGTATCATTAAAAAATGCCTCCATGGGTGAATGGACCAAAGTTACTTTAAAAATTTGGAGAACTATACAAAGATCATTTGGTTTGTCTAAGAAAATCTCATCTGCTGCAAGCATTGGCTATCTTAATGACTTTGCACCATCTCGTACAGACGTGGGTTTTAAAAAGTGGTCTCAATATGGACTTCGTTATCTGCACCAATTATTTCATGATGACACACTTAAATCATTTGAACAAATAAGAAATGAATTCACACTCCCAAGGTCTGAATTTTTTAGATATTTACAATTGAGACATTTCCTCACAACGCATAAGGATCTAGAAATGATTAAAAAACCCTCCCCAATAGAAGTTTATTTTAAAGAAATACAAATTGGACGGGCGGTCAAAAAATTATTTCTAAAGGATATCTATTATTTTTGACTAAGAATTCAAATAACACATTACAGATTAAGGAAAAATGGGAGGCCGAAATTAATGAAACAGTTCCTCTTGAAACTTGGGAGGAAGCCTGTGGAGAGGTACATCTTGTGACCAACTCTAATGTCTGGAGGGAATTCAAATGGAAGATAATAACAAGATTTTTTCGAACCCCACAGATAATTGCAAAATGGAATCCATCCTGTTCAGACAAATGCTGGAGAAATTGTGGTCAGCATATTGGTAACCACACCCATATTTTGTGGTCATGTCCAAAATTAAGAAATTACTGGAAAGATATATTTGATGCCCTTAAAGAAATCTTCCATTATGAAATCCCAGAAGACCCTATAATAGCCCTTCTAGGTGTGCGTCCAGAAGGCCTTGAGGGTAGAGCTAAAATATATTTATTACAAATTTTACTTGCTGCAGCTATTAAGTGTATTACATGCAGATGGTTAAAACCTGACCCTCCATCATACAATGCTTGGATTAAAAAAGTATGGGAGTTGTACGAAATGGAACAAATCACATTTGCATTACGACTTCAGAAAACGGTTTTCTTAAAGAGGTGGGCCCCTGTAATGCCTTTAATACTCCAGTGATCATGAGTTATACTATCATATCCACCCTGTGTTCATTTCTGCCTTTCTCCATTTACTTTTTTTTTTTCTTTTTTTTCCTTTTTTTTTTTCTCCCCCTGTACTAGGTGTATTTGTTTTCATTCTCTGTAAAATGTGTACGATATAACTAGCCTAAGTTTTGAAGAATTGTCAATATCATGGAAACATAATGGACTAACATGTTAAACCCAATGCCATACTGTATTGTATGTAATGCTGTGGTTCTAAATAAAAAATATAAGTTCAAAAAAAACAAAAAAAAAAAACAGAAAGTACAAATCCTTTCTTTAAAACGAATTTCGTTTTGTATCAATTGTATCTTACTTTTAATAATTTTTTCATTAACAAATGTGAGCCGATCCAAACAAACCTGTGAAACGCCCACATCAGCTGGATAACACACACCGCGAGTTCACTTTCAGACTTATGTACTTTACGATGCTGTGAGGAATAATACTATCTTGATAATAATCCTGCAAAAATTTACCTCAGAAGTTCTGGAAGTATCATTTCGAGGAGCAAACGGATCCCTCTGAGGAATTAGGTCAGTTCTGTTTGCTTTGTTCTAATCTGAATGAATGAACGCACAGATGCGTGCTGTTGTGGAGCTACTACAGCTGGCAAAAATACTGTTTAAATATATATCGCGAATACAAAGAAAGATTACACTGGAAATATTGTTACAATTTTAAATGTTGTTGTAATTGTATAACCTTATACAATATAAAAATTGTATATATATATATATATATATATATATATATATATATATATATATATATATATATATATATATATATATATATATATATATTAGAGGTGGGCATAGATTAATTTTTTTAATCTAGATTAATCTAGATTAATTTTGAAATTAATCTAGATTAATCTAGATTAAAATGGCTCTTTTGAATTCTGCCGAAGGCATTCAGAATATGTTGTGCTACCCAAATAATGACTATAAAAGTAAGTCTTTGAGAACGGGTTTCTCAAGCCAGGTGGCGCATTAGACCAGGGGCTCATCCCCTGTTTCCAAAATGCATCACAAACTGCTTGAGAAAGCTGTTCTACTCACTGTAAAAGGTTACAAAAGTACTGTTACCATCCTTAGGCAACATTAGGTAAGCCTATGTTATTATCAACTACTATAGGCTATCAATTAGGGATGGGCGATATGGCCTAAAATCTATATTGTGATATACATTGCAGCCTCTTGTGATAACGATATACAGTATATTATAATAAAATTAAAACCATTTCAGAACAGATTACACAGACCCTGCTAAACAACTGGTAAATTAATTTTTTTTAAAGGATGTAGTTTTGAGAACATATATTGTGCAAAACTGTAAGTATACAACATCATTTTGCAGATAAATAAATTGTAAGTACACTAATGTTAGCTGTAGAGACTTAAGTAAGTTAGGTCTAATGTTTATTATGGCTTGGAGCTTATGAAACCCCAAATTTAAAAATAGAATATTGTCTAACTGATGACTTTTCAGTTAAAAAGAAACACAACAACGATTCTTAAAATCGGGCGCAGACAGAGATTATGTGCTACACCACTAAAATATATTGGAATGGGAATAATACGAGCGCGCTGGTATTCAGTGATATCATGTTTCGTTTTGAATTTGAGGTGGTAGAACGGATTAGTCGTGTGTTAACTTACCGAACTGTTACCGAACCCCACACACACTGTCTATAGTTTCCTGCTGCTCGTCGGATGGCTTAAATCCAAATAATGGATGTTGCACTTTCACTTTCAGCCGTTACTTAAAATGACGACGAAATATGCGTTGCAGCCGCGGGTTTACCTCGCGGCCGCGGATAGATTGCGTCATCATAGCTTGTCATCTCCCAACCCAACTTGGAGAATAGATTAACGGCGATATTTTTTTTATCGCGCGATAAGAGTCTCGCGTTAACGCAGCACGTTAACGCCGATAACGGACCACCACTAATATATATATATATATATATGGATAGATGTAAACAAAATCTTAAAAGGTCATTATAAGCCTTCTCTTTAAATAATTTTATTAAGCTTTATTAGTGACACATTTGGGAAGAGAATATTATGGGGCGCCGTTTGTAAAGCGGGTCACGCTGAAAATAACAGCAACATTTTGTCACATTTAACTTCAAACAATGTTAAAAAAAACTGGTATGAATTTTTGACGGTCACTTTTTACCACATTTACAACAATATTTGTCAACTTAGAGATATTTTAAATAGTTAAATCTAAATATTAAATGTTACACCTAAATGTTAAATATTAAATCTAAAGGTTAAATCTAAATCTAAACGTTAAATCTAAATGTTAAATCTAAATCTAAATGTTAAATCTAAATGTTAAATGTTAAATCTAAATCTAAATGTTAAATCTAAATATTAAATCTAAATCTAAATGTTAAATCTAAATGTTAAATCTAAATCTAAATGTTAAATCTAAATATTAAATCTAAATCTAAATGTTAAATCTAAATGTTAAATGTTAAATCTAAATCTAAATGTTAAATCTAAATATTAAATCTAAATCTAAATGTTAAATCTAAATGTTAAATCTAAATCTAAATGTTAAATCTAAATGTTAAATCTAAATCTAAATCTAAATGTTGAATCTAAATCTAAATGTTGAATCTAAATGTTTTGGGTGAAACTAAATATTTAACTAATATGCAAATTCAAAATGCCGGAAGTGCCAAAATAAAAGCTCGAGGTGGTCAGTGTGTGTTTATAGCATGGTTTATAGTGTCAAATAATGAATAAAAACCATCTCATAAGAATAACTATAATATAACGATAATAACTACCTAAAATAATAAACACGTTTGGAGAAACTGTAGAGTATCGTGATGACAGAGTAATGACATGACATTCAGTCAAAGTGAGCCCCCTAGTGGCTGGCTATTATGGCTACAGGTCATAAGTCCCGCACTTTTCATAAAAGTGACACTAGCCTACTCTTCAAATACAGTTTCTCCAAACGTGTTTATTATTTTAGGTAGTTATTATCACGATAATCTATGTCCAAGAGTCCATTTCCTCGGATGAGATGGTTTTTATTCGTTATTTGACACTATAAACCATGCTATAAACACACACTGACCACCTCGAGCTTTTATTTTGGCACTTCCTGTTACCGGCATTTTGAATTTGCATATTAGTTAAATATTTAGTTTCAACCCAAACATTTAGATTCAACATTTAGATTTAGATTTAACATTTAGATTTAGATTCAACATTTAGATTTAGATTTAGATTTAACATTTAGATTTAACATTTATATTTAGATTCAACATTTAGATTTAGATTTAGATTTAACATTTAGATTTAACATTTAGATTTAACATTTAGATTTAGATTTAACATTTAGATTTAGATTTAATATTTAGATTTAGATTTAACATTTAGATTTAGATTTAACATTTAACATTTAGATTTAACATTTAGATTTAGATTTAATATTTAGATTTAACATTTAGATTTAGTTTTATATTTAACATTTAGATTTAGATTTAACATTTAGATTTAGATTTAGCATTTAGATTTAACATTTAACATTTAGGTGTAACATTTAATATTTAGATTTAACTATTTAAAATATCTCTAAGTTGACAAATATTGTTGTAAATGTGGTAAAAAGTGACCATCAAAAATTCATACCAGTTTTTTAAACATTGTTTGAAGCTAAATGTGACAAAATGTTGCTGTTATTTTCAGCGTGAGCCGCTTTACAAACGGCGCCCCATAGAATATATTCCAAATCTGAAAATACAGTATGAGAACAATTAACTGCACAATTACTAGAAATGTTTACCTTGGATATTGTACAATTTGCAAGCAAAATTTGTGGAAAAAACAACAAACCAGTTATATATTGTCCTTGCATTCGTGTGGCTCATTCACACACCTGAATGAAAGGCTCATTACGTATGCAGCCTCATTATGCGGCCCCATTGACTCTGCAGGTGTGAATCACGCCCACCCGCATATGGCCTTTCCAAACAAAAAGTGTTTTACAAGATTTAAATCAATGTATTGTGTTATGTGAATGATTAGGCAGGATGATTTTCACATAATTTTGAAGAAAAAATTCTAGGCAACGAAATACATTCGTCAAAAGTCTTATTTACATATATTTAGAATGTGTTTTATGGCCTTATTTCAGAAACTTTAGTTTTTTGTTTTTTAAAAAACCATGCATAAACATTATTCTCTCAAAAATACAAACATGTACATGCAAGTTGTTCACATATTATGGTAGCCCTGTTTGTGCTAAATAGAGTGAATTTACACTTTTGCCATTAATATGTTTATAAGCAACTGAAAAAAGCACAAATGTCAGGGCATGTCAGAACATCTCAAGGACCCCAAAAACCCCTCAGACCCCAGAGGGTTAAACGAACGTGCTCTGGCTTTGCGATCATACCATGTTTTCATGCTAGATTGGGTCTTTTCTAAATTCTCTCTGGCGAGTTCACGCGCTCTGTATAGTCGGGTGTGAACGTCACTTATAAATTGTACTGCGCTACGAGAGGTAGGCTTGCTCATCCATTGATCTTTAATGACGCTCAAAGGCGTGCGAACATCATGAGCAAACACTAGTTCTGCAGGGCTGAAACCAATGGACTCTTGCACGACTTCTCTAGAGGCCATAAGCATCCAAGGAACCGCCTCTTCCCAGTCTGTACCCACCTCCAAACAATATGCACGCAGCATAGATTTTAGCGTCTAATGGTAATGTTCGAGAGCGCCCTGGCTCTCCGGATGGAACGCGCTAGAAATGCGGTGCTTAATTTGGAGCTATTTTAGGACCTGAGAGAAAACACGCGAAGTGAAATTGGTTCCTTGGTCCGTTTGAACGATTTTTGGTAGCCCCACAAAAGCAAAGAATTTTAATAGAGCCCTGGACACAATAATAGCAGTGATTTTTCTCAGAGGCACCGCCTCTGGGTAACGAGTAGCAGTACACATGATTGTTAATAGATACTTATATCCACTTTTCGACCGTGGAAGAGGACCGACACAGTCAATGATTATTTTCTCAAAAGGCTCACCTACGGCAGGTATGGGGTACAACGGTGCAGGTGGAATCATCTGGTTTGGTTTACCACTAACCTGGCAGACATGGCACGTCTTACAATACTGCCGCACATCACGCTTCAGCCTCGGCCAGAAAAAGTGACGAAGAATGCGGTTGAATGTTTTAGTCACACCTAAGTGACCAGAAACACAATCATGCGCAACACTGAGAATAGCGCGTCTGTTTTCAGATGGCATAACGATTTGTTCAATGTCATTCCACTCATTACTTTTCTGAGGTCTCCACCTCCGCATAAGTAAGCCGTCTCTGATGAAATAGGTCGGACTCTCGCTTGCACGATCTGAAACAGATTGAACTGCATTAAAACATGAAACAAGAGAGAGGTCGTTTTGTTGAGCATTAACAAGTTTCTCTAATGACAACGAGACATCTGATTGTTTGTTCTCTCTTTTCTCATCGGTCACTATAGGCACAGGACTACTGCCGCACTCTGTGAAAACGGGTTCGAAGAGCCTCTCACACTCTGCAGGGTGAGCGATGAAACTGTCACTCAGGTCAACGTTACTGGGAGGTGCTGCATCCTTCAACCTCTGAGTCTGCGACCTAGTGACGACACTAGTGGGAAAAACTTCTGGGAATTTTTGTGCGCACTCATCGGGGCTCTCTTGAATGAGCGGTACAGACACAACCTCGGGTGGGACATCGCCACGGCTCCACACGTTCCCACCGGCTAGGTCATTGCCAAGGAGAAACGTGACATTAGGAATTGGCAAAGAGTCTTGAACACCAACAATCACTAGCCTGGGTGCCAGCCCGAACCCCGCCCACAATATTTTTTGGTCGGGAAGTTCGGTCTGGACTCGCTCCGTTGAGGAGCTATTATGCCCGAACAAAAATTGTTCGGACCAATCACAATGTCAGGGCGGGCTTTACACGATGATTGACAGATGAGCAATGGTAACGTAATCACCCACGTCACCAAAGAGCGCTTGATTTGAATTAGTTTACAACAAAGACGAGGGCAGCTGGAGAATTTCACATTTACAAATAAGTCAGATAGAATAAATGCGTATATAAGATTTCACGAGTTCACACAAATAAGTCAGATAGACTAAATGCGTATATGACGTGCTGTCCGAGGAGAGGCTGTGGGCTCGGTAGCCATACTCCCCCCGTGTTCCTGGTTGTGAGAGAACAAGACAAGAGTGAGGATTCGGGGTGGTGGAGGGATGCTGAAAAACTGTCAAGGAGTGTTAGGTAAGTTGACAGAGTGAATATGCTTCCTCATGCTGATAGATAGGGTAACGTTAGACATGGTATTGTTTGATGACAAGTTGATATTGGATTGATTATTTGTACGTGCTCCTCCCGAACTTTGTTTATGAAACATCATGTGTAGATTCCGCCATCGCGTCTGTTATAGAAGATATGCACAGCGCATTAATTTTAAAAGAGGAACAGAGAGCCGCGACATTTTGTTGGTTGAAAATATGAATGAAGAACATGCGTCATTTACTCTGTTACTCTGATTGGTTGTAGGTCTATCCAATTGAGTGCAGAGTTTTTTTTTTCCTGGTTCGGTTGAGACACGCCCCATAATCAAATCTCTATGGAACAGTATCAGACTCACATTCTGACTAGAATATGAGTATGACGAAGTCAGGCTAAACAAGTGGTTCTCAACCTCTCCTGCAGGGACCCCCTGACAGGCCATGTTTCTGTTTTAACCCTGAAATGGCACACCTGATTCAATTAATGAGTATAGGAAGAGTAGGAATTGGTCACTTAATCAATTAGTCAACTACTCATTAAGCCTTTAATTAACTGAATCAGGTGTGCCATTTCAGGGTTAAAACAGAAACATGGCCTGTCAGGGGGTCCCTGCAGGAGAGGTTGAGAACCACTGGGCTAAACAATCACATCACCACACACCAAATCTGAATCAAGACGCACGCAGTGTAACGGCACTTCAAGAAAACCCATCTCGATTCCTCGAACAAGGACACTACTACCAGTTGCAGTCTTCTCAGACAACGGCAACAAGCCACGCAGGAGGAAAGACTGCGCAGCTCCCGTATCACGCAAGATGCGCACAGCGACAGCCTCCTCACCAGGCACAGATACGGTCCCATTCGTCAGGAAGGGCTCGTAGATGGACTGGGGTTTCTCTGATTTTAACGCTGCATGAAGGACAGGCGACATTTTCTTCGAAGAACTAACGAGACCCATTGGTTTCGTGGACTGTTTTTTTTTTAATATTAAACAGTCTGCCACAACATGCCCGGGCTTTTTACAATAAAAACAGTGTCTGTCTTGCTTTACTGCATTCTTTTTCGTGTCTACATCAGTGGTCGTAGAGGGGTTAACTCTCAAGCGAAAACGTTCCCTGGAAATGTTATGCGTTAAGACATATTCGTAAGCAAGTATAGCAGCTTCAGAAATAGACTCGGCCTTCTGCTCAGCTAAATAGGTTGCCACAGCGGTTGGCAGGCAGTTCTTAAATTCTTCTAAAAGAATTAGTTCACGCAATTTCTCCTGACTATCAACACGCTGTGATGAGCACCAACGATCAAACAGAGCAGCTTTATCTCGACCAAATTCAACAAAAGTTTGACGCTCAGCTTTTTTTAAGTTTCTAAACTTCTGTCGGTATGCTTCAGGGATCAGCTGATAGCACCTCAACACTGACGCTTTCACAACATCATAGTCACCGCTCTGCTCCACTGTCAGTGATGAGTAAACCTCCTGCGCCCGTCCCACTAAAACGTATTGCAGGAGGAATGCCCATGCAGTTCTCGGCCAATTTAAATTAGTCGCGACACGCTCAAAGTGGGGAAAATATTTTTCCACATCTCTTTCCACTAAAGGGGGCACAAGTCGGATGTGGCGAGTGACATCAAATGAATTAGGGTCAGAAGGAGCGACACCTTCCCTCTGAGCCACGATTTCTAGTTTTCGCAACGCGAGTCGGTTTTCAAGTTCATGCTCACGTGCCTGTGCCTGTGCTTGCATGCGCTCACGCTCGAACTCAATTTCCTTCTCTCTGATACCTAACTCTCTTAACCGAATCTGCAGTTGTAATGCTTCTGTAGACACAGAGGATTGTTTCTCTACAGGCAGAATGCCCTTACTAACCAAAGCAGCTTGTAAGACGGTCTTGATTGTATCTTTGGTGCGCTTTTCAGCAGAAGTGAGCTCAACCTCGTAAGTTTCAGCCAAGTTCAGTAACTGCTCTTTCGTAAATTTCAAAAATAACTCGATAGAGGGTTCTTTAACGAATACTTCCTCTGTTGCCATTTTAACGCGTAATTTTAAAGCGCTTGCTAACGTTTAATTTTAGATGTAAAGACAGTTAAAGTGCGCAAATTTTTTTTTTACAAAAATTACAAATAAACACTCACCAAAGTAGTTTAACTGCGACAAAGCTACGAGGTAGCGAATATCTAAAGTGGTCAAACGAAAAGCACAATATAGGCTACAAATGACCACGAATTTTAATGTCCACCCACAAATTAATCAATACGCTAGTACAATAAGAATTCCAGCGCTCACTAAATAGGCGGTATGCCACAATATCACAAGCTATACAACTAAACTAAAAGGTATTCTGATAGGCAAAAATGTTGTCCAACTTCTCTAACTAACTATACACAAAAACCAAAACAAAATCCTAAATACCTACGCAATCTTCAGTGGTTTACTCAGCTCGAGGCATCTCCTACGTGCCCCCTCCTGAGATATCCACCAAAATAAAATAAACGTCAACTAAACAAAGGAACAGACAATCATAATTGCTCACTAGAACACTCACCAAAATGTTGTAGCCTTCAAAAGTTCCGCAATTCACACTTAAGTCCGACTTAATCAAAATTAGTGATCTCGGACGAGCCTCCAATATGTTACGGGCGGACGGACACCACCCCTAACATAAATGGTGAGACGCACACAGACCAGCTCGTGTCCAACATAAGGGGTATATTTATTTGGTAAGGTGTTCAGAAACAGAGGCAGTAATACTGAGGCGGAACACTTTTGTTTCCCGGGGTGGACTCCTAACGCTTCAACGACAGCACGGCAGTGCATAGGCTCCTGCTCAGGCTCAGTGTGCGCCCCCAGGTGTGCTTCCGGAAAGCTTTTGTAGCTCCAGTATACGGCTGCGCTCAGGTGTGGCTCATCTGTAATTAAGAGCAGGGGAAACTCAAACACATAATTAGAACACAGCGGAGCTGAGGGACGTAACAGATGGTTACTTAAGTTCAAAGTTTCTCTGTATTAGTGTGAATTGATGAGAAATGAGAACAAAGACAGTGTTTTATATTTTACTTCTTTAATGTATGGTTTATTTTGAGTTTTACACATCTATTCACATTAACACTTTACTTTAGGGTTCAATTCTCACTTTTAACTAGTTAGCAAGCATATTACTAGCAGTTTGGCTGTTTATTAGTACTTATAAAGCACATATTAATGCCTTATTCTGCATGATCATATTCTAAATCCCTTAATCCTACCTCATACCTAAATTTAGATGATACAACAACTACCTTATTAAACTAAACTAATAATACACAGTAAATTAGGAGTCTATTGAGGCAAAAGTCACAGTTAATAGTGAATATGTGTTCCCCATACTAAAGTGTTACTGTCACGTCTCTGGTTGCACAAAGCACACGCATGATGAGGAAGACGAAGATGAATCCAAATAGTATTTAATAAATCCACAGTATGATGCGAACAGAGAAATTTAGCATTCACAACCAAAGCATAGCCACAAACAATACCCGACAACTAAGGAGTGAAATGCATGAAGATGATGAGGTGTGCACAGCTGAACAGAATGACATGTCTCTTTTGCTGTAGTCGTGATGTTATATTGCGTCATGTTTATCAAAACAAAACTGATAAAGAAAGGTAGACCCCACTACATTGGTATTTAAATAGTATAGGCTAATGTTGCACTTTATTCTTGTACAAACAGACGCTGTATTAAGCAGTACATAAAGTATTAAATGGAAACGTATCTGAAACATCTGTGTATTTGACAAACATTGCATTCATTTCACTTCAGCTGTGGTAAAGTATGCAAACACTACGGGAAGCATAAAGTGTCCGACTTCACGTCTCAGTTTTCAGCTCTTCCCTGCCTGCACAACTCTCTCCGATCGGTTTCATCCAGACGCAGCCGATGTCCAACACACCTCATGATGCCCGTTTGTGTGTGTGACAGTTACCCTATTTACCTCTCCTAACTATATATATCAGTGCTGTCTGTCTATTTACCTGTCTGTCTGTCTCTGAACTATATACAGTATTTCAGTGCTCTCTGTCTTTGCAGTGTTGTTTGTCTCTTTTTACCTGTAATTTCAGATATGTTGGGTGTGGGTCTTTTGACAACAGACAGTGATTCTCTACAAAGTTTCACTCTCATGTCACGTATCCTTTTGAAAAACTGGTTCTATTAGTTTTCTGGGAAAGCAGCAGGTTATAACAGGTTTAAGTTCTGAAGAAAACTTCCTCCTCCACAGTCCTTTATGAAAACACAGAATTGAAATGAGTTTCAAAGCAACTTCTGCTCAAGACAGTTCAAGTTCAGTGGAGGAACAAGACTCATCTTCACCGTCATTATTCATGGTTAGTAAATTCTACCTCATAAAATACTGACATATATAGATTTAACAGTGTCATGAATCCATTCACATTGATCTAGACCAGGGGTCTCCAACACGTCGCTTGCGAGCTACCAGTAGCTCGTGGCCTGATTGAAGGTAGCTCGCCAAGACATACTTTTCATCCAATCAGAGTCAGGCAATATAGTCGGGTGTCCCACCCCTCCAGTGCAAATAAAGTATTTATTTGACATATTGACATTTATTTGACATGCTGTGTGATAATTGTTTTTTATTTATGAACATAAAAATGTAATTACACTACAACAGAATAACAACAACAACAAAAAATATCGACGTATGGCTACGACGTCAATGTTTCAATCAAGTACGTCATCACGCTTATAATTTGAGAAAAAAAAGTATTAGCTTGAGAACGTTGCATCAGAATGAGTAAAGACGGCAGCCGAGCAAAGAAAAGGAAAAAAAACATACTATTTTCATGAAGAATGGGAAAGTGAGTTTTTCTTTACAAATGTAGGCGAAAGATGTGTGTGCCTAATTTGCGGCGCTAGTATTGCTGTCAGTAAAAAGTGTAACATTGAGCGCCATTTCACTCAAGTTCACGGGAACTTTGCACGAGACTTTCCTGTGGGTAGCGGGCTGCGGACTGAAAAGGTAAAACAGCTGAAAGCAACACTACAAAAACAGCAATCTTTATTCACCAAACCGATAAAGAGAGGAAATGCTGTTACGGAGTCGTCATTTAAAGTGGCGCGCATCTTAACAAAACACAAGAAACCATTCACCGATGGCGCCATGGTAAAGGACGCGATGATAGCAGTGGCCGAAACTTTATTCAAGGACCACAAAAGCAAGGCAGAAATTATGTCTGCTATCGCTGATGTCCAGCTCAGTGCCAACACCGTGGCACGGAGAGTTTCTTTGCTGGCTTCAGATGCGATCGGACAATTAGAACGGGACATGGAAAGGTGTACGTGGTTTTCACTTCAGTGTGACGAATCGGTGGACTTGAGTGATACAGCTCAGTTGGCTGTTTTCATTCGGATGGTTTTTGTTGATTTTTCCTCCAAAGAGGAGTTTTTGACATGGCTTCCTCTGAAAACTACGACCAGAGGAGTCGACATCTACAACGTTTTCAAGACGTACTGCGTGGAAAAACGCGTGCCCCTTGAAAAGCTGGTATCTATGACAACAGACGGAGCACCAGCCATGATAGGGCGCCACTCTGGATTTATTGCGCATTGCAAGAACGACCCAGATTTTCCTGCATTTCTGAACTATCACTGCATCATTCATCAGCAGGCAATCTGCGCTAAGGTTATGCGCTTTGATCATGTCATGACTCCGGTTGTTAAGATTATCAACTCAATTCGAGCAAAGTCCAAACAACACAGATGCTTCAAAGTGTTTCTTGATGAACTTTCTGCAGAGTATGGTGATCTCTTATTTCACACAGAAGTCAGATGGTTGAGTAGGGGAAAGGTACTTCACCGCTTTATTTCCTTGCTGAGTGAAATTAAAGCTTTTATGGAAGCAAGGGGGGAAGACACCAACCTGTTGTCTGATGCTGGGTGGCTGCTTGATCTTGCATTCTTGGCTGATGTGACAGAGAAACTCAATCAGCTCAATCTTCAGTTACAAGGTAAAGACAAATCCTTATGTGATATGATCAGTGCTGTGAAGGCTTTTAAAGCAAAGTTGTCATTTCACATTCATCAATTGAAAAACAACAGATTGCAGCACTTCCCTTCAGTGTTGAAGATGTTAGAAAGCCACACAGAAGCTACTGAAGTTTTTGATGTACACAAGTATTGTGACCTCCTGTCCAAGCTTGGGCAGGAATTTGAGGAACGGTTCAGTGATTTTGAAAAACTTGAGCCATGTGTGGCATTTATTGCCAACCCTTTTACCGAGATGGACATTGAAAACATTTCAAAGCAGATAGCTGAACTCTTCAATGTCAGTGCTTTACCCATATGGAAAAGATATAGATAAATTTTACTAAATGTTTATATCTTTTATCTGAAATTTGTAAGTAATATATATAACAGTCATACAAGACACAAAATCCTTAGTAAAATTGTGTAATATGAGATTTAAGATAATTTGGGAACTTATAATTACTATATATGACAGTAAATCCACATACAATATTCTTAGTAGATACACGTAACATCAAAGTTATATGAGTTGGGCAATCATTAGTGAAACCAAAATCTTGGTATATTGTATAAAAACCTTACAAGACAATAGACATATGTAAGATGTCACATATATGGGACATTAAAGTACATGGAAAAGAACATGATGAGATTACCAAAAATAATTTATGGCATTTCTAAGATTTTATGACACTAGCATTGTATCAGGTTTTTAGATCACACTTTCTTCAATCTCAATTAGTGAATTTTTCCAAAAATGATTACATGGGTTATATTTGTTGTTATTTAAGATTTTATGAGTAATTCTATCCAATAAAATAGTCAAAAAATATTTTTTATTTACAGTTAGATTTTCAAGTTCTTGTGTATGCAGCAAATATTCAAAATTGCCATGTAAAAATAAAAAAGACCCAGTCACTCATTTCTTGCCGTAGAAAGATTTAATTTTGCACTTAATTAGTATATGACATTATACAAGTTGCATATTTACATTTTAAATTTAAGTGGCAATACATATTTTTAAATTAGCTAAGTTTATCTTCACATTTAGTTCATTTACAGTAATATGTCTTAAGTAGCCGACAAACAATTGAGCTGGACTGTGGACACTGAATGTACACACATGGTCTAACTATCACTGTAAAAAGTAATTGCTGAATCTACTTAAGAAAAACTAGTTAATTTAACTTACTTTGGAAAATTTGTTGATTTTAACTTGATTAGACTTAGTACTCTGAACTTTTATGTGGTTACTAAACAAATCTAGTACATTGTACTTATGATTGTTAAGTGTATTGTACTAAAGGCATGTTCACACTATTGCAAACTTCTTAAGCACAGAATTTGCTAGCAATAATAATAATAATGCTAATAATAATGAAATGAATAAACATTTTAGTAAATACCCTATAATTAGAAATGGTTGTTAATTTTACACACACACACACACACACACACACACACACACACACACACACACACACACACACACACACACACACACAGGTGCGTGTGTATTTATTTATAGGTTCTGATTTTTTTTTTTCTTTGCACTAAAAATAACTTGGAAACTACTAAGATTAAAGCTTATTGGCAAGCCCATTTGCTGCTGCTGTGTCACAATCTATTATATTTTTTATTAACAGAGCTTGATATATTTACTGGCCTTTGGTTAAGTTTCTGCCATGATTTCTTTCAGCATAAGGCGAAACTTTTGATTTCTTAAATGCATTTTCGTCTCGCGCATGCGCAATGGGACGGTTTTGTTAGTGAACTTGAAGACGACATCGACGAAGAAGAACTTCAGCTCGCTCGTGTACTCACGAATTAAAAGAATTACTTTAAGAATTAAAACTGGTTCTGAATAAGAACTAGTTCTTGGTTCCCTCACACAAATGTTCTTAATGCTCCCTTAAGTTGATGTGATTGAAAAGCCTAGCTCAGCTTGCATGGTTTTCCACGCTCACTCAGCTCAGTTCAGACGTTGTTCTTGCTAATGATGAACTGGACTGCTATTTTGAGAACAGATGACCTTTGCCCCCCAGACTGTAACTGCTTATTCCAGCAGAGTCCATCCAAGCAGCAGACAGAATAAAGATAACATGCTTTACACAACACAGCCTTTAGGGTAGTGTAACCTAATAGATTTTCACATATTCACTGAACCATATGAAATATGTGTATTCAGAGCAACTTATGTAAGACCATGGTCTCTCAGCTGGTCTCATTATTTCGACATAAAACACTTAAGTTACAGTTAACTTGTGCCTTTTCCTCTTACGTGAGAATCTAATTAAATTCTATTTACGTTTGTATAAGCAATACAATGACATTGAGGTTTATAAATAGCTTACCTAGTTTTGCTGAACTGCATCCCGAACACGAGCGAGCTGTGGCTTAACTTACTAGCTAACGTTAGGTTGCAAAATCTATATTTTTACTGAACACTTTTTGTGTAACTTAAAGTTTGTAAGCTATTTTACTCGGTTGTAAGTTCGGGGTTTATCATTAATAACTGTTAACGTTATTTATGTAAAAACCGTAAAACCTGCGCGGCCTAACATTACTTTACGAACATTCTTTCTAGAACGTTCCATGCTCACGTGTCATTCGTTCACATGGAAATGATCAACACGATGCAGTTAAGAGAGCGTACTAACAAGTATAATTATTACCTTATTATTTTGTCTTTTTCTTTTGTGTATGCTTATTTTGGGGACTTAATTGATGCACTGCACGTGCAAGTTCTGCTTGTTTTCCTGTGAAAAGAGGTCTCAGCTGTTGAAACACTTTAGATTAAAACATGGAAACTACTCTAGAAGAAGTAGGCTACCGTTACTCCGATTCCATGTCTACAAAGTTTGTCTGTGTTCATTAAAATAATTAAATGCACTAAGGGTGCACCAAAAGGAATAGTTCAGCCAAAAATGAAAATTCTACCATTGTTTAACGTACTCACCCTCAAGTTGTTCCAAACCTGTATGAGTTTCTTTGTTCTGCTGAACACAAAGGAATATATTTGGAAGAATGTTTGTAACCAAACAGATCTCGGTCCCCATTGACTACCATAGTATATTTTTTTCCTACTATGGAAGTCAATGGGGACGAGATCTGTTGATTACAAACATTCTTCCAAATATATTCCTTTGTGTTCAGCAGAACAAATAAATTCATACAGGTTTGGAACAACTTGAGGGTGAGTAAACAATGATAGAATTTTCATTTTTGGCTGAACTAGCCTATCCTTTTAATAAAAAAATCATTAACATTAGGCACATGGTAGCCAATCTAGTTCATGTGATATCCCTTTGATATTTTACTGCCCACTTTGCAGTTTTGAGGAGCTTTGCTGTGAAGAACACAGTGGTAAATCAGTCAGGTAAATATTCCTGTCTTTATTGTTTTCCTATATAATTTAATCTTGAACATTTTCAAAGCAAGTTGATCATAAACCACTTTTGATGTTTAATTCATACTCGGACATTTCAGTGAAAAGTGCTTAATGTCAGTTTGTCATACTTTTTTTGTTTTTGTTTTTTTGGATCCTGGCAGAGTTTCGTCTTGTATTTGGCAAAAACCGTCAAACTGAATTCTTTCAAGAACTGGACCAATTCACTCCACGTTTCATCGATACCTTCTGGGCTAAAGGTGAAGACATTGGCTCCAGACTTACGAAGATATTGCAGCAGATTGAAAATAAAGTAAGCTCCTCGACATATCACAATAATCTTTCGATAGCAAAGCAACTGTTACCTTTGCTGTTTTTGTTTGCTCTTTGTTGTGTTAGTGTCATTAACGTTATAATATACATTTTTATAACTTTGCAGAAATCCAACATCAATGCGGTACGAACAGACGTTCTTCATGGCCTACCACTCCTCCAAGGAGAGGACCCTTCTGATTTTTACAAGATACATTTTGTAAGTATTTTCTTTGCTGATGTTATTCTTATTTAAAAGGCAAACTGTTCTTCAAACAGTTTTGACATCTGGCAAGAAGAGTAATGAAGGCAAGATAAAACAGTCAGACACAGAAACAAAGTAAGGGATAGAGAAAAGAATTAAGAAATTAGAGGAAAAAAGACACAAGATACATTTTATATTACATAAAGAAATGAATGAAAAACAGTTGTAAGAAAGACAATCTATTTTTTTGTTATTTTTAATTTGTATAGCTGGCCTTCAGTTTTATCAGTCTTTTCATGCAGTGGTTTGATGCATACATTCCTCCCTGCATCCACTGCTGTGTCCTGTTTGAAAGGGCCTTTACATTTAGTGATTTTAATGCACTTTGTGATTTTATATGTGAAAAGCGCTTTATACATTTTACTTGCTTGATTTTACTTAGACATAATACAGTGTTATTAGTTTCATGCTTTAATTAGAGTATGTGCTCTTAAAGGGATAATTCACCCAAAAATAGAAATTGTCATTTACTCACCCATATGTTGTTCCAAACCTGTATGAGTTTCTTTCTTCTGTTGAACGTACAGCAGAAGAAAGAAACTCATACAGGTTTGGAACAACATGAGGGTGAGTAAATGATGATATAATTATTTTTGGGTGAACTATCCCTTTAAAATAAGTTGTGTGGCTTGATTTGACCTCATGTTTGTTATATGCTATGCCCATTTTTAGGACTGTGATGACAATGAAGATATTTCCCACACTGAAAAAGGCATTGTGATTCCAAAGGGCTCTGCAACCATACCCTACTCCCTGCATCTTGATGCCACAACAACAGCATTCATTTTGGAAGGTACAGTGGTTGTGGATGAACATGAAAGTATTCCACATGCAATTTGTTTGCTCTTTGGACTGATTTATGCTCTAAACTTATCCTGCAACACTGAAGAGCACATTCGACTTCATATAGAAAGAGATTTTGTCCATTGGCCAAAATTTTAAAGAGAACTGTAGTAGGAAATGTGTCCTGTACTAAACTTGTTAGACTTTTTAAGCTCTTCTTTTGACCACTTTATAATGTTAAAAACATATTTTTATTGTCTTTTTGTTTTCTTGAGTGCAGTATGTGCTTTTTTTTCTTCTAAAATGTTGTAGTGGGCCATGTTGATTGGCATGCCTTAAGTAATGTCTCAAATTAAAGGAGAACTTGGTAACTTTTTTAACTTAATAAAACTGTCTAGAAATCATTTGGATGGTTAAACAACCTGTTCTGGTGATACTGGTGACTTTCCCCGCTCCCCCCAGCGTTCCCAGGCGGAAAACCAACCTTGCAACTTGGGGACTACCGTCCCGGGAAAATAGAAATTGGAAGTCTCGTGAGAAGCGAGAACGAGAACGAGCGCGAAACACTAATTGCTTTACGGCAATTCAACATAAACACACACGCATGTATGATGTATTACCAGATTACCCACCTCGGTAGACATAGCTCCACACGATTCAGTTGGCTTGCTCCGATCAAAACAAACGCACATGAGCAGCGGTAGAGAGGGGGAGGAGGCCTCCGCAAGTGAGTTTTTTACGACCGTGTTGTGACATATACGCCCCACCACAGCTGTAGGGGGAGCTCGTGGAGAAAACATGTGACAACAAAAGGGAAAATCAGCGAAGAAGTGACTAGAGTTCGCTAGAGTTGCCGAGTTCTCCTTTAATATTGTTTTATGGAGCAAATAAACATTCTAGTGTTGTGCCAAATCTGTTGTCTGTCTTTGTCAGGGGCGTAGCCAGAATTTTATTTTTTGGGGGGCCAATCTTAAAATGAGGGGGCAACTAATATATTTATATATATAGACTAGGCTAGCAACATAGCTCGGCGATTATTATCTTTAACATGAAGTAGCCTACGAGGGCGATTATAAAGTGTCAATCATGTCATCTTACTCAGCAAATATATAAAGAGTTTGGTTCCAAAATTAAATATATAGCCTATATATATTTATAGGCCTATATATATATATATATATATATATATATATATATATATATATATTTAGTTCCCGCAAAAATCTGTATTGTAGGCTATCTGGTCGGTGTTGAAAAGTCAATTTTTAATTTTTCGTAAAATGCGATATCCACGCAGTCAGCGCACCATTCCACGCTTTGTAACCCGTAACGGCGGCGCTTTGAATAAACCAGGCATCCTAGTTTCCCTTCTACTTTGTAATCCACAAAAAAAAAAAAAGCCTAATAATAATAATTTTGACGGCACTGGTGACCCTGTGGTGGTTTCTGCGGTGGGGGAGAAACGTAAGCCATCGAAATCTAATAATTAAGGCTACTTGAGGAGATTAAGAAGATGAGGAAATCTCGACTGTTGCTTGTTCTCACAATAGACTGTAAAAAAATGGTTCTCACACGACAGCATCAAACTTCTGTCACGCTGAAATTTTGACCCTAGGGGATATTTTGAAAAACTTTCAATTGTTTACTCAAAGTCAACGAAAAACCAAGCAGGACCAAGCCATTTCACAGCTGATCGCCGTAAAAAAAAAGTTCAGGAGGTATTTCTTAGCGATGGTGATTTAATGTCGGCTATTTTTAGTCCAGTGCCTGTAAGTTATATAAGATTAGTACTGACCAAGTTCCGAGGCTTGTCATATGTGGATCAACTTACTTTGTTATGTATTTCAACAGTTAAAATATGAAAAATAATTTTTACATTTATTCAATGGATTAATTGCATTTTGGAAAAAAACAAGTGTCATGAATTTATTGCATTTTGAGGGGAAACTAATCCTTTATTATATTTTATAATATTTGAAAATTAAATATGGATTTTAAATTTTATTTTATTAATAATAATAATAATAATAATTCATTACATTTATATAGCGCTTTATCTGAGACCTCAAAGCGCTTAACATAGATGGGGGAATCTCCTCAACCACCATTTATCCAGCATTTATTCTAATTGTAATTTTTATTATTTTTATTATAACCTAAATATGCTATGTGAAAGTTTGAAACAAAAATAGTGGTTTCATTTTCAAAAAAACAACACATTATTAGGCTACTCAAATTAATCATAATGGATTTATCGCGTTTTGAAACCAAACTCTATATACAACATGCTATACAGGAAATGTGGTCATCACTGGTTGTGAAGGCGGTTCATCAATTGCAAACAAGTCATTGCGCATTGTGCCGATCTGAGTCGAAGTCTCACCTCTATTCCTGTGATGAAATTATGTGCATTTCTGTCTCCTAGCCGCTTCACTCGCTGTCGTCTTGTAGTAAGCTGAAGTCAACTCAGATGTAGATGGCTTATTTTCTCCTTCTCGCTCATCTTTTCGTGCGTAATATTGCACTTTGCACAACGCTTAAAGTAGGAGAGAGGCCGCACTATGCTTAAATAAGTTTTTATCTTTATTTGCACAGACGCGTTTCGGCGCGTGCCTTCCTCAGTGCCGAAACGCGTCTGTGCAAATAAAGATAAAAACTTATTTAAGCATAGTGCGGCCTCTCTCCTACTTTATGTATTATAATTATTTAGGCCAGCACTCTTAAAATTGATAAGTGTACACACTGAGTGAAGCCTGCTCCTATCCACATTTATTTATTACTTTGCACAACGCTGCCATTCACCGCATGAACTCTCACGCGAAGATGTCAGCGTAGGTTACGCACAACACGTCAAATCAAGTTTAAAAACAGCCGCATTTTACCGCGCAGTATTTTGATTGGTCAATCTATCAATTAGACTAACACATCAACAATTTCTTATTTTTATTATTTTATTTTAAGCAATCAGAAATCTGAGGGGGCCGGACATGTAAATGAGGGGGCCTAGGCCCACCCAGGCCCCCTCGTGGCTACGCCACTGGTCTTTGTATTCTCAACTTAGAATTTTGAGTAGAACTTGCTTGAGAAATTTAAGGCAATCAGTTTCCACATATTCCTCTAGTAAAATGAACAAGCAGACATGTTAAATTAACTGGTTTAAGTTCACCTTACTTAAATCTGCAAGTTGCCTAAACTTTTTAAATTGAGTTACCTCTACTCAAGTTTTATGGTAATGTCTACAAATATGCAAGTTAAATCTACAAAGTAATAGAGCGTAGTATCAAATCAAAAATTATGAACTAATTCACTTGAAAATTGAGGCAATCAGTTTCCACAGCTTTTCTAAGTAAAGTCAACTTATTACTTTTTACAGTGTACCTGAGCAGTGTTTATGGCTTTGTGAAAGCCTGTGGGAAAGAGGACAGTTGACATATATTTATGCACAAGAAAGATGTATGTAATTGTAAATATTAATATATAAATTTTATATGTCTTTATAACTAAGGCATGTTTTACATAGTAATTAAAAATGCAAAAATGATATGGAACATATACGAAAAAAATACTTTACGATGTACTATCCTTATAAACAGCATATATATTGTTTGATTGATTCATACTTAATTCATATAATTACGTTGTATGAGAAAAATGCGAAAGTGGCCACTTTCATGAGTAAATCATAATATGAGACATATAACTCTCATAAGACATATAATGCATATAAAACATAAACATTTACTATTGTAGGCAATAGGAATTTCTTATAAGTTTTTTCTGTTTCTTTTCCATATGGGAACTAAAGTAGTTAACTAATGTTATCAAATGAAACCTTTTTCATTTAATAATCTGACTGTCTTATTTTCACAATATTTATCTCCTGCAGGTGTTGCATCTGAGAAAAAGCAAGGTAGTATACATCATTCATTGTTTCCATTATGTTTTCTTAAATAACTAACAGTAAATAAATAAATACATGATTTTATTGTAGAATATGATTTTTTTTAAAGGCTCATATTGTTCTGTTGTGGTGATTTGTGTTTATATGTGATATTATCGGATCATGGCATACTATGTGTTCTGTGCAGTGTTTATTGTTTGTTTGATGGCAATATCATAATCACTGTTTATGTTTCTTGCTCCATATTTAAAAAAATTTTTTACGTGTTATTGTTCTCTCCTCTGCATTCTTGTCTCTTTCTCTATTGTTTGTCTATGTTTGTGTTTAAGTGCAATTTATGAAATCTTTTCCTGTTTATCTTGCCTTGTGTGAAAAACAGGCTAAACCGAGTCTTGCAGGCAGAGATTTAAGGATGTTGTTTTAACCTTTTTAACCAGTGTTTATCTTTTTGCAGAGAAGATAAGTTCATTAAAACGAAAAGCTGATGATGTGACCAGTGACTCCAAGCTGGACTTAAAGAATCCAAAACCTTTTCCATGTCCACACTGCAAAGCTGTCCTAAGCACACACAAAAACTTAAGAGGACATATCAGGGATGCACACAACTTTAACACTACTTCTATGATATGTATTGATGCAAGAAGCGGAATTTATGTCACTCCAAAATATGACCATAGTCCTGTTTTCCCGATTCATGTACTCAAGTCTACCAATCCACCAAATATTGACCGTGAGGTAGAAAACTGTCGCCGATGTATGCAGATTGCTTGGTCTTCTGGAAATCCTGGAAAAGAGTGTGTACACCTTGAAAGAACCAAGAATGCCAAGTGTAGCTCCTGCAACACCTGTTTGCAATAGGTAGACTATTTTTGTGGACCACTAGGTTCGTCTAGGGCAGTGGTTCCCAAACCTGTCCTGAAGGACCCCCAACACTGCACGTTTTCTTTGTCACCCTAATCAAAAACACCTGATTCAACTCATCAGCTCATTAACCCAAGTTATAATGAGCTGATGAGTTGAATCAGGTGTGTTTGATTAGGGAGACAAAGAAAACATGCAGTGTTGGGGGTCCTTCAGGACAGGTTTGGGAACCACTGGTCTAGGGAGCCTGAGATAATCGTAGTTTAAAGATAAGTACAGATAAAATGAATCAGGACTTCTTTTGATATCAGCCGACTATTTACTATTTAAAGTGTAAAGATAATAATGAAATAAATTTGTTGTAAACACTCAGTGAGAAAAAATTACAAGAAAAATAACATCAATACAATGAACAATATACCGGTATGAAAAATATACAAAAATTAGATTTCACAAAACCCTATAGGTGCACCTTTATAAATTAACACACTTATATGTATGTCAAATAAATCTTGTTCACATTCATCCAATAGTTGGGGATGAATATAAAACTCAATCAATCAATCAAAAATGAAATACAAATAAAAAATAAACGAAATTCAGGCTGAACAGTTCTCAATTTTTTTCAGTCAGGGTTGGTCTTGTTTTTCCTCAAAAAAAAAATTAAGGAAGACGATTTTTTTAGGAAAAAAAAAAATAAAATCAAAAGTCCAGTCCTTTGAACCTGAAAAAATGTGTGTGAAGATCCCACCTCAAATTTGAAGAAATAGAGTTCACAAAACAGGGTTTTGGCCTGCTCAATCAGATAGTCTAGTGTCCAGATCCATGGGGGCTCGCCATCAAAGGAAATATCCAGAAATTGTTTCCACAGGAACAAAAACCTGACCTGTATTTTAGGTCAAAATGATAACAAAATTACTTCAAACTTCTATCTTCTTATTTCAGAGGGAAATAATTTTAAGACAGCGGTAAGCTGCAGTGTCATCACATTACAGCAATAACCAAAATAAAATTACAAATGATAACCACATAAAGGAAGTTTAGATAAAACTCATATTAAACCATATATACACTTTATCATAAACTCAAGACTTCACTTAAAACACATGCTTTCTAGAACGTCGTCACACAATTCCATGTAACTAATTTACCGATCGTTATTAAACCAGCATTAATCTCACTTCAACCATAAACATACAAAAACACATTAACACTCACCAAATCCTTGTTTAGTGATGTCTTTTATCAAATATTTGGTCTCAGAATAACGATGTTCAGACACATTACCCACAGGAGCTCTGCTCTAACGCTCTTCTCAAAATGGAGGATTCAATTCTCCCTCTGTGCAAGAGCACGTTCTAGAAAGAGCAGGCTTAAAGGGGCAGTACTCTATTTTCACATACATGACATAACCAGGTGAAAAACTCAAAAATAAATTAAAACACATACAAAAACAATTTCTTTCCGTTTCTTTCTTTTCAGAAATATTTTTTCTTCTTGTTTTGTAATCAAATAAATTATGAATCTTAATAAAATCAACATAAATGAGCACTACTGTGTGTTATGTATTGTATCTCTTGTCACTACTATGTATCTAAATCACCTGTGCTACACCAGTCATATGTAAAGCCTGTAGTCCTACAGTGTAACTCACTGAAGGACATGCTGAGCAAAGGGCTAATGTCCTCAGAGTGGGCTGTCAAATGTGAACAATTCAACAACACTGCAAACAACCATGGAGTCGAAAGTGTCTTTCCAGTGTTTTTTGGAGACGAAGGATACTCTAATCGGTGGTATTTTTTTCAGCATTCACAAATACAACAGACAACTGGTGTCAGTTTGGGAGAACTAGAGTGACATTTGATGCAGTGGCAGGACAGTGGAACTGTCAGAGTCAAGGAACTGGAAGATCACACCGTTGTGTACATCGAATGATGGGGCTGTGGTGGATTTTCCAGGAGTCCCCAGGCACCCTAGTGTCCACCTCTGATATTCAAGTAGAGGACATTGACGATTTGGAGACTCACATGGTTGAAAGCGGCATCATGTGCGAGCCACACAATATGAACACACAAAAAATCGGTGTTATGACAGAATACCTCTCAAAACATAAACGCATCCCATGCCTCCAGGAATGACCTTTGACGCTGAGGACTCTGAAGAACTACCACCATGTTTTGCTCCCTCAGAAAACACCTGCCCCTACTGTCCCGGGCCTACCCCTCCGGCACTCAATCCAACCACAGGTGTAACCAGCCAAGTTGTGGTGTATGGGATACAGTATATCTTCAAAATCCGAAGCTTCAGTTCAGGTTCCCAGTGTCCTTAACATGAACAAAGAGGAGCGAATCAAAAGCCTTCAAAAGTTGCGCGACTGCAAGGGTGAATATAATGAAAGTTCTCCAGCTGAACGGTTTACTTTCACCATTGAAAAAAGACAGGACTGTGAAAAGTTCCTCAGTGAACTGGCTGATAAAAGAAAGTACAAACTCTTTGTGAGATTTGAGGAGCAGTGATTCCTGCTCAATTCTCGTTTCATATTTTGTACATATTTACCCATATTGGTATCACTTCATAATAACGTTCAGTTGTGTGTTTGCATTGTTTTTATGTCTTTGTTTTTATTTTCTCTTTTATACCTTCTGTACAGCACTTTGGTTCCACTTGTGGTGTTGAAAGTTCTCAATAAATAAAGTTGAGTTGATTTGAGTTAAAGTCATTTATAAGTGGTTAGTTAATGATGAACTAATCATTTACAAAACATTCATAAATGATTAGCAAGTGATATACTAACATTGTGTGGATTCAGTTATAAGTAATTTACAAGTGAGGAGCTCTTTTCCAAAACGGGATAAATCCATTTCAGTAGTTTTCAGGAAAATTAATTTTTTTACCTAGACCCACACATTTTGTGAATATTCAATTTATCCTGTTAAAATGTTTTTTTGGCTCAGTCTGAACACGTTGAACAATGATTATTAAATCAAACAACAATATTGTTGATGATAAATTCAAAGTTTATTTATTTATTTTTCAAAACGCTATAAATACATCGATTTTTGAAAAAAAAAATGGTTTGTCTTTTAAAAAACAAACAAGAGAACATGCAACATATAATCAGGTACTCATAGTATACATGAATATAAATTAAATAAGTGCAAATGCATGAAATAAATAAAAGCCAAATAAAATAAATAGTAAAATAAAATAAACAGTAAAAATAAAATAAATATTTCCAGTGACATGTTCTAATATTGTCCACCACATAAAACAAATAATTTAAAAATAACACACATACAAATACCAGTCCTTAAATACAACAATGTTAAAAATACATTCAAATCATTTAGTAACACATTTAGGCTATTAGAACTATTCAGTACTTTTAATGTCACGTTAGCAGACTTCTTTACAGGAAAATATCTTTATCGCGAGGGGGAAACCTACAAAACAGTATTATACTAGTCAATTCTGAAACGAAAGTTGTACACACCAAACACTTTCATGAATGTCGCCTTGCAAAAGGGCACTTTCTCCGGATGTCTGTTGCACAAAAGACTGTACTTAACAGATACGTTCCGGTCTTTTTGTTTGTTAATGTCCTGGACTTTCGGACGCTTCCTTGTCACTTGCGTGATGTCCAGGAGATGAAGTATGGCCTGGTCCTGGTCAACCTTGTTTTGTTTTTCATAAAAATAGTTGAAACTTACCATCAGATTGTCCGGTGACAGCCTCTCGGCCTGACAGAAATCTTTGCCGGCAGCTTTGTGTTGACATCCCACTGTTGGTATTAACGCGCCACCCGAGTGACGAACCTTCTTTTTTTGTTGTGTTTTGTGATTTTCTTTGTCCAGTCGGCGTTTTCTACCCCCAGGTGTAGGTCTCACTGGCTCATCAAGGCCATCAAAAGTGTTACTACAGTTTAAAGCACTAATTTTGAGGAATGAATGAACATAAAGTAACAAACCTCTGTTCAGATCGCCGCCTATTTGGATTGCGTAGAACGCTCACCGAATTCTGATTGGTTGAGAGGATATATCCCGTTTAGGCTAAAAATAGGTTTGGCGCTTATCTCGTTTTGGAAAGAAACTGCATCTTGCAGTACATTTTAAATAAGTAAATATAGCGATTTGTCATGAATCGTTGATGGAGCAGTAAATAGGTTCAGTACACAGCAAAATGACATGACAAACTCATTTTTTAAAAAAATGGCGTTTATCCCGTTTTGGAAAAGAGCTCTTCAAGTGATTAGTAAATGATTAACTAATTATTAACGAAACATCACTATGCGTTCATAAATGATTAGCAAGTGATATGTTCATTATTGTTTGTATGTTTTGTAGATTCAGTTATAAGTAGGGTTGTTCCGATTCCGATACTAGTATCGGAAATGCCGCCGATACCAATAAAAATTTTGGCATCGGTATCGGCGAGTACATCTACCCATGTACCGATCCGATACCATTTTATTAAACAATACCTAGTTGTGCACGCTAGCTTTGCTTAACGCTGCAAATCGGAGATCAATTCTTCTTCGCTGTTCTAAACAGTGGTTGCTTGTGGCAACACAGGAATTTGTGCTGTTGCCATAAGCAACCACTGTTTAGAACAGCGAAGAAGAAATGAAAACGCACGCAGTATGAGTATTTCAGACTGGACCAACCAGCCAGTAAATGGCGACATGTCTCATATGCCATACTGCAATTTCGAGGCACAAGTATTAGCAACACGGTTCGTTGGACCATTTTTCCTGCCGACCAAAATTTCGTTATTTCAAATGTAGGCGCGCGGCAAGCGCATAATGTAAGAGACGCTGGCGCCCAAAATCAAATGGCAAACGTAATGAAAACGGAACAAAACTTCGCTACTCGTTATTTTGTGCTTCACGGAGACCATTAAACAGTTTGGAACAATGCAGCGTGGGCCGATCTTGATCAAGCTACACTGTTGCTACACAGCGCTAAGAGATCCAGTAAAGAAAGCATTTGAATTCACCACTGAACTAATAACATCGCTGCGAGATCTAGTGAGAAGCATTCACATTTCTCCGTTATTAACGGATCAAACTGCGCTGACGTGGAAACCAGGAACATTGTGCTTTCAAGTAACGTTATGTCGGTTTTATTTTGACATTATGAATAAAATTGCTGTCCTCAAATGTTAATCTGAAATAAAATAAACCTTTGTTTATAACTACTACAATTTACATTTCATTTTTTTATAAGGAGCTGTTTTTGTTTTATATGTCAAGTATAACTCCATCATTGCTCAAAGTAAAAAATGATCATACTTAATGATGTTAGTTTTAATAAAAAATAAATGTAAATCAAGGAAATTTCTCTGCCATTTCTTTCTTTTTGCTGTATTGAAAACATACCAAACCGTGACACCAGTGTTTGTGGACCGTTACACCCCTATTATTCATATATAATTTTTTAGATTCCTAGATTTATTTGTTGCACTTTTTTATACGGTTATATTGTAAAACTAAAATACCTTTTATAAAATAATTCTAGCAATTCATACAGGGCTAGTATGAATTGCGGCTGTATACACACCTAGGTATCGGATTAGTACTCGGTATCGGCCGATACCCTGTGTCCAGGTATCAGAATCGGTATCGGGAAGGGAAAAAGGGTATCGGAACATCTCTAGTTATAAGCAATTAACAATTGATTAGTAAATTATTAACTAATCATTTACAAAACATGAATATGCATTTCGTAACTGTTTAATAAATTATGGGTTTTTTTTTTGTACCAATCAGTTTCAAGCTTTATGCTCTAAAGGTTAAACTAAACATCACTTGTAAATGTGTTACTGTGCACCATGTCGGAGAACCACTCAAGAGTCTTTGAAGATCCCAGTGAGGTCAGGGGTCATGTGGCTGCTGAAATAAGCAAGGCTCTTCTCCGTGAGGTCAGGGGTCATGTGGCTGCTGAAATAAGCAAGGCTCTTCTCCGTGAGGTCAGGGGTCATGAGGTCAGGGTGAGAAATCTTGAGAAACTTACACCCATGTCTATGAAAATCACTATTGGTATTACATAGTGTTTGTTTGTTTGTTGTAGTTGCTGTTGAGGTATGATGTTCTACACATTTCACCCTCTGGGGACCAAAAACGCGCCCGCGCGTTTTGCTCGTTTTTTTTTTTTAGCAATGAAAATAAACACTAAATGCTCTGTTAATTTTGATCTTTCATTTTCGTGTAATACATCACTCGATCCTGTTCAGTTTCTATTTTTTTTCTGTATACTCACAATAAAAATAAAGTGTTTCGCTTTTTGACAAATAAAGAAAAATTAACATGATGCGATTTCTGCCTTCTCTCTGTCAGTAAACTCCCATTTGAAACGCGTTTGAAAATGATCTATAACTCCGCGAAAATTCAGTCAAACAGGCAAACAGACCCACGGGCATAAAGCTTGAGATCGCATCTGTTAAATGAAGTAACTTATATAAAAAACAAATATTCTCAACTTCTGTAATCTGTATAAAAAGAGAGCGACTCCAGTCGAGCTCATTACGAGCTAATTCACAGTAATGTGACCACTCCCCGGAGAGCGCGTGCTATTCAAACGCAAATTCTGAGAACTATTGAAGATCTGTGAAACGCCCATCAGCTGTAAACAAAGCGCGTCGCGACTCCTCGCGAGTGAGACATTATAGCCTACCTTATGGAGAAAAGATTCCTCAGAACAGTGCTGATGAGGAGCAATATCTCCTGAAATGAGGAGCAGATCCCGCTGAGGAGTGAGGTAGGCTGTTTTCTTTTTCAAGTGTGGAATAACGTTATGGAATAACGTTAGTGTAGGCCTATGCAAACCGCAAAAAGATGAATCGCATTTCTATAATATGACTCGCCTTTCTGTGAGATGAATGAAGGGTACATATTTGTAAAGACTGTTTAGCCTAAATATAAATCGCGCGTCTGTATGTGAAAGAATAAACTGCTTTGCTATAGCCTACTGAGACGAGTAATCGAAATCGACTGGAATATGTTGAAATAAAATGTATTTGTATAAGCAACGTATTAAACTGCAAATTAGCATTTATATGCCCTAATAATTAATAAAAACAACGTTACAGTCAGTCACTTGTTGACTAGATTTGGGTACAGTTTTTAGGCTACTGTAGAATATACTGCCACATCAAATAAGCTTTTGTTTAGCAATTTCTACTCATATCTAATGTATATATATATATTTGTATGTAGGCCTATAATCTTTTTTCTTTTTCTTTTTTACAAAGAAAGAGTACACTTGAAATATTGTTGAAATTGTAATTATTGTTGTAATTGTAACATTTTTAATAAAATAGCAAAACATATTTACAAGAGAGATGTAAGCGAAATCTTAAATGGTCAATATAAGTCTTCTTCTAAATACATCTTTTGTCCTTGCATTGTGGCTCAGTCAGTGTCACACCTGAAAGAATGGCTCATTAGGCAGAGTCATTATGCAGAGTGGGTGTAAACTACTCCTCCCCCTCGCATATTGGCTTTCCAAGCAAAACCTGTTTTACACCATTTAAATCAATGTATTTTTTTTTGTGAACGATAAAGCAAGACTATTTCACATAATTTTGAAGCTAGAACTCAAAGGGACAACATCCATTAGTCAAAAGTCTTGTGGACACATATTTAATATGTGTTTTGTGGTCTTAATTCAGCAACTTTCATTTTATTTTTTTCCAATAACCACGCATAAACATTATTCTCTTAAAAATACAAACATCTACATACACGTTGCTCGCATATTATGGTAGCCCTGTTTGTGCTATATAGAGTGAATTTACACCTTTGCCATTAACATGTTTATAAATAACTGAAAAAAGCACAAATGTCAAGGCATGTCAGAACATCTCAAGGGCCCCAAAAACACCTTGGTCCCCAGAGGGTTAATTGAGCCTAAGAATAAGCTGTCAACATCTTCAGTCACTTCTTGTATCATTCTGGTTTTGCATTTGTTCGCAAAGTGACCAATTTTGTGGCATTTATTACATTCTCTGTCTTTAGCTGGGCATTTGTCTCTTGCATGCTTGCGCCCACATCTCCCACAGTTTTTTCTTTCACTTTCTTTTCGTCCGCCTGCTGCCTCATACTGTGTTTTTTTCCACTTGCTTTTATAAACTTTAGATTTCACTTCATCAACCTGCCCTGATGCACCAGCCTCGCTGTTCTGTTGCTTCACTAGCTCACTGTGCCTGGCCATGTCGACTGCTTTTTTCAGAGTGAGGTCGCTTGTCATTTGCAGCTTCAATGAAAGATCTTTATCTTTAATCCCTATGACAAGTCTATCTCTTATTTCCTCCTCCTCCTCATGAAAGTCACAGTGGGCTGCGAGTTCATACAAGTGCCTTATGTACTGTTCAACGGACTCACCCACTTCTTGCGTCCGCGAGTGAAAACGTGCTCTCTCGAAAATCACATTCCTTTTCGGCACAAAGTGCTCGTCAAGCAGCCTCATCACATGTTCAAAATCCTCTTCCTCTTCCTCGTCATCTGGCAAGACGAATGAATTGTACACTTCAGGGGTGCAAACACATGTATGGTCAAAAAAGAGAGAGGTAATCGAAGCCCTCGTCCCACGGCAAATATCCAGATACTACATTGCCACCATCCCCAACCCACCCCTATAGGCACATAGAGTCAAATGAAATTTAGAAAAACTATCTTGCACTTCTTTTTCTTGCTTTACTGCTACTTCCTGAAAACAATTTCACCTGATGATTTGAATAGCTCTTTTTGTAAAGAATTAATAATTCTAGGATGATTGGGGTAATTGTGTAGGGTAGGCCTAGTGCATTTGCATAGAAACTAATAAACAAAATACAAATATAAATACAATAAAACACAAATACACGAGAAATAAAGCAGTGCTTTGTTTTTCAGGTAAATTAACTGTATTAAGTATTAATACAGTTTATCTTTTGACAAAACGTGATTTTTCTCTTTCTCTTTTGTTGTTTGATTAACTTTGGTGACACAAACAGCTGCAGGTATATTGGGTGCTGTCCCTTTAAGACGAATGCACGTATCTAATACCGGTAATGACACGCATCCGTTTTATTTTGACTGCGTTTACGGGGAAACTCGTTGAGACCTGGTTGAGACGGACACTGGCTTATTTTTTCGTGCACATGTCTGTTCAAACACAAATAGATAAGAAAGAAAAGGGAATTCGGTGTTCACGAACTTCACGTGCTGTCTGCGACTGCGTGGCTCTGTGCGCCGACAGACCATCTACATTTGGATGTTAAACATAATATGTATAGCCTGATACAGCAAAGACAACGTCGGCAGTATTGACGGCAAAATAGGCTACAGAATATTTCGTTCTGTAGGCCTATTGACAGGGGCAATATTTGAAAATCGATAATTAGGCCTATTTTTTAAATTACAATTATATATGCATTTGTCAAAAACCGAGAGACTTTCAAGCATCAAAACGTAATTTATTAATATGTATTTGCGCCTTCTATTTTGTCTGAAAACTTCCAACACTCTTGCGTGTCGTGTGAAAAATAGGCGTCGGTTGCGGTTCTATTTCTAGCACGCGGTTTCGGCGCGGCTCGAGAAGTGTGTGTGTCACGCAGGCATTGTGCTCTAACACAAGCTCTAACCAGTTAACATGAGAGCCGACATAAAAACAGACACTCCACGCCACGCAGAGAGAAATGAGATGCAGTGGCAGATCCAGACTTCCAGAGTGAGAGTGAGACAGAAACACTAGTGGTTCACGCTTGCGCACATACTGCTGGTTTGGCGCGCAGTGTTCTGATTCGCTTATTTCCTATTTACTTGTTGGTGGACGCAATCCAGAATTACTGTTGGTTAAATTATAATCAGACCCTCTCAAACCACCCCCCCCCCCCCCCTCCTTAAAAAAAAAACTCTTCGGATCTGCACGATTCACACAAGTCACCCAAACTGACGTGAAAAAAGCGGGAGGCGCCGAAAAGCGCGCTGTTTGCACCCCTGACACTTGCTCTGCCTCTGGGCCCAAAGAATAAATCAGTGCGCTGACCTGAACATCGGCTGGCTCTCTGTTAAGCTTTGTTGCTATTCGGTACCTGGAGAAGCGTTGTTTCCAGTCGGGCCAATCCTCCGGTTTAGCGAAGTTAAGTTGCTCTGGCGCCGAAAACTTTGCCATTCTGGGCAGCTTTCTCCAGTCAAACTACCTCTTTTAGTCTTTTAGCGTGATGTGTCGGTTCACTTCTGACACCATGTGAAGTGTTCCTATCTTCTCATGAATATATAAGGAGACAGTGGATGGTCTTTTACTAGACTTTATTTATTAACATGACGCAGCCGCATACATGTGTCTCAGCATACATGAGTCTCCGCTCAATGTTATCTTCCTGTTGTAACGTCACGCATACGTCAGCACTGACGTATGCCCAATCACAGAACATGACAGGTTCACGTGACACGCGTGGGTTTCTCTCGTCATTAAACCGCGGAGACGTTGCCTAACGCCTCAGAAAATCCGACCTGCCTGTTTACATGACAGTCGCATTGGCACATATCCGATTTATTTCCACATATGAATAAGGCCTGAAACCGATCTCGATATATCCGAATGCATGCGGGTTTTTTTCCTGTTTACACTGTCATAGTCTAGAACTGTCACGGTTCATGGGTTTGCTTGCTCATTCTGTGTGTACTGCACTGATCTGATTGCCTATCAGCACCAGCTGCGCTGACGAGCGATCAGATCAGTCGCAGGTGCGTCTCGTTTATTAGTCCTATATGTAGTGCTGTCTTACTCATGTTCTGTGTCAGATCGTTTTGGTTGCTGGTTCTTGTGCTGACATCTGTTCTGTGCAGTTCTGGTCCTGCTCTCGGCTTGCACGGATCTCCTGTTTGTCGTTCTGCCTGAACTGTGGTCTGCCTGTGCTGAGGAGATTCACGACGCGTCATTTCTCTTCTACCCTGCTTGGATTCTACTCTACTGTTCCCGTGTTTCCTAGGACCTGCTGAGAGCTCGTTGTTTGCCAGTCAACCTGTTTGTTCTACTGATTGTTTACAATAAACCTTATTTCGACTCGCTACTGGATCCGTTGTATGCTTCCTGACATAACGATCTGACACAGAACATGAGTAAGACAGCACTACATATAGGACTAATAAACGAGACGCACCTGCGACTGATCTGATCGCTCGTCAGCGCAGCTGGTGCTGATAGGCAATCAGATCAGCGCAGTACACACAGAATGAGCAAGCAAACCCATGAACCGTGACAAGAACACATCGGATCTGTGTCACATGTGAGCAAAAAATCGGAATTTGGTCACATTTCACTGACAGTGTAAACGAGGGACGCCCTCTAATTTTACTGTCACCTTCCTCAGGGATGATTTAAGTTGTGTTCAGTTCTATATTTTAAGTTTCCAGGTCTAGTAATCTTACTGTTACCTTTCTCAGACCAAGGGGGGTTATAAGTGCTGCTGCTGCTAATGTTTCAAGTTTTTCATTCAAGTAGTTTACCAGATAGATTATTATATGTAGGCTTAATATTGTAGGCTAAGCCTACCCATGTTAGCCTGGCTAACGTCAGACCAAGTCTCATTTGAGACTTGGTCTGGGAACCACGTGTTCATTTTCTCGTATTTGAGGCGTGGTTTACGAATGCCCAGAGCCGTTTATTGGGCGCTATGAATGTCTATCAAATGCGCCTGTACGTAGCTCATAGCCAATCGCTTCAATTATACCAGATGACGTATGTAGAGCGACAGAAATTCGACGAGGAAAAAGACGATGGGTCAAAGATTTATTTATACACGATGGCGTTTAGCGAATATTACCGTTTGTGCAAGATAAACATGTAGGTAGAAGGTAGCGTCGAGTCTGATGCCATGTTGGATCCATAGATATAAACAAACTGCGTCGGTGTCGTCATCGTCTTGCTGCTCCCTCCCCGTTCTGTGATTGGTTCCCTTTTTCAGGGGAAAATCTGGTCCATGGTGTCCAGACTGCCTAGCAGCGTGAATAAAATCGCCCAGGCTATACCCATGGCTATAACCCAGGCTATACCCATGTAGATTTTTATTTAAAATGTATTTTATGTTGCTTAATGTTTCACATGCAACAGGTGAGCCAGTGCACAATTATTTTTTATGTATTTTAATTTTCTGTAGATAATTTATTTTGTTAAACAACATAAATGCCATTATCTGTACCTTATCCCAACTGTTACAATAAAACATAAATTGAGCAATATAACATGCATTTTTATTCAGTAGCCTATAAGCAATATTTTGCTTTTTATGTTAAAGACACTATTGATACCGTGAGAAATTTACATTCTCAGGAAAATAGCCGCTTATCAGTTAATCGTTAATCGATCGATAAGGTCAATCAATTAATGATTAATGAATTAATCAATAATTTGCATCCCTAGTTTGTATAATTTAATTTTATATTTTATTCTTCAAAATAATATTTTAAAATATTATTAAATTGTGTAAAATCATCAAGCAGTGACTGAATCTACCATTTTATGTAATAAGAAAAATATATATATATAATTTGTTTGTGCTAATCTAAACTTTATGAATACAACTGATTTACCACTTTCCACAAAGACAACAGTGTTCCACAAATGTATCAAATAGTTCTCAAATACTGTAACTGTAGTATTTAAAACTGTTTTCTGAATCAGATTTGCAGGTCCAATGAACGAGCCCATGGTTTCATCATGCTGCCAAAGCCTTATTGGCTGCAGGATTTGCATTGAGGAATGGCAAACAAATTCTCCCTCCTGCCCAAAATGCCGTGCTGGTGATTCTGGCAACAACATACAAAGACTCATGGGCCTATCTGATGCATTGGCTGCACTCAGAAACATACTCTTGGATTAATACTATATACTAGTATTATCAAACGTTGCACAATTGCGTTTTACTCTTGTTTCTTTTGTTCTTTTGTCCTTCATCTTCTCAAGATATGCAGTTCTAGTACAAAGTTAGATGTGCATCATTGCATTTGGTTATTTAATTTTGTTTTGCATCCAATCTGTGTATTGTATTGTATTGTATTGTATTGTATTGTATTGTATTGTATCATCCAATACAATTTTACACAACTGTTCTTTTTTTTTGTTGCAAAATACAAACTGAAGCAAAATGTTTAATATATTTATGTCTTTGTATTGAAGAGTTTGAACAAGAAATGTTAAATACAACAAATTTCTTGGCAAAAAAAATAGACTTGTCTGTTTATTCAACTGAGATTTGGGCATGGTGGCAGCTAAATACATGCATACATAAATTGAATCCATTATTTGTATATCCAGGCTGATTTTATAGACTTCACAGTAGAATGCCTAATGCCTACTACATGCCTAATTCATACTGCCAAATTAAAACTTCACTGCTTAAAAAAAAAAGAGAGAGAGAATTGATGTCACTTTTCATGCATATCTTTGGGTTACATTTATGAGGTAAAGCAATGCATTCTGAAAAAGGCTATATTCACTGTTCACTGCTTGATTGTAAAGTAGAGAGATGTCTGGACTTTTCTACAAATTCCTGCTCTGCATGACATCTGTCCTCCTCAGAGGAAAAGGGGTCCGTTCCAAAGGTAGACATCAAAGTCAGCGACGATCCCAACTCCTGCTCATACATATTTGCCACAACAGAGGCATTGGGCAGCAGCTCATCTGAAATTTTTGATGGACATCCACTTGCTGCAAGTTCATTGGGTATTCCACGACCTAAAGCAATTAAGCATGGTAAACAGCAGATATCAAAGTGAATGTGCCGTGATTTTAAAGTGCCTATTCAGAAAAATATCAGAAAAGTCCTCAGAGCATACCTGGGATCCTATGAGCATTCCATGCCTGCACTACTCTATTTAGTCCAATTTGGCTTAACTGACATGCCAGGCTTGAAGTGCAGAATTTAGTCATACTGTCCTCCATGTTGATGACTTCTTGGTCTAGCAGGTGCACCAGGGCCTGTTTCAATGGGTAGTTCACCCGATTGTTCACTTCAGGCCAAATCCTTTCAACTCTAAGATTCTGAAAAACAATGTTTCATATTATATGAAACACAATGAAGAATGTATGAACTAATAAGGAAAATAAATTGCCAGTTTGAAATGCACATATGTATTATTAATTACATATTTGTATACTGGTTGTAGTAGTCTTATGATTGTTTTCAGCATTGCAAAAACCTCACCCTTGTTGAAGATGTTTGAAGGTATGGTTGTCTGAACTGGTCCCACATGCCATAATTAACTACAGCAGATCTGAAATAAAAAGATGTAAATTTGTTGTATGTGCACATGACAATTCTGAGGAGAAATGCAAGACATTAAATGAAAAGACTATTTTTAGCTTCTTTTTTTTTTGACAGCAATGCGTATTCACTGGGTAACACTTCAGTATGGCAAACACAGTCACTATTAACTATGACTTTTGACTCCTAATTTACAGCTTATTAATAGTTAATAAGGTAGTTGTTAAGTTTAGGTATGGGGTAGGATTAAGGGATGGATAATATGGTCATGCAGAATAAGGCATTAATATGTGCTTTATAAGTACTAATAAACAGCCAATATGCAAACTAATAAGAAACTTTAAAAGTGAGAATTGGTCCCCATATTGAAATGTTACCATTCACTGCTTGTGACTTCCTCTGAACATGCTCACCTGTAAACATCTTCATAAACTACGAGGTTGTTTTTCACTGGCATTGTAGCATTGGTAATAATTTTGCTGCTGTAGCCATCAACTGCCAAAACGTGCGTTACACCGAACATCACAAGCTTCTCATTTTGATCAAGGTGTAGTTTGTGGCCCATATATTCGGCATGATATGGGTCTGGGTTAAGATTACGTGCACCCTAAACATGGGGGAAACATTTGCTTATTGCAGGCTTTCAGCTTGAACCCATAGCTCATGTATTTACAGAATGTTTTTTGCTACAACTCTTATAAATGCTGGTTATATTTAATTAAGTTCCACCGCAAATACTGCGAAGGAAATTTGAAGTAATCATATTTCACTAACATTCTTTTCTTGCAGGGTTAACATTTACATGTTTTTGGAATCTGATAACAAAATGTTTTAGGACTTATGCCACAGTTTGTATGGTGAAGGAAGTAACGAAAGGAAACAAAACTAGATGCATATATATATATACTTGGATCTCATGACCATGATTTGTGGAACAAGCTAGATTTTTTTCTGTTTAGTAATAGAGGAGGGTGATTGTGATGCCACTTATCATGCTTATTATTACTGTTTAATACAGAGCACAAGTGTAGCAAAACTTACCTGCCGTCGAAATTCGTTGTATGGCTGATGAATTTCTCTCAGCAATTTTCCGACTCGACTTTCTCCTGCACGCACTCCCAGTGAAGATAGACAGCCAGTCATGAACTTGCGGCCATACGATGGCCCCGTCTGTTAAGAAATTATAACCATGAGATAATGTTTGAGTGATAAGATTATTGTATCCATGACAACCAAACTGAGAAGCAAGATATTTAAACAGTATACAACAACGGGACATTTGACTGTACATGACATTTTTGGCATTATCGATAGCCTACTGCTTGAAATCGTAATCGAAACCGGCTTGTACAGTAAATACATGAAACCTTAAATAAAATGGTTATTGAGCTACAATAGGCTACAATAAAAAGAGCAGCGACAAGAAATAAAAATGAACACAAAAACTATACTTACCTTAAACATAATTCATTATATGTTTTAATAGCTCACTTTAAGCGTTTATTACAAAATAATTGCTAAAAGTAAATACAATCAAAAGAAAAAACATCTACAATTAATTGTTTCGAATGCAAAGCTGCCTGTTTCATGAAGGACCAACTTAGTCTTGTCCATAGGTCTTGTCCCAAAAACACTGGTCGAACAATAATATATATAATAAGATAAAGAAGATGATGAAAAACGTATTTACCTCATAAATAGATCCAATCATAGCTGCTTCCAGTTCTGTGTCCGATATGTCTTTTTCGACGAAAGGTTGTGTTTAAAACAGATTCGTCTAACGCTCATTTCAGAGCATCACTGGACACCCATTTGTTGCAGATGGGTGGAAATCTCTGCATGAGTCTTGCCACTTTCGAATAAGCCTTTAACCAAATTATGAGCTAATGTTAACTTTTTTAATGTTAACAGTTACTTAGCTTGTATAAGATTAAAAACGTACAGACATTTAGGCTATAGTAAGCCTAATCATAATCAGAATAAACTGCCCTAATTTTCATTTTTGCCAGAGACACAAATAGACAATAGGTTATATTTGGAAAATATGCAACCGTATAGGAGTAATGGGATTTTTGTGTGTGAAATAGTTACATCGTTTTCCTATCTCTCTTAGGGTGCCCGCAATCTCAACCCCCCATACCATATCAAGCTGATTACATGGGTCACAAGGTTCATATGGACCAAAACGAAAACCTGGCTATGTTTGGGGTTACCCATGTTTTAGCCATTGATGGCTTCAGCAAAAAGGCTGTTGCTCATTCTACAATGCCTATAAAAAACAACCTTGCCATCTATGAAGATGTTTTCAGGTAATAGCCAATTATTATTATTATTCTGGACACTAAAGGGAGTGCATACACATGGCTACCATTCATTAGAGAATATATAAATGTATAATAACTGTTGAACATCTACATTGTTATGAAGCATATTATACTGAGAATAACTAATAACAGTTAAGTTTGAAAAGTTTTGCACAAAATAAAACAGACTTTTTCATCCACTAGGCCTGCAGAACTTGCCTATGGTATGTGGGACCAGGTGCGAGTAGATCATGGCAAGGAGTTTTATTTGACGCTCTTCAATGCAGGAGCTGCTGTCGTCTCACCGCCATAATCAGGAGCGAAGGCCTTATTTACAGACTTCATCCACAAGGGTACAACTCAATAGTTTGTTTGCCTGCTTTTATTATTATTACTATTATTATTATTATTATTATTCTTTTTGCTTCAGCAGCATACTGTTGTCTTGCATGCATGAGACAAATTGTCGTTAGTATTACTATGCTTTCCAAATTTTAGGGTAATTAAACATAAAATTAACCATGGCCAAGAACAGGTTTCTTTTTTAAATCTGGTTAGAGCTTAACAATAAACAACTGCAGAAGCAGCCACACTGGACTTAATTCAACCTTTATATTCTGGTTACGTGATGAGCATATTGTGATTTTTATGTTTCAGCCTATTTGTCCTTAAGCAGAATTCCTGGTAAAACTATACATTTACCTGTTCAGCAGTCAATGTGCATGATGACTGCTGAGTTGATCAATTTACAGATTTACTGGGAATTCTGCATGACCATTTTTCCCCAATAGACTATATGTTTCATTTACCCACCAGAACAAATTGACTGATTACACATCTTTGTTGCAAATTCAGAATCATATAGTTGAACGAATCTGGCCTGAAGTCAACAATCGTGTCAACTATCCACTGAAGACAGCTCTGCTGGGGTTGGTGGATCAAGAGGAAATAGACATGAATGACAGCCTTGTGAGATACTGTGTGTCCAATCTGACTTGCCGCTTGTGTGAGATTGGTCTTACAAGGCTGGTGGAGTCATGGAAAGCTCATCGAATGCCAGGTGGAATAAAACAGTGTTTCGAAGATTACAATAAAAAAACTTAGATTTTATTATTAATAATAACAATGCACAAGAGACTGCAAAAAGTGAGTGTACATCCAGTCAGTGGGTGCTTGGTCACCTGTGGAGCGTGTCACCCAAGGCATCAGCGAATTATGTGGGCTAGGGCAGACGTACATGTCAGATATGTGTCTGAAGTTCGGGCCTACTGTTAGGGCTCGAATTGAGCAGGTTGGGCTCTATGAGGGTGAGATTCAGCATGTCATAGATGCTGAGTCCACTTTCAATGACGATAAGTTGGCTAATTTGCTGAGGGACAAGCCTTTGCTTGTTGCTTTTAGCGATGTTGCTGCTGATGGTGGGGCCACATACGCTGTGCAGAATGTGGCCCAGCACATGGTGGGCAGGCTAAGGTCACTTTTTGAGAGGAATTGTGGGAAAGGAGGGTATGACCAGTCCTGGGCAGCTTATCAGTATGAGTTAGGGCTGGAGGAGCTGTTTTTTGGCCACCCATTCTCCTCATGGGACCATCAATATAGTGTTAGCCTGGGAACAAGCTCAAACCAGAGCAAAAGCTGCCAGTGGGGATTTGCTGCTCTAGCCCCAACCAGCAGTGCCAGTGCTGGCCTTGCTCCACCTCCGTTACGCCACTGGACGTTGAATGAGACACAGCACAGTAGAATTGAACGGCTGTTTAGATTTTCGGAGGCTGTCAGTGCTGGCATGAGTCTGGTTGGGGCAGAGCTGGTCATGCTTTTGCTTTGTGATCTGTACGATCGCAATGATCGAATCCCTATCGCGGCCCTGCAGAATAGCAGCTGCCCGGGGACACTAAAGGGATTCATGTCCATCCAGGGTCTTAGTGAGACCCTGGAAGGCGAGGCTTCCTTTGTTTACCCACATACTTTTAGCAGGGCTAAAGATATGGTATCACAAGCAGGACATGACGTTAAGTCTTGCTTGATGTCAGGGTTGCGTGGTCACAGCCTTCGGTTCTTCCCGGCCTTAAAGTTTTACAGTGTCAGTCACAACAAAAAAAGTGACCTGGAACTTTAAGGATTTCTGGGAAATACATGATGCCACTGAAAAACCATCTGTGGAGGCTTGGGCAGTGAGCCTGGTGGGAGATGTGTGTCTCGAAATGGAAAAAAGGGGACTTTGTTTCATTCGGAACACCCAAAAATAGCGGAACGCTATGCTGAAATAATTCATTCATTTATTTATTTATTCATATACATTTTTCCTATTTAGGTTATTTATATAGGTTTAGTGTTAGATTGGGTTAGTAATTATAATAGGTTAGTGTATAGTATAGGTTAGTAATTAGTATTAATTCATAGGTTGGTGTTGGGTTAGGCTAAGGTTTTTTTTAATATAAGTCAGTGATAGCTGTGTTGGGTGTTGTAATTTTTGATGTAAGTTACTGTTAGGGTTAAGTTAGTATTGCGTTATGTGTTGTATTTTTGTAAAAAAAAAAGAAAAAAAAAAAAGCAGTAACCCAGCCTCTGACATTACACAAAGCAGTGTAATGTCAGTGCCGGTCCCAAGCCCGGATAAATGGGGAGGGCTGTTATACACTTAGTGTGGGGTTTGGGGAACAGGGTTAGGGGAATGAAACATCCAAGGCTTAAACCTAAGGTTTGAACCTGGTTGTGCACGGTCCATCTGTCCACTGACCACTTCAGACTAACCCGAGCCAGACCAAGTTCACAAGCATGCACTACATCTCATTTTTAAATCTCTTATGAGTATGACCTCTTGATCTCTTCAGTGTGTCACATAGCTCCGCCCAGGAAGCTCTCAGCGACATAAACTAGGTCGAAATTCGAATTTTGGGGTATGGCATGTTTTTTTTTGCTACATGCCATGGGATTAATCAATGCATGCTGATGAATAATGTATAATAATAATAATAATTAATCTGCATACCCTAGTTTTGCACTGATGTAAAAAGACTGACAGTGACACAATAAGACCTCATGTTAGCAAAATGTTTTAATCTTTTAACTCTTAAAAAAAAAAACCTATAAAAAAAACATGTATGTTCTTTAATGTTTGATTATAATTTTACGGTCTTCACCTAGGGATGGGAATTGATAAGATTTTATCAATAATAATGCCACTGACGATTATGATTATCGATCCAATTCTTTATCGATTCTCTTATCGATTCTTGATAGCACTGTGTGGAAAAATGTAGTCATATGCTTTTTTTTAAAAAACAAGTGGTTTTATTTATTTTAAAGTTTAAGCTTGAGTTAGCAAACTGTACTTTTTTAAATAATTTATGTAATAAATATAACCTTATTGTAAAGTGTTACTGATTAGTTATACACCGATTCAGACGTCACCTGAGTTCACTGTTGGAAAGATCAGTTGTTTTAACCATTCATTAAAATGAATCGGTTCAAAGGAGTCATTAGTTCGCGAATTGGACGTATCGTGCGCGTTGTGTGATTATCCCAGCAGTTAGGACACTGACATCCAAGATTTGTGCCAACATAGAAAACATTTCATCACTGTATAGTTTTATTTCGTTTAATTAAAGTGTTGTTTATGTCAGCTGAATGTCCGGAACGCTTTTCAGAGAAGATAAGGAAACTTATTTAGCACAATTCACACCCAGCAGTAATTCAGAAAAAAAAAAAAAAATCTCCGAATGCTCCACATGAAACTTTGGTCTTTCGACCTTTTACCACCGTGTCGATATATTTTGATTAATATGTGCGAGGGAGAGAGAGCAACACAGCGCCTACTTTGGAGACGGTGAAGTCGTTTACACAGAGAGTGCGCGCGCGCGACCGGCTCTCTCTCTCTCTCTGCTCATTCTTTCAGTTAAACATACGCCCTGTCACAAACGCAGCCGTTCATCTACATTACTCACCGATCAAATAAGACTTTGGCGGGACAAAAAATCACTTTGGTGGGCGCTAAAACAAGTTCAATGCAGGAAAATTCATGCGTGAGTTTCCATTAGACTCGCACGGTAGCCAGGCGTCTCATCAAATGGCGAGCTCTGCCTCAGTTGACGCTGTGTGCTTCAAGATTCTGACTCAAGTGCTAAGATTCCAATTGGCCAAGAGAAAAAGTGCTAAGACTCCGATTGGCCCAGAGAAATGTCAATTATAAGAATTATCCAATAATGTTTCGCAATTCTAGCCTGCATGGCAGTTACTGTGAGAAACAATACCCCCCCCCAAAAAAAACTCTCCGGTTCTACGCGATTCACGTAAATGACCCAATTGACCAAGAAAACGGCAATTGTCGCCGAAAAGCGACAAGTTTGCAGGTATGATAATATATTTGTGTATCCAAAAATTATCTCGGTCTAGGAAGGTCGAAACTGCTTGTAATTGGTGTCATTGGAAAGGTCTCTGTGAGTGCTTGTGTCGCTGCGACCTTCCTAGACCGAGATACATTTTTGAAACATAAAGTACATAAATTTACCTGTAAAAAAAAAAAACACTGTTGCTATTGCAACTTATGAATGCCTCTTGTAATTATTGTAATCTTTAGACTTATTAGTAGGAAAATTATACTATGGAAGTCAATGAGACCAGAAACTGTCTGGTTGCTGACATTCTTCTAAATATCTTCCTTTCTGTTCAGCAGAAGAAAGAAATTCATACAGGTTTGAAACAACATGAGGGTGAGTATATGATGACAGAATTTTCATTTTAAAAGTGGAGTATCCCTTTAAAACTTAAGTGTCGGTTAAGTCATCATGAGTTATTACGTCCCCTCTAATTTTAAATCACAAAAGTAAAGACTTAAAAGTAAAACAAAATTATTGTTTCCCACCTGTTGTTCCTTCAGACTCCAAAATTGCATTCCCCTGCGCATCAGTCAATACCATGGGGTCATGACTTCCAATGGCATCTTGCACTTTTCCGATGATCCCCTGAAGGGTAGCCTCACAGTCCAAAAACCGGACCACCACCATTCTGCTGGGACTCAACCACCCACCAACCACCTCAGCAAGAAAAACCCATCTGGAAGAATATCATATTAAAATAATTGTTATGACACACACGGCATTCAGAATCCTAGTTAACGTTAATAGTCTTATGTATTTTGTATATCAATAACTATAAAATGCGCTCAGTTTGCTCTTATAGTATCTTTGGGTTGACTGGTGTGAGAATGTAATCATCTCTTCCTTGGCTCAGGACCAAACAATACACAAAGTTCCATGTAAATACTTTCATAACGTTTTGCATAAGCTTGCTAACAGACACTGCAAAAACATAACCTCCACCACTTTCCTGGCAGAGGTTATGAAAGTCAGGGGGGAATGTTAAAATCTGCATAAAAATGTAAATGAAATGTACAACAAGTAGTATTAACCATTACACTACAACTACAGAGGAGACAAAGAATGGCAACTGGAGTTGATAATATCATCAAATGTGAAGTAGGTGTTTTGCAATTAAATCTAATTATTACATGGCTTGGTTGAATTCCAATGTAGAATGCAGTCTGTTATCTGCAAAGTAAGACACACCGTTGCCATGAAAAACAGAGCGTTGCTATGGACGCAGGATTCTAACCGTAGAGACGGAACGGACTATTTTCTTTACCGGAAGCAATACAATCGTTTTTAAATCAATAAACTTTTTTTTAAATCAATATTTTGTGTCAAATTATTGATTTATTTGGTGGGTAACCATGTAATAAGTAAGGGATAATGTAGAGCGATTATATTACGTTGAAATAACATTATTATTAATAATACATCTTTTAGAATATTTGATTGAATGCTGAATGTTGCGCTTGTTCAATTTAATAAAATTAAAACTTTAATTGTGATCATTAAAATAATTGAATATTAAATATTTAGAGGCCAAGTTTTGCTCATATATATATATATATATATATATTTATTATTATTATTATTATTTTAATTTACCTCCTCGGGTCCACAACACACCATGCCGGAGCTCAGCTCCGTCTCCTTCAGCACCAAATATTGTTATTCCACTTGAATTATTTTTCATCTCCTGGTAAATGCATGGCATATGAGACTGAATAATTAGCAAGACTACACAGAGACACCCAGGCCATAGATATCATATATAAACGCTAGATGTCTTATGGCGCAGTCATTTCCGGCATCACCGTTCGGCCATCTTGTCTCAGTGCTCTGTCCATTAAGGTGAGTGATCAGCACGCACACAAATCCTCTTATCTCGCTGAAATCTTGACGGATTTACAAACGGTTTGGTTTCTTACAAACGTTATTAACGTGGCTATAGTTCCGAATGCTTGAAAATGTATGTTATAATTTTTCATATGTATGCAGTGTATGTATGTAACTACATCTCTGACGTTTATAACAAACCAAACCGTTTGAAAATCGGTAAAAAATTGAGCAAGTTATGGTTATTTAAAAGTATATGCACCATTAAACGAGTGAGCGAGCACACTGTGGCAAGATGGCCGCCACGTGCGGACGTCGACCCCCATTGGCCAGCAGCGCGCACAAGACATCTAGCCTTTATATATCTATGACCCAGGCTACATGGGATGACGTCATAATGCATTAGTAGGCTTGTTTGAGATGCGCCTTGCCTCGCCTGAAATGTAGGCGAGAGTAGCGGCTGCAGTGAGAGGAGGAGTGAAAAAAGCGCAGGCAAGCCGGACAGATCTCTCCTCTCGCAGTGGATCTGACACCTGCGAGATCAAAGACGGATATCGCGGGATTCACGGGATTCGCACTCGTGCACAGTGTTGCTAATAAACTGGATGGAATTAAAGTTCTGTTGCTTTTATATGAAAATAAATATAATGAACAAGACACCCAAAGTAGCCTACTTATTTAATTCCATTTCAAATACATGTTTATCAGTCTTTTTTCTTTAATACAGACATGTGTTTTTTTTCTTTCTTTCTTTTTTTATGACATTGCATAACCCATAGAGATCGCACTGAGATAGTTTGGGAATATTACCACATAACGTATACACATAAAACATGATCAGAGTTTTAAAATCAAACATTTTAAAAGAGAACAATACATCACGGTTGTTTAAACCAATGAACATCAAGCTGTGTCGTCAGCAGGGCCTGAAGTTAACTTTTTTGACCACCAGCCACTGTGGCAGGTGGATTTAAAAATCCACCCGCCACAGTGACTTTTTACCAGCCAGTTTTTTGTTTTTTTTTGCCTCATCCCTTACAAAAAATAACTGCAGTACAATGAAGTACAACTGCAGTAAAACTGCAGTTCAAAGCAGTATAATTGCAGTACAATGAAGTACACCTGTAGATTTGCAGTATAACGAAGTATAGATACAATATAACTGCAGTACATTGAAGTTCAACAGCAGTAAAACTGCAGTACAAAAAGTACAACTTCATTATAGTGAAGTATAAATGCAGTACAACTGTAGATCTGCAGTATAATGAAGTATTGAAACCAGATTGAAACAATAACACTGATATGCATGTGAAGACTTTAAATGCAAAAACCTCATCTTACTTTTTTTTTTTTTTAAATTAGCTTTTGATGGCAATGAGGTCATTTTAGTTGAAAGTGAAATTATTGAACCTAAATAAAGGAGCTTTATAAAAAAAGAAAAGAAAAAAAAAAGAAAAGAAAAAAAGCTTATTTAAATAAATAAAAAAACCTTCAGATGGACTTTTTGGCTTTTGCATCTTAAGTCTTCATAGGTCTGCCGTTTGTATCTGTACTGCAGTTATGCTGAACTTTTTCACCCGCATAAATTGCCCGCACGTGACCAGATCTTCTTCCTTCGCGCGAACGCGCAGCGGTCGTTGTCCTGACAACGAGTCTCGAGATCAGCTGATGCTCGTTACGGGTTACGGGTCAGTCAGCGTATTTTCCCGTAGTGTCTGCTTCATAAAATACGGTTTGGTTGATTATTCACTGACGACATCATTCATATACGTTCATAATTGTGAACTCTCACAATTAAAACACAAAGACATGACAAATACAACCCGTGGTCATTCACAAGTGGGACGGAAGAGAAGCGTTTTCTGGAAGAAAAGAAGTTCAATAAGCGAGGTTGGCCTTGTCAAGTCATTCAGTTTAGCGGTGAGTATAACGTATAATGCCCTCAAATCTGTTTATTTTAATTTTAGAGATATGTAAAAAGACTTTAAGTAACGTTATATGTTATTCAAACCGGTGTGAGCAAGAGGAAACGCGCTTACTGTAGTTTTACACTGTTTACTTTTTAGAGCTGCGTCACAACAGATTGTGCTCTGTTTGCAGCATTATTATTTTATTTTTTTCACTGTACACAAAATTCAGTTTATTAATGATAATGATAATTGTACTTATATTTGTTTTATGTTAAATTGGTAACACTTTACAATAAGAACTAACCATGAGTAATACATTTGTTACTGTATTTGTAAATCTTTGTCAAGGTTAATAAAAATACAGCTGTTCATTGTTAGTTCATGTTAGTTCACAGTGCATTAACTAATTTTTACAAGGTTTTAATAAAACATTAGTAAATGTTGAAATTAACATTAACAAAGATTAATAAATGCTGTATACGTGCAGTTCATTATTAGTTCATGTTAACTAATGTAGTTAACTAACGAACCTTATTGTAAAGTGTTACCGTTAAATTTCTTTGGAATATCGGACACTACTTGATATACATAAAAAAATACAAGCAATTATGTTCAATAGTTAATTGACATTAATGTGCAGAAAAGGATTTTTTTTTAGAAATACTTTTTATTGTGATTGCTATTTTCAGGAAAATGCTCTGGTAACAACTAAAAACAGAAGACCAAAAATGTAATCCAACAGAAAATAATGGCTGCGGTTAAACAAAGATGCACTCAAATAACGGTAAGCTACAATCTTTATTATAGCTTTTATAAACTATTATCTTTATAGTTTAGAATGCATAATGACTGATATTGTACTTCAGGAACCAAGGGAATGCTGAAGGGAATCAAGTGTACGAAGTCGTCTGTTTCCTCAGCCATTAAAGAATTCAGACGTGAAGAGATTGAGGATTTAAAAAATGAAATCAAAGAGCTAAAAGAAGATTTACAATATTAGCGCAGATTCAGGATAAAAACCGAGAGAGAGCTGAAGGAGTGGAAAGGTAATGAAATCTAGTTCTACCACAGCAATTATTCTCAGTACTAAACATCATTTCTCAACAGTTTGCTTGTGGACTCTCTTCTTTTGTATTATAGCATAGTCTGTTTGAATACTCGATTCTGATTGACTGGAAGGTGTGCATTCAAATAATGAATGCACAGGTAGTTACAGTCAGATTAATCATCATTCTGAATTAATGTGCTGCTTTACTGTAACACACACACATACAGTCCCTCTCACACAGAAACATATTTCTAAGCAACAAGGTCTTAACGTTGCTGTTTTTGGAGTAATTAAACTGACAGCTTCACTAGAGTGATGCTGCACAGACACAGGTAATTCACATATGCACAATCTTTCTCACTCTCCCTCGTTTATTCATTCAAATAAATGTAGTTGAGCTCTGCAGCGATCTACTGATGATTTTTAACCTTTAAAACAGCATTTTCCACAAGATGGGCAAAAATCTTACACTAAACCATGAATGAAAGTTAGAAGTGTGGGTCTTTTATAAAGTGAATTTTACATAAAGAGCTGTTTTTGTATAAAAAAAATATTTATTCACAATAAAAAAAATAAAAAAAAGATGCACTGGTAACATGTAAAAACAGAAGATAATGGCTGGGGTGAAACAGATGCACTCCCAGCATTTAAAAATGATTGTGTCTTTCTGCTTTTTTCCAGAAATGCATGTTATTGGGCAAATTGTGTAGACTGTCAATTGACAGAAAGATCTCAGATTTCATCAAAAAGGTCTTCAATTGTGTTTTGAAGATGAACGAAAGTCTTACGGGGTTGGAACGACACGAGGGTGAGTAATTTAACTTCTTTTACCTGGAGTGTTCAAACTTCAAAGCTATTATTAATGCTGAACAGTAAACCATAAAAAAATAACTAATTACTATGAATACTTTCCACAAACACTTGCTGACACCAAGTTAAATTTAAGAGATTAACTTGCAGATTCATTTTAGGCATAATATATCCCTGAGGTGAAGAGTGTAACTGAAAGGGTTTCTCTGATTCTTTTTGTTTGTTTTTCCAGACTACATCCAAAATATTGTTTCCACATCTGAGATGAAGGCAGTTAAAAGAACCAAGTGGAATAATGAGGATAAGCTCTTCTTCAAACGCAACCTCTCTGAATAATGTGGGGGAAGATATATGCATGATTTATAAATAAAGACTTTAAATACATTGTCTAACTCCCAGCCTGTTATTTGAAGTTATATAAAAAAAGTAAAATCACATTTGTTGCATTGCAGTTGTTTTGTACCTTAATTCATTATATTGCAGATGTGTAAAAATAAACTTATTCTGGTTGTATTTCAATGGTATTGTACAGCATTTTATTAGTATTGCATTTTGGTAGTATTGTAGGCTAATTGCACTTTAGTTGTGTTATGTATTGCAGTACCACCACAGTTATATTGCAGTATTATTGCAGTAATACCACAGTTATATTGCAGTAGTATTGCGGTAATACCACAGTTATATTGCAGTATTATTGCAGTACTACCACAGTTATATTGCAGTAGTATTGCAGTAATACCACAGTTATATTGTAGTACTACTACTGAGTAAAACTGCAGTTGTACTCCAGCTATACTGCAATACTGCAGTTTTTTCGTGTCCAAAAAACTGCATTTTCTATATGTAAAAAAAACTGCAGTATTACTTCTAAAAAACTGCAGTAATTTTTTGTAAGGGATAAAAGGTGAAAAAAAAGGAACTGCACAAACATTTGTTCTTTAACTTGTAAGAATGCACATTTAAGTGCTGTCAAGTTATTAACAAGATCCATACAAGTAATAATAACTCTTAGAATACAGATATAGACCGAGTGCAGCTCGTAGGCTATGTAAACAAATCACACGCGGCTGTGTTGATCGCTGAGCAGCTGTTAGTTAGGCTACAGCGTTCAGGAACCGTTATAGTGCGTTCACACCGGACGCGAATAGCGCGTCAGGCGCGAATTTAGACGCATATTCGCGTTTGGTGCGTATGGCTGACTTCGTTTAAATGTCAAATAACAACAGTTGCAAAAAAAAAAAAAAAAAAAGACCCAGCTGCTTTAGTTACTGTTGCTATGTCCGACAAGCTACACCGCGCTCACGCCAAACCATGATCTCACGCAATGAAAAACACATCGCGCAGCAGATACACTGACAACACGCTGACAGACAAGACAGTCCTGGTTACTTTTGATTTTAAACAAAGTATCAACGTTAAAATTTGGTCATTTTTAAAGAAATCTAGACAATACCGTTTTGTGGCTCGTAATGTGTCTTGACAGATCGCTGTGGTGCTTCAGTTAAAGCTGCTTGTGAACCGATCATCTCTTCCTTCTAGTTAATTTATAGCATAAAATAAAAATAAAGTAAAAATAAAAAGATGTCAGTAGGTCTACTCAGTACACTCTGTTTTTTCAAGTTCAAATCATCCAACGCTGAACTCTCCTGCCTGCTTTGTCGGACAAAAAAAAAAAAGGCGGATTATGATTGGCCAGATCGCCGTCAATCAAACTCCCCGCGAAGGGTCGATTCTCATTGGCTACCTGCCAATGTGGCAGGTAGATTGACAGTGTTACCCGCCAATTGCAGAATTCACCCGCATTTGGCGTGTGGTCGGGTGTTAATTTCAGGCCCTGGTCGTCAGCAAGTCGTTTCCCATCATGCTTTTGATCAGCGCAGTCGGTGGAGAGCAACTGCGCTCGACTGCAGAATCCGACAGGTGTGCCTTGCGCTTGCGAGAGATTTTTGACATACGTCAGCATGACATCAGAGCAAGGCGGACCGCACTCGGACACATTTCTAACCGGCATGCATCTCGCGCTGATCACCGGTGATCGATTCTGCGCAGATTTTGCTCATCTCAAACAAGCCTAATCCCTGCATTCTCTGGTTCAGCACCCGCCCACCAGCGACGTCACCATGGAAACCCGCGAACGGCTAGCAAAATCCGTCTTTTAAATTCAACCGCCCGATGGGCTCATTGTGCTGTCTAATTCTTTATCCAGCATACGTGAGTATTTGGTTTAATTTACCTCAGATAAATAAGATGCGTAATTGTTCAAACACAACCTACAACTTCATGTTCTAATGTGACTAATATAGCCTCGCTCGCACTGTTTAGTTTTTCATTTGATTTGTCTGCTAAGGCCAACTCTCACGCATTCACGCTCTCACGTGACGCATTCACGCCTCACATCACTTTCCTCACGCACAGTAAAATCGCAAAGCAAAGAGGACACGGAGACCGACAGACAAGACAGAGAAGGATACTTCTGTTATAAAAAATAATCTCATCTCTCAGATTCTGTCAATTTTATTTCGAAATTCAAACAATAAATACCGTTTTGGCGCTTGTAAATGTGACGTGACAGATCCATAGCGTCGAGTGAACAGATGATCTCTAGCTAATGAACAATGTTAAATACAGTTGTTGTTATAATAAATAAAAAACACACATTATATGTCTGGGCTGATTAGGTGAGTTTTTTTTTTTTTTTTGTCTTGAGAAAAATGAATGCCTATCTTTTGTAGCTTATAATATTTATCCAAATGAGTCAATATTGAATCAAATCACAAGCACTGAACTGAAATGAAATCATAAAATTTGTGTCAAGCAATTAAAAAAAGTAGCTTATCAGAAATTGTACCATGTAAACGATATAAATTGTTGTTACTAAACCTAATCCAATTCTGCTTAGTTACTAAAATGTTCAGATTTTTTTTTACACCAATTTAATATTTAAAAATAAAATATTTAAGTATATAATTATCTAACATCTGACTAATTCAAAATTAACCTAAAAACATTAAATGCTAAATGGTGGTTATATATAGGCCTATCTAGCATTACAAAAAAATGTGTCAGAAGGTCGTCTCGCAGTGACTGAACAGCCGTCTTACAATTCTACGCTGTTATAATGTTATCTGACATTATGCGTGTCTGCTTCATTGGAGCCTATTGTGAGGAAAAAGCTTAACGTGGTTTAATGTGCCTAAACAACTATCAGTGATCACCAAATTTCTCTCTCATATTGCTCCGGAGAGAAAAATTTGGTGATTATTGATCGTTGTTGATGTACATTAAACCACGCTAAGCTTTTTCACGTTATGCGTTTTAGAATGTCCCACTTTATAAAAAAAAAAAGATTAAAGACATGTCTGAAGCATTACAAAACAGAGAAATTCGCCTCTCAGAAGGTTTAAAAAAAGTTAATGAATAATAATTGATAAATGAACACACATACAAAAATGTCTTTCGTCCTGAAGGCGTCCTGGAGAATATTTCTGTTCATCCTAAACACATTTTCTGTCATCCCCAGGACGATAGGACGCCATTAGTCTCGAGCCCTGGCACATAGATTCCAGCAGTGGTTCATTAAAACAAATTTCAACGCGTGACACGTTTCAGCGCATTCCACTTAGACCACTCCTGAAAAAGATACTTGAACTACCAGGCATCATGTCCAAAGTTCTTGCATGGCAGAAGAGCACTAATGGTCTCCTGCAAGACTTTTGTGATGGTGAGCTCTGCCAAAACCATGCCCTGTTCTCTCAGGAGGTCTCTGTTCCTCTCCTTATTTATATTGATGATGTAGAGACTGTGAATCCACTTGGCTCAAAGACATCTGTCCACAAAGTAGGGTTTACAGGGCTCCAAACTGCGACTAAAATGGTCGCATTTGCGACCAAAAATATTTATTTGCGAGTGAAATTTCTGCCAAGGTCGCCATTGGCGACAATACAAATGTACTCCCTTTGATTGTAAAATTTGCATCCTACGTGCATGTTTTATAACCAGTAGCCTATTGTAGGGGTGTGCGATATGACGATTTTTGATCATGGACGATTAAAATGTCTCCACGATCTGCTTTTGAAGAAATATCGTAGAATCGTACATTCTAGTTGCTGTTCTGGCACCTCATACTGAACAACGCGACGTATATTCACGTAAAATGTTAACGCAGCGGAACGGGACACTGCAGTTCACAAAAGTTAATAATTTGCATGTGCTTTAATGCCTTGTCGGTTAAACGTTTAATTTGCGTGCTGATGCGCTGTTCTAACGTGTGCGTTTCTCAGCGCGTACATGTGAAGCTCACATGCACTAAAAGCCTGTCTACCAGCGCCTGGATACTGGACTAAGTTATCTTTCGAGTCTTATTGTGCTAATACTGTTAAATACACACAAGGTTTACATAAACAAAGTCGGTTATGTCTAAATTGAAAGCAAACTTGAGACAATTGAGAGCAAATCTGCTTGTCAAATGCGTGTACATTAGACGTGTCGCGCTCAGCTCTTAAAGAGACAGTAGCAATTGTAAACACGCTGCCGCTTGTCCTTAAAGGGATAGTTCACCCCAAAATAAAAATTATCTCATTATTTACGCACTCTAATGTTGTTCCAAAACTGTATTAATTTCCTTCTAATATTTTCTAATATTAATAATTTGAAGAATGTGGGTAACCAAACAGTAGCTGGTCCCCATTGACTTCCAAAGGAGAAAAATATACTATGGAAGTCACTGGGGTACATCAACTGTTTGGTTACCCACATTCGTCCAAATAATTTTTATTTTCAACAGAAGAAAAAAAAAATTATTCAAGTTTAAAACAACTTGAGAGAGTAAATTATGACAATTTGAATTTTTAGGAGAACTATCCCTTTAATGTTAATGAAACAACAAAATGCAAAGAGAAAATTACTCACTGCTCTTGACTGATAACTTTAATAGTAGCTTTAATAAGTATCAATTTATAATTTATACAGTGAAGTCTATGTTTTGTTTTATTTTCATATTTGTTAATTTAATTACTTTCTTCAATGCTACTGTTAAATACACCTACTGTAGCTGAAAACAAAACACTCTTTATTTCATTTGTATATTAAGTTGTGTATGTGTAATGTTTATCTTTGATCTTAATATTTAATAACAAAGAAAATAATGACTACATTTTTTTTATCTTCGCCCCTTTCTGCCATTCTTTTTTATTTTATATTTTGTTACCTAAGGCTTTGTTTTTAAAATATGGACATTAGTTTGGCTGTAATGCTCAGTCACAAAATAGTAAAACCAACATAAAAAAGAATCGTGATAAAATCGTGAATTGTGATTTTCCTGAAAAAAATCGTGATATGATATTTTTGCCATATCGCCCACCCCTAGCCTATCGCTTCATTTGTTTTGTTAACGTCATGAAATGAGATGCTTTGCGTGAACGTTTCACTGAGTGAAAGCGCCAAAATATGAACTTATGAAATAGTTCATAAGTCGGAAGTGACATTCAGTTACCAAATAAGCTCCAGTTCCCAGAACATTCACAAGATGAAAATGCTGAAACTGTAAGAAGAGGAGAGACATGCACACAACAGGGTGACTAAAAGTAAGTGCATTGTTATGTGGCTCTTAAAAAAATTATTTGGCGCCTGTTTTTTTCCCCTATAGGAGCCATTGGCTCCTTAATTGATTTTTTTGTTTGGAGCCCTGGTTTATGTATTTTGCCATCAAATGTTTACCAAAAGAGCTGCTTTCCAGCTTATATACTTATCTATTGGCAGTCTACAAAACCGATGACACCAAAACCTATGGCATTAATAAGGTTTTAAAGCCCGTAGTGGAGGACATAAAATCTTTGGAGAAAGAGGGTGTGGATATCAAAACACCATCATTTGATGGAAAAGTAAAAGTCAGCATTTGCCAGGTTGTTGGTGATAACTTGGCACTAAATGGAGTTCTTGGATTCACCGAAAGCTTTGCAAGCAATTATGCTTGTCGGTGGTGCCGTGTACCAAAAGACATCCTTAGAGTACAGACTAAGGAAGACCGTGACATTCTTCGGACTGCTGAGTCCAACTGGCTTAAAACAAGCAAGTGTCTTTAATGATCTCCAGTTTTTTGATGTCAGCAAGAACATAGCGCCAGACATTATGCACGACATCTTAGAAGGTGTAGGGTGTTATGAGATGAAATTGATCATAAACTCACTGATTAAGGAAGGACACTTCACATTAGATACATTAAATTGCAGGATCACCAGCTTTGATTATGGCTTCAGTGATGCCCACAACAAGCCTTCTCTGATTACACAGAATTACCTGCATAAAAAAGATGGGACCATGAAACAGACAGCAGCACAGATGTGGTGCTTTTTGAGACTGCTGCCTCTAATGATGGGAGATCTAGTTCCAGAGTCAAATAGGTTCTGGCAGCTACTGCTTCTCCTCCTTTCCTGCTTGGAATTGATTTTTTCAGGATCTTTCACGGTTGGAAGTACAATCTACTTGAAGTGGCTCATAGAGGAACACCATACTATGTTTCTTGAGTTGTACCCACAGCAACATCTAAAACCAGAACACCACTTCATGTTGCATTATCCAAGAGCCATAAGACAGCTTGGGCCATTGATGCAGTATTGGACTATGCGGTTTGAAGCAAAGCATAACTTCTTTAAACGCATAAGTCATGTCACATGCAACTTCAAGAATATCTGTAAAACTATGGCCATTTGACATCAAGTAATGCTGTGTTACAATTTTTTTCCTGGAAATGTCTTTGATCACCCCATTGAAGTGGGCCCAGGTCACAGCACTATTCTTGCAGACCTTGAGAGATGTCATGATGATATCCAAGGAGGCTTGGAAAAGGTTCCAGCCCACACAGAGATGTATGTACCAGCCTGGGTGAAATTTAAAGGAACGGCATATAGGCTAGGTATGACACTTTTTGTGTCTTACTGTTCAAGTGGTGACCCCCAGTTTGGACATATAAGACACTGTTTGGCTTTTTACTCCAAACTGAAATTTGTGATTCAAAAGTTTAAAACTGTTGGATTTGAAAGGCATTTGCCTATGCTGTGCAATACACTCATGTCTTCACATGTATTGATGTCACTGACCTCACTGATCATCATCCCCTCCATGCTATTTAGTCATTCAGAAAAAATGACAATTGTTTCTATGTATCTCTCCGATACAGGGTGTTTTAATTATCTGAAAAAAATGGAATGAAATTTTTTGTTTGAAACAGTCGAATCAAAATTAACGTTTTTGGGATTCAGTGTTAATTAGTTAGGGGAGAAATCATGCAAGCTTCAGCAGTATCTGGCTCCAAGCATGCATACAGTTCTTAGAAACAGGAGCCTTCTTCACAAACCAGATATGGAGACGACATGCACAGCTTTGGCATAGAATGTTTGCAGTGCACAATTCAGGCTTGGCAGTTGAGTGAGTGGAAAAAATGCACAGTGAAATATGCTTTAATTCAGTTTTAATGTACTCTAGTGCTATAGTAAAATGTAGTGGGGTTTTTTAATAGGGCTGCACGATATTTAAAAAAAAAAACGGAAAATGCAATTATTTTTTTTGCTATATATTTTGCGACATGAAAACAATTTCACCAGAAGATCCGAATAGCTCTTTTTGTAAAGAATGAATCATTCTAGGATAATTGGGGTAATTTTGAAGGGGAGTTTGTCTGCATAAAAAATAATAAACAAATTACAAGCATAGGTACATACAATAAAACAAAGATACAAATGAAATAAGAAGTGCTTTATGTTTTTCAGGTAAATCTAACGGTATTCAGGTACAGAAATTAAATAGTCAAATGAAAATAATGCATAGTCTTCATTGTATAAATTAAATATAAAGAATTAATTAATGAATACACTAAGTTACAAAAGTGATTTTCTTTTTTTCTTTTGTTGTTTGATTAACATTGGTGACACAAACAGCTGCGGTTCACATGTGATGTCATCGTCCAGCTCAGTTCAGTTCTCCAATAATGGTGTCAATGACAGATCAAAAGTATTGTTTATATTAAGTTCCTCTACTTCAGTGTTCTTCAACCCTGCTCCTGAAGGACCCCCAACACTGCACGTTTTCTTTGTCTCCCTAATCAAACACACCTGATTCAATTCATCAGCTCATTATCACATGGGTTAAACGTGCAGTGTTGGGGGTCCTTCAGGAGCAGGGTTGAAGAACACGGCTCTACTTGACATAACGATTCTAAAACAATATATCGTGCAGCCCTAGTTTTTAAAGTACAGTATGTAGAAAACGTACTCGGTTACTAACGTAACCTCGGTTCTCTCTAGAAGAGGGAACGAGTACTGCGTTGAAAACGCTACGGGAAAAGTCTCTTTTCACGAAACACTGAAGCAAAAATTATCCTTTAATTTTTCATATATGTAAAACGCGTTGCGGCAGCAGCAGACAGCTGAAGCAAGACGGCTTGTCTGCTCATTGGCTGCTCTGTGGCAACTGCATAAGCCTATCGAGCGCAGGCTGATGCAACATCAGACCAATGAGGGCGCTTCGCGCCCTCCTCGCCACTTCCCGCCGAGACGGGCGTGGCTTACCTCTATAAAAGGAGCTCGAGAAGGCTGATTCACTTGATTTTGATCGCCGAAGCGAACCAGAGTGAACCAAACGCACGGCAAGGGAACGCAGTACTCGTTCCCTCTTCTAGAGAGAACCGAGGTTACGTTAGTAACCGAGTACGTTCTCTTACGAGAGTTCTCTCGTACTGCGTTGAAAACGCTACGGGAACCCCTTGCAAAACGCCGTGCGTGCTGGGATAAGAACACTGATCACCGGAAGCTATTTCAGGCATACAGTGCATAATCACCAGATAGACTCACACAGAGTCAGGGAATAAGGGGGGGGAGCCTTAATTCCCTATATTGTAGCGTCCGCAGGCTTAACATGACCTCACAGGGAGAGTCTAAAGACAGGAGGGGTTTCCTCCGTCCTTATATAGACATGTCCACAGACGCGAATATGACATCACATAGCCAGGGTAGGGAGCCTGCACTAATGTGGGAAAACGTGGGTCTTACACAGTTCTGCCCAGTATAGTCGGTAGCGCATTGCGCCTGTAATTAGATTACACCGACAAAAGCTTAGCCTGTAAGGCGGGAACCTCTAGGTTATAAAACCTGATAAATGTAGACGGAGAGGCCCAGCCTGCCGCCGTACATATATCCTGTAAGGAAATCCCGCTGGACCAAGCCCACGAGGAGGCAACGCCTCTCGTAGAGTGCGCTCTGACTCCCAACGGGCATTGAATGCCCTTGGCAGTATAAGCCAGCGCTATGGCGTCAACTATCCATCTGGATAGACTTTGTTTCGAAACAGCCGTTCCTTTGGAACGTCCGCTGAACGAGACAAAGAGCTGCTCTGTCTGTCTAAAGGCAGCAGAGCGGGACATATAAGTTCTTAAAGCCCTAACAGGGCAAAGAAAACTCGAGTCCCCTTCCTCACTCGACGCCGGCAGGGCAGCCAGGGAAATGACCTGAGCCCGAAAAGGCGTGTTGAGGGATTTCGGCACATAGCCGTGCTTAGGTTTGAGTATGACTTTAGAGTCATTAGGACCAAACTCCAAGCATGTCGCTCACGGAGAGCGCGTGCAGATCGCCTATGCGCTTCACTGAAGCGAGAGCCATCAAAAACACTGTTTGAAAGACAAATGTTTGAGGCTGATTGACTGGATAGGCTCGAAAGGGGCACCTTTCATGGCCGCCAGGACCGTAGAAAGGTCTTACATAGGGAATGACGGAGGTCTGGGTGGATTCAGTCTCCTAGCTCCCCTGAGGAAGCGGATGACTAAATCATTCCTTCCTAGTGACTGACCCAGCGTTGAACCGGAGAACGCTGAAATAGCCGCCACATACACTTTGAGCGTGGAAGGGGATCTGCCCTTATCCAACAGCTCTTGTAGGAAGGAGAGAACCTCCGTTACCTCACATTCGAGGGGTGAAAGGCTCCGAGCTGTACATCAGCCGGAGAAAACCGACCACTTTGAAGCATAGAGTCGCCTGGTCGACGGCGTTCTAGCCTCCGTGATGGTATTCATGACTCCCTCTGCGAGACCAACGGGTATCCGTTGAGCGCCCACACATGAAGGGACCATAGTTCCGGGTGTGGGTGCCAGATCGAGCCCCTGGCCTGCGAGAGGAGATCTCTCCTCAACGGCACTGGCCATGGAGCGATGTCTGCTAACTGCATCAGAACTGGGAACCATGCCTGGTTCTTCCAGAACGGTGCTACAAGCAGCACTGGGCATTTCGTTTTCCTGACCCGTTCCAACACCTGAGGCAGGAGGGAGACGGGGGGAAAAGCGTATAGCGGGCAGCGCGGCCACTTTTGGGACAGCGCGCTGTCGGTCTTTGAAAAGAATGCGGGGCAGTGAGCGTTTTCGGGGGACGCGAATAGGTCCACCTCCGCTTTGCCGAATCTCTCCCACAACAGCCGGACTGTTTGTGGGTGTAGAGACCATTCGCCCGTAGGAACGTTGTTCCTGGACAGTCTGTCCGGGCCCACATTCAGCAGCCCGGGCACATGTACTGCTCTCAGCGAGCGCAGGTTGTGCTGAGCCCATAGCAGGAGGCGTTTCACCAGCCTGTACAGGGGTATGGAATTCAGACCGCCCTGACGATTTATGTAGGACACCACTGCCATGTTGTCCGAACGGACTATGACGTGTTGGTCCTTGATGTGGGGACAAAAACGCGTCAGCGCGTTGTGCACTGCCAGCATTTCTAGGCAGTTTATGTGTTGGAGCTTTTCCCGTTCCGACCATAGGCCGAAGGACGGTCTGCCCTCGAGCAGCGCTCCTCATCCCGAGGTGGATGCGTCCGTAGACACCATCCTCACCCTCGAGGAAGTCCCCAGGCTTACACCTGATTGGTACCGGTCATTCGCCATTCAAGGCACCAGAGCTGTGACACAGTCCTGATCGACCTCGAGGCGTAAATGACCGGACACCCACGCTCTGCGCGGAACCCGCGCTTTCAACCAGAACTGCAGCGGGCGCATGCGGAGCAAGCCCAGCCGGAGAACTGACGATGCTGAGGCCATGAGACCCAGCATCCTTTGAAATTTTCTGAGCGGGGCGAAAGCGCCGCGGCGGAAAGACATCGCCGCGCGCTGAATGTTCAGCACGCGCTGTGGCGACAGCCGTGCTGTCATAGACTGTGAGTCCAGAACTATACCCAGAAACGGAATCGTTTGGCTGGGGTTCAGTGAACTCTTCGCCCAATTGACCGTGATACCAAGATTCTCGAGGTGATCGAGTAAAATGGCTCTGTGCTCTATGAGCTGAGATCTTGATTGGGCTAGGATCAACCAGTCGTCCAAATAGTTCAGCACTCGCATGCCTCTGAGTCTGAGAGGAGCGAGCGCTGCGTCCATGCATTTCGTAAATGTACGAGGTGCCAGGGACAAGCCGAAAGGCAGGACTGTATACTGGTATGTCTGACCCTCGAAGGCGAATCTCAAGAATCGCCTGTGATGTGACGCTATCTGTATTTGAAAATATGCGTCCTTCAGATCTATCGACATGAACCAGTCTTCTCGGCGAACATGCGCGAGAATTTTGCTGGTTGTGAGCATTTTGAAACGGCGTTTCACTAATACTCTGTTCAGTCGTCTTAGATCCAGAATGGGTCTGATACCGCCGTCCTTTTTGGGGACTAGAAAGTATCTGCTGTATATCCCCTGTTCGCCTTGAACTCGGGGAACAAGCTCTATCGCCCCTTTGCTTATCAGTTTTGATATTTCGGCGCGAAGTAGGTGTGCTACATTCAGCGGAACCGAAGTTTCGACGCGCGCTGTGAAGCGCGGAGGGCGTCGACAAAACTGTAGCGAGAAGCCTCTCTTTATAATGCCTAAGACCCAGTCCGAAACCCCTGGAAGCGCTGCCCATGCATCTGCATGGTTGGCTAAGGGCCGGATACAGAGCGCGCTCTGTTCGCCGTGCGACAGAGGTGCTATGGGGCTCACAAACATAGGCGTTATGCCTGCGGCATTTGAGGCGGGGGGCGCGCTTAATACAGCGGGCGGAGCGCTCGCCCTCGACCTTACAACAGTGTTTGACTGAGTGAGGGAGGGCTGCACGAGCCCCGTGGGACTCATGTGTGCGAGTAGAAGTAGGCTGTGAGCGGGCACATTTACTGCTTGGGGCGCGCTGCTTGTGTAAGCAGCGCGCGCGCTCACAGGTCTCGTTTTTACAGAGAGCCTGTGATCTGATAGACATAGTGTTCGTGGGCACTGAGTAGTGGGCACTTTTACTATGTGGGGAGCGCAATCGACCTGAGTCGATTTTATTTGCGCGAGCCCTAAGTGCAGGGCTGTGCTTGTGTGTAGGGATGGGCACTGAGAAGTGGGCATCGACACTACATTTATAGCACCATCGGCCGTGGCCGGGACACCAGAAATACCGTGAGTAAGTGTGGGCGCGGGAGAGCGGGCACAGTTACTGCAATGAGTGCACTGTCTGTCTGAGCAGAGTGAATGCACACAGGTTTCGTCTTTACAGAAACCACAAGGCATGCAGAACATAGTGTTTGTGGGCACTAGGCAGTGGGCACGTTCACTATGTTGCGTGTGTGATCGACCCGAGTCGAATATATGAGCGCGGGCCCTGTGTGAAGGGCTGTGCTAGTGTGTAGGGATGGGCACTAGCAGTGGGCATCTTCTCTACACATATAGCATCATCGGCCGTGCTCGTGGGCAGCAAAAAACACATCTGCAGTTGCCTCTCGGGGAACAAACAGAGTGATTTGCATTCGGCGGCATAAATATTTTCTGCCGGCCGGCCTGGGGTTCGAACCTCCGATCCCCCGCGCGCAAGTCTAAGAATCTACCACTGGACCACAGTGAAGATACATTGACAAAGTCAGCGCGAAAACACGTCTGCAGTTGCCTCTCGGGGAACAGACAGAGTGATTTGCATTTTCAGATGCCTGCAAAATGCCAGAATGTGAGAAGAGTGGAAATCGCCCAGTTTCAGCGGGGCTGAAAACACTCCATTCTCCTTTCGCCAGTGACGCGCGGGAACCGTAGAAACGGTGTTCGGTTGCAGGCAAGCGGGTACTACGCGCTCGCTGGCTGCAAAATGCATCTCTGCAGTCGCCTTCAGGGGACTTACAGAGCAAAGCATTGGCGGCATAAATATATATGCCGCTAGACCGGGATCCGAACCTCGGTCCCCCGCGTGGAGAGCCTATAATTCCACCACTGAGCCACAGGGGGATACAGGCTTTGAAAGCGGCGTCAACATGTATTCTTCGGCGTTTGCTGGCAGGCAAGCGTGTAACAGACTCACTTGCTGCAATAATATTTCCAGTCGCCGAACAGGGAACTGAGAAATGTGAGAGAAAAGAGGTCAGACCGACCAACGGTGGGACTAAGAACACTCTTTTCTCCTTCGCCGGTGAATGACGCGTGCAGAGGCAGGGTAGCTTTTCTTGTAACGTAAAGAAAAACTAATCCCGCCCTCCGCTTCCAGGAAGGGCAGCCTCGGAAGGATGCCCGGTGAGTCCTCAGAGTCACCGTAGGCAATTGGCTCGGAGTGAAGGCGTTCGCCGTCAGCGAGCGCGAGCGCTGCATGAGAAGGCATCTTGAAAAAGACGCAGCTCTTTTAGGGGTGTGTGTTGCAAAGCGAACACACACACACACACAAACACAAGAACAAGAATGTAAAGGATATAGCGTCGGAAAGCGCAGCAGGTACGGCGGTAGAAGGCGGCGATGGCCAGCGGCTTCAAGGGCTCGTCCCGCTGAAGTGCTTGTGTAACCGATGTTAGGGCCGAGGGACGATTACCACACTCCGGAGGAGCAGACACCAGAGGACACCAAGAGGCGGACAACAGAACGACTTTTAAAGGTCAGTTTTTATTCATTTAAAACAATAAAAACAGTGCTGAGAATGTTCGTGGCTGGAACCCGGTTTGGGAAGAGGAACTGGGGGGGGGGGTATTCCTCTTCTCTACTGGCTTGTGGGTGGAACAATGGCTTCTTCTCGTCTTTTCGACTCGACAGAATGTGTTTGTAGGACGGACAGAGGCTTCTTCTCGCCTTCAGCTTTCCCCACGGACAGAGCAGGTAAGTATTCGGCTCGTGAAGATGTTCTTAGGACAGCCGATCGAATGAACAGCAGCTTCCCCACCTCTTCTGAGGGACAGACAGTAACGGTGGATCAGGCAATAACAAGTGAGACAGGACTGTGGTATTTTACCCGCCTTTACTCTCGTTCCGTGCGTAGCGGCGTCGTTGGAGTTCGTGAGACTGGACTTTCGTGGACGTAAGAGACAGTGCTCGTGGAGTGTGGTACTCGGGGTGCGTTGAGCTCTTTCCCTCCACACCGTACACTCAAGTGGGAACCTGGACACAGCTTTAGACTGATCAATTTGAGGGAATCTTCACAGTCATAAGTCAATATTCATCCATCAAAGTTTCAGAGGAAACACAGTTGTTTGATCTCACCACACTTGTGCATAAATCACTCTTGTAAATCCTCACACGTGTGCATTTCACTCTTTCAGACACTGCAAACTCACTTCATCTCCACAGTGATTAATCGACTCGTTTCTCTTCTCTCTGAAGGGTGAATGACTCGAAGAATAATGTTTTCAGAAGATCAGCATGAACACATCAGCGATCCTCCCAGCTGTTCCAGTTACTACGCTTCGTTCTGTCAACAAGATCACACACACTGCCCGACAAAAAGGTTAGTTGCACACTGGTGATGGTCAATCTTCAAATGTGGTTTTCTCAACGGGGAATCAATGGAAGGGTGCACTTAACTTTTCCTCGGTGAATCACTCAATATCCTGCAGTGGTTTCCTCTCTCACTTACTTCATTGCGTTGCTGTTCGTGGTTTCTTCAGAAAACTCACTAAATGAGCATGCCTCGGGGAATCTCACAGTAGAACTCCGATCCGGCATTAAACCTTCAGCCTTCCTATTTCACCGCCGCTGTCAGAACACACACTGCTGCCTACCCGTCCTCACACACTGCTCAAACACTCCCTTTTTATGCTCCTTTTCCTGAGCACATGCTTCAATGAAGCACAGCTGATTTGCTTCAGCTGGCGCTCGTTATGGCCAACACTCAACAGAGCCAGATTTAGAACCAATGAGGAATCTTTTTGGATTTGCCAGGTTTTCACCCGGTGACACTTGCATCAGACGACGCGTGCTTCCTCGTGATCCAGCGATGCGTGCGCTTCGTTGAAGAGATTAAAATCAAGTGAATCAGCCTTCTCGAGCTCCTTTTATAGAGGTAAGCCACGCCCGTCTCGGCGGGAAGTGGCGAGGAGGGCGCGAAGCGCCCTCATTGGTCTGATGTTGCATCAGCCTGCGCTCGATAGGCTTATGCAGTTGCCGCAGAGCAGCCAATGAGCAGACAAGCCGTCTTGCTTCAGCTGTCTGCTGCTGCCGCAACGCGTTTTACATATATGAAAAATTAAAGGATAATTTTTGCTTCAGTGTTTCGTGAAAAGAGACTTTTCCCGTAGCGTTTTCAACGCAGTACGAGAGAACTCTCGTAAGAGAACTGTTTGAATACCATATATTTGCTTAAACAGTGTTTTTATTTTTTATTTGTTGTAGAATAGTATCCCACCACACTCTAGCATTGCTCCTGAAAATACAGAGTCAAGATTTGGACACACTTCTCCTGAAAATACACAGCCAACATTTGTTCTTCAGCTTGTTCCAGATGATACACATGTATGTTTCTAAAACTAATTTGAATCAGATATGACAGTCTTCTTGTAAAATAACATGCAATATACTATTTGCAATCAAAAAGACAACTCTGCTCTGTACCTCAGGATATCCGTGCAGTACTGATGAAAGCACCACATGGACCCTCTGTTGTGGAGAGCCTAGAGAGTAATACAATTACCACCCAGCAAAGGCGTGCAATGGTGCGAATTATTGTTGCTCATCTTATTGAGAAATATGGTGAAACGTGAGTATTGACATTTTTTTTTAACTGTATGAAACTTTCAAATTACAAGCTTTCCTTTCATATTTGACAATCATAATGCAGACCATCAACAGAGAACAAAAAAGCAATGGCCATCTCTTTAGAGACATTTTCCTGTCTGTGTGACCCTGAAGGCAATGGCTATGTGAGTATATGCATCTTACTTTATTCTAATTTGTCTATTTCTGCAGTCGCTAAACTTTCCTGTCAAGCCAAGTTATTCTGGTCTTCAACCAATCTTGTCTTTACTGATATGATTGTGTATTTTTTGCAGTGTGTCTACTATTGGAATTATTTGCGCTCACTCGTGAAGTGATCTTGTGTTTGAGATAAATCATATTTTAAATTTAATACATAACTCAATAACATCTTTCAGGAGGCATGGTTCAACCTGGGGCAAAGGCACAGACCTTCCACAGGATTTCTTGAAGAGCGCCTTCACAATATTAGGAAGAGAATGCGGCGAATAAGAACACCATCTTCTGTGGCTTTTATCTGTGAGAAGAGGTCGACTGTTATTCCAGGTAATAAAATTCTTTTTGTCATAATCTTCACACAAAAGTTTATCTTTTTCGCTGCAAATCAGCGTCCAGACAACTTTAATTGCAAAGTCCAGAGCTAGAAGACTGGAACTTGCACACTGTTTAAGAACAACTGCTCTAACTTGTTAACAAGATCGGAAAAAAATATAGAAAATCAAATGCTGACAATAGAGACAGAGCATATTTAGGCCACGCCCACACCGGGGGGGGGAAACAACTCCAACCGCCTCCATTGACTTTGCATTGCGAGAGGCTGCCTCCTTGTCATTTCTTGCTTCTAACAAAAGACAGAAAAATGGCTAAAAGCTGCTGTGTGACAAGGTGTACAGCAAACAAGCTACAAAACCCAGAAATACGTTTTTATTAGCTCTCGACCCCAAAAAACGGGTGTTTTTAGGACATAAAAGTGGATACAGGCAGTTGAGACAGAGCGTCACGTGTCTCATTACTCTGAGAACTAACGTACGCCCACTGGAGGAGACCGTAATCGGAAACACACAGGATAGTTTATCTTACAGAAATATAATATATAAAACTGACATTTGGATATTTGACTCACCAGTGACCAAATGTTTAACTTACTGCACACGTGGTGTATTTTTAGTGCATACTGAGTGTCAGGATCCCACAATTTACCCATTCGTTCCAGCCTGTATCCACTTTTATGTCCTCAAATGCTCGTTTTTTGGGGTCGACAGCTTATGAAAACTTATTTCTGGCTTTCTTAGCTTGTTTGCTGTACACCTTGTCACATAGCAGATTTTAGGCATTATTCTGTCTTTTGTTAGAAGCAAGAAATGACAAGGAGGCAGCCTCTCGCAATGCAAAGTCAATGGAGACGGTTGGTTTGTTTTCCCCCTTGGTGGGCGTGGTCTTCAGATTATGACGCGTTGCGCTCTGTCTCTATATACACTAATGACAAGGTCTCTAGAAAGGGGTTTGGTTTATTTCATCTAATTAAAGTGTAGCAAACCTTTCTCCATGGTTAGAGTGCAGCTTCACTATAAAACTGGCCCTGAAATTCCCTAGATTAGAATATGCCATTTATGCCCTTTATCAAGAATTACATGTGCTGATGTAAGTTAACCAATATGACTTTATATTTGATCTTCCTTTCAACAGCTTCAACTTTGTCTCCAGAGAGGGCAGCTCAACTGAAAGAATGGCTAAAAAATAATACCAGACCACAGGACCAAGTTGAGCAGTATATGAAAGAAACTGCTCCTTTTAGGGCTCATTGGATTCATGAGAATGGCTCCAAGCCAATATCTGAGTTCCCTCATCTCATGGACACCCCAGGCATGGTAAATTCTTAACTCTCTTCCTCTCCCATTTTTATTTATAATTAATTAACATTAATTATGATAAATGCTAGCCTCACATTCGGCAATTAAAAAAAAAAAAAAAGACAAAAATATAAATTACTTTTTTACACCCCCCAAAAACCAGATATCTCAGGACTTCAGTATTCTTCACCCTGATGCTGCAGACATAATGTGCTCATCCTGGTTGCCTGTCTTTGCTGACAGGATCCTGGCCTTTGCCAAAAGAGATAAACGACAGATGGATGGCCTCAATAATTTAGACAACATGTCTGCAGGTTAGGAGAAATGTTAAATTAAAAACAGAAAAAATAATTGCATTTAAAGGGGTCATGAATTGCATATTTTTTTTTTTATGTTACCTGATGTCCTTTTATAGTGTTAGTAAACACAACATTGGAAAACGTAGCAGATATCTATATGTATTTTTATTCCAAGTGATCCTGTTGTACAATCTATGTCTCCCTCATCAGACACACCCAATTTAAGTCTTGCAGTCTGTACTAATGAGCTGATGAGTTAAATCAGGTGTGTTAGATAAGGGAGAGCTACAAAATGTGCAGTGGTATGGGGTCCCCAGGACCTGTTTGAAAGGCACTGCTTTAAGGGACAGGCTAGTTCACCCGAAAATGAAAATTCTGTCGTCATTTACTCACCCTCATGATATTACAAACCTGAATGACTTTCTTCTCCTGAACACAGAAGAAGATAGTTTGAAGAATGTTGGTAACAAAACAGTTAACAGTAGCCATTGACTTTTATAGTACGTTTTTCCTATTATGGAAGTCAGTGGCTACCGTCAACTGTCTGGTTACTGACATTCTTCAAAATATATTTTTGTGTTCAGCAGAAGAAAGAAACTTGAACATGTTTGGAACAACATGAGGGTGAGTAAATGAGGCAAGTAATTTGCATTTTAAGGTGAACTATCCCTTTAATAACACTAAATGTTTTCAGATTACCAGAGTACATATTTAAGCTAGTTTCAATCATTCTAAGTTGACCATAGTTAGAAATGCGCATTATTTAATTTAAAAGCTGATGAACGAACAAGTTCTAATTTGCCATTTATCTCTTCTTAGATTCCAAAGGCATGCTAGCACTTAAAATCTTGCCTGTCATTCTTCCCCCGCCTGTGTACAAGATTGGCCACAAAACCTTTCGGCCAACTGTTCAAGAGGCAAGAATGTCATTCATTGATGTACAACCTGTAAGTAAAACAACAGGGGACAATAGAGCAGGCTCATTTCTTTACACCTGTTTGTCGGGCTGCACGATAAATCGGTTTAATCGTGATCATGGTTATTGCTGCTTGGATCTGACACGCATTTTATTTTCTCACAACTCTTAAGTTAATTTAAGACGTTATTTAACTAATTTAAGACTGCTTTTATGAAAACCTAAGACACACTTTTAAATAATTATCTGTGTCTGATATTGTCTTTCCTTCATTTAGTCTGGAACCAACATGGTGCTGTACCTGGAAAGGCAGAGAGAAGCGAAACCTTTCCCCTTTGTCTTGGAGCTTGGAATGGCGGGACAGTTTTTTTGTGGTGGTGAATGGGCAAGCTCTGGAACAGTTGACTCTCCTCAAGGCTGTGGATGTTTGTTTCAAGGCATTTTATTGCCTTGACATGCACTATCCAAAACAATGTGCCCCTGTTTGGGAATTTTTGCAGCAGGTAGTTTATGGAATGCCTGGGACAGAAAATTCAAGTATACGTTTTTTGCGGGCCTCTATTTTTGCTGCAGAGGATTAAATGATAGCCTTTCATTTAATTGAGCAATATATGTAAATTTTCCTTTCTTTTTTGTTTTAAATTTTTTCTGACGAGATCCTTTAGCTATTTTTTATTCTTTAACTTTAATTTTTTGCTGCACAGGACTAACTGATTATTTAAATTGCAATGATATATATTGTTTGTTTTTTTATAGCTTTGTGTGAAGAGAATCTTTCTATTGTATACAGTATACGCAGAGTTTTCACGTGTCTCACATTTTTGCTGCACAGGACTAATTGATTATTTAAATTGCAATGATATACATATATATAGTTGTGGGAACAACTATGATGCTGATAGGGAACTCTCTTGAAATGGTCTATAGTAACGGACTGGTTTTTTTTACAGAATCCTCATGTCTTGTCTAGTTAATGACACACCAGTTTGATGATGCTCTGACTAGTAATGTAGGGCAAGAAAGTTAAGTTTCCTTATGCTCCCATCTGTTAGCGTTAGCTTCCAGTTCGCAAAATTCGGTTTACGTTGTACCAAATGCTGTCGTTCTTCTATCTACCGGCAGCACTCGGTAGCTTAAAAAAACAGGGATATGGGCTGATTGACTCCAAATTACTTGAAGCATCAATCAATCCAAAGCATGCAGCATACAACTCCAAGTTCTTATGTTGTCTTAAACAGTCAGCCTATAATTTAAAGGCTATTTTAATAAAATGCAGACAACCTTGGGAGACAAGAATATATTTGTAAATATTTATTTAAACAGCAATTACACACCTTTAAAAATCCTAATCTCAGTCATTCATGAGAATCGAACAGTTCTAAATCATAGAATGTCAGCAACAACTAATTAAGAGAAATATGCCTTTATTGTAGGTCTTCCAATGCTTCCTACAGGATCAGGTCTGTAATAGTTCAGGTAAACTCAGAGTACTGAAACGCATGCTACAAAACGATGAATTATTTATAAAATATATACTAGTAGTTTAAGCTTAACTTTGTTCAACTTTATTACTCGTTTGAAATAAATAATCCATAAAACAAAACGAGGCGCTCACGCTAATCATGTCTGTTCCACTGGCTTGTATTTGTCGCCCCGCCCACGCTATGGTCTCGTGAATATTCATGATAGCTCCACCCATTGGAACCAGATATTATTATATAGTGTAACACCGGCTTATTTTCCCCAGCCGACAAAGTCAAAAGATGCCCAATCTGACAACACTGATTAATTCCAGCTAATAACTGGGCATAACAAGTCATACGTAGCCTACCAAATGCATGCTGAATTTAAAGCCTCATTTTGTGCTTACAGGTGCTGTACGTGCTGTGGTTTGTGTCGCACAGACACTCAACGCTATGCCATAAGATGGTTTAACTCGGCTGCAGACCGTGGTGCGGCGAGGAGGCGCCTGACCAACCGGCCTAACCAGGCTGAGGCCGATGATTAGCCTACTTATGTTTATGTGTTCTTTTGTTCAATAAAATGTTTTATTTCTTTCAAATTGTTTCAGTTTTAATTTAAATAGTCTGTCGCAGGCTTCACATTGTTTTCCAATTCAGAGACCATGCCCTTTACAAATTTTATTGGCCTGTATTTATAATCAGAGAACATCTGCTCTCGTAGCAGTACTTACAACTAGTCTTGCTGATCCTAGCACTTAGAACTGACACTCGACTGTTTAAAAACAGCACTCACTGATGCACTTACTCTTATTGTACTCTACCTTTTTTTAAATATAATTGTTGAGAGAATTGCCTTAAAAAGCAAACTGTGTAGGCTAGCATGTTGTTAGTCGCTTTGGTTAAAAATGCGTCTGCCAAATGTAATGCAATGTAGCCTAATGTATCACATACCAAAACCCACATAGACACGTCAAGCCTCGGATTTCACAGCCCATTTCTCCTCCTGACATCTTTAACAAGGCGCAGTGCAATCACGTTCACACACTGGATTCATTGCATGAATTCTGGATGAGGAGGATGTTATCAGGCAGTGTGGGGAAGAAAGTGGCATTGCAGACAGAATTTTATGAACGGGTCCAAAACGGACCCGGAGCGGATACGATGCTCATATGACCGGGTCCAAAACGGACCCGGAGCGGATATGCGGCTCATTCACGGATCCAAAGCGAAGCCGGGGCGGATGTACCCATTTATGTGCGGATACGCAAAGGGACCGCAGTGGTGTCGGACTGGATCCGCGAGCGAGTGGACGCAGTTTCGGATCCGCTTTCTGGATCCGTTCCGGAGTTCACTGTACCTCCGCGGCTGATGCGTTTCGTAGTAAGTTTGCTGTCTGGGTATATCAAGAGACACGGAGCGGGTCAGACATGATTTTGACAACACGATCTCATGAAAGTGCGTATCTATAGCACGAATGATATTTCTCGTATCATTTATACGCCAAAACGAGTTTTTACATTCAAATGATACGCACTGCAAACCCCTTGGGTAGGATTAGGTGTGAGGAGGGTGTGCGTATTACACGCAATATACTGCATATCATATGTACGCAAAAACTCGTTTTGCCGTATAAATGATACGAGATATTATCATTCGTGCTATAGATACGCACTTTCATGAGATCATAAGTTTCGTTTTGTAGAAAGCCTTTCTTTAAAGTGAATTTCATTTTGTATTAATTGTACCTTAATTTTAATAAATTTTTTATCAACCAATTGCCTGGATTTAATAAACAAGAAGACAAATATAACAGACAATATAATCATGGAGGAGCCCGCGCGGTCACTTGCATTGCACGTTAACTGGAGCGCATCTCATCCTAACTTAACGAAACTCAGTGTATGCCTCACACAGACATGAGAAATACATCAAATACACAAAGCTTGAAATGTCTTTATACAAAATAATTCAAAACGAAAAGAAAAAGGCTACTCTCTGATTATGTAATCCATTATGTGCGTTTCTCTCTATAGGCGTGTTCACTATATGGCTATCGTCAACTTCATCTTTGCAGTCGACACTGTCAGAAAACACTAGTTTATTAATAAAAATCAATGCACCGGATTTACAAATGCACATCTTGCTTGTTGCACGCACACATATTATGTCGAAATAACGAGATATTATGTTGAAATAACATTATTATTAATAATACATCTTTTAGAATATGAAAAATCTTGCGAGTATTCACTCTAATCGCTAGTTCAGGTTTGGCTGAAGGCTACAGGTTGTCTGGTCAGAACAATGATGTCTCACTCAGGTTATATTCCAGATCGTTGTTTTATTAAAGGTGCATAGATGTGTGGTTCTGTGAATACAAAATACAGATATGAATATGGATATAAACATAAAACACAAGAACATTATGAATAAAGCTTATTTGGTAAATTACTGACAAATAAAAGTAAAATATAACACAACACAATCTCTATGATGAAATACTTGAATGAGTGGGAATCAAGCGGGTAATCTATCGACCGGAAGTTGAAGCCGGCCGCGTGCCGCCATCTTGTAGCAGAACTTCACCTGCTGTTAGCATTCCATTGACTCCAATTCATTTTGGCATCACTTTGACAGTGAATAACTTTACATCTGAGGCGTTTATGTCACGATCCACACACACAAAAACAAGGGTAGGATCCAAATTGCAGTATATTTATTAAGGGGCAATCCGTTACATCATAATCCAGTCCATGCAGAGGTCAAAATCCAATGAAGCAATCCAACACAAGAACAAAACAAGACACAGACAAGAACTGACCTAAGAAGTGGTGTGATACATACAAGGACTCCGTAACAAACACTAAACAGGCAGGGTATGTATAACACAGAACTAACAATGATAATGGGGAACAGCTGAGTGCAATGATGATGGGGAACAGCTGAGTGCAATGATACAGTGATGGGTATAGACAAGGATTGTGGGGAATGCAGTTCATAATGTGAATGACACCGTGGGGAAGGAGGACCTCTAGTGGACACCCGGAAACACAAACCCAACACTGTAACAGTTTAAAGATCCATTTGTCCATTATTTATTTCTAAAGAAACACGAAAATGTATAAAAGGCTCCATTACCTTGTAGCTTACGTTATGGCCCCGTAGAAGCAGTTTTTGTAAAAATAGGCTAACGATTGCGTCATAACCACGCGACTCTCTGTCGCACAGTAGAGAGATTACCGTATGGACAGGAGGAGAAGCTCGCGGGCAAAACCGACCGACCTTTCTCCGGATTTCCACCCGGACAACAATATTGCTACACCATCCGTCACTGGGCGCCGTTTCAGACCAAACGCTTGCGCTCCCATGGCGTCTGTCGTTGCTATGCAACCAAACTGCGCTCTCCATGATGACGACGAAGAAGTATCAGCAGCAAAGGATTCATTGATTTCTAGCCCTCGCATTAGCTTTACTACTAGATATATTTCTGGAGATGAGAAGGAAAAACCCGCCTGTAAAACTAGCGCACCACGTTGCTTCCATTATGAGCGTGCTCACCGCGGCCGCGCGCCTACGGTTGAAAAAACGACCTTGAGCGTGAAAAAGACGCGATATGTGAACGGCCCCTAGAAGCAGACGTCTGAAATGAAAGGCAAGAACAGCTATTTATTTAGCTTTAGACTGTTACATGAAAATTAAAAAATGAAATGTCATAATTATAATGTTTTGAGAGTTTACTTATGTAATTGTTGCATTAGGCTATGAATTAATAAATGTTTATTGATAAGATCTAGCTATTTCATGTCTTTTCATTTACAGTAGCATGAACCACGAATAGTCGAATAACTCGAGTATTGTTTTGATAAGAAAGCAGAAATCAGCAGAAACTAGCAGAAATCAGTAGTCGTTCAACCCCTAGTAGAGGAGTGTTGTTGTTATTGTACAAATTAGGGTCTAACCTCCTGAGGAGAGGCCTTAAGGAATTGAATTTGTCAAATAAATGAATTACATTTTTCTTTGCGTTTGTGTGTGACACCCCCCCCCCCTTTTTTTACATTTCATCTTTCATTCCGAAATAGAATAATGTATGAACGAAAAAGTACACGGACCCGTTTCTATGCCACCTCTGCAGCGCTGCATTTAATTGAAAATTTATAATGTTAAAACTATTTTTTTTACTAAATGTAAGAATTTAAATTGTAAGATGGCATAGGCCTACATATTTAGTTTTGCCTTAAAGGTCCCGTTCTACGTGATCCCATGTTTCAAACTTTAGTTAGTGTGTAAATAATATCTGTAAAATTATAAAGCTCAAAGTTCAATGCCAAGCGAGATATTTTATTTAACAGAAGTTGACTACATAAAACGGCTCGATTGGACTACACCCCTTTACTTCCTTCATTAGTGACATAACCAGAACCGTGTTTAGACTAACCTCCGCCCACAGGAATGCTCCCTCAACTCTACTGGCTACTTGCGCACTTCTTATAACTTAGGCTACTGTGTTTACTCAGCTCTTACGGTGATTTTCTTAAGTAAAACTGACGCTTCATCTTTTGTGTGATGTACAATAAACTTTATTAAACTCATCAGTACATGTTTGATCATCATTCGGACCTGGTCCGAAACAGCAGACTTGTAGGCTGTTAATAAATAATGGATACATACAAGCAGATGACAAATACGTTATAATAACCGTAAATAAACTACTAAACCATACCTGTTTCATCTCTATACAGCACTCTGACTCTGTAGGCATTATTGTCCGACTCGAAATGAACGCCGTTACTGAGAGTTTCTGATATTATCATCATTCCGTGAGATGAATTTGTCCTGACAGACTGAGCGCGAGCTCATGAAGCTCCGCCCCCTGGGTCGTCCAG
>CM040821.1:45034581-45312081 GCA_022828995.1 Vimba vimba
TCGACTGCCCTTGAAAATGTCATTGGATAGTCAAATCCCTTTCGCTCACAAAGATCCCGACAGAGTTGTTCCTTTGTCCTGTATCCGACCAATTTGGACAGGAGAGGAAGACCGCCAGCTTTGAAGTGGTGTATTGAAATTCCTTCATTCCTGTCGTATAGGTCAGAAAGGATGACCCGCAGCAGTGCCTCGCCGATGACAGCCGGTTCTGACTGAAGTGTTTCAGTGAAAGGGAAGATCCTTTCAACTCTCATTATTTGGACTGGGTCATTTATCCAAATTTTAATCGGTGGTGGAGACTCCCCAATGCTGGTGCTTCCAATAGGGGACAGGCCCAGGAAACCTCGCCTTTTAGTAAGACTATTGGGATTGGATGAATCGGTCCCGAGGCTGATGTAAGAGTATGGTTTGGATTGAGGACAAAAGAGCCTTCCAAAAAATATCTCTTCAAGGGCCAGCTCCATTTGGAAGGCGGTCCAGCTGTTTTTGTAACCCCCTTGACCATGTAAATTTCTAAACAGCGTTTCAAGTGTGTCGGTTAGGTGTGTCGCAACAGGGTTCAGAACATGCCGCAGGCCCAACCCATGGGCATTGTCCTTGAAAGGGACAAGCATTGGCTTTAGCCTCAGCAGTCGATGGAGTGCATTTTGGTTAAAGTCCTTTGCCTCTAACCTGATTGGGAAGTGGTCCTTCATCATGAACACTGCCTCGATCCTGGCATGTGTTCGACACTGAGATTTCCTGGACAGGTCATCCATGCTTTTAATGTATGTGTACGCCTTTTGCACCATGGTTAAGAAGTCTTTTGATCAGGTACCAGCTCTGTGTGACATTCGAAACAAAGCAAAGAAAGTAGTCACCTATTTTCGAAGCAGCACCTCTGCCAAAGAAATGTTGACCCAGGTGCAGCAAAAGATGAACAGGCCAGCTCTGAAACTAGTGAATGAAGTGGAAACACGCTGGAACAGCACTTTTCACATGCTTCAACGGCTGCATGACGAAAGGCAAACTGTGGGAGCATCCCTTGCCTCACTTAAAACTGATATTGCTCCACTTAATGCACAGGACTATGAAGCCATACAGCAAATTCTGTGTGTTCTCGCCCCATTCCACCAGGCCACAGTAAAGCTGTCTGAGGAAAAACGAGTGTCTGGCTCCAAAGTAATTCCATTGCTAAAAATGATTCACCATTCATTACAGGTTGAACAACTAAGGTATTTATTTTTATTTATGTAGAATACTAGTTAGCAAATTTTGATGTTTTTTATCATTTTTTTTATTATTGCATGGAGTAAATCATTTTGTATTTCATAGGTTAACCATGCCAATCACAAAAGAATTAACTGAAAACCTCATCAGGCGTCTGAGGGAACATCTCTGGAATATGGAGTCACTCAGCATAATGACCATGGCAACTCTGCTGGACCCAAGGTTTAAAAAGTTGGGTTTCCTTAACCAAACTAAAATGACCGAGGCTGTCAAACGGCTAAAAACAGAATGTCATCAGGGCCGAAGATGAAAGACCATCCACATCATCAAGCACTCAGTCGACAGAAGCGCCATCATCAACCCAACAGCCCAAACCAAGCTCAAGTATGTATTTATTATTATTTTATTTTTTATTATTGTATTTTATAATTGTTGACCGTTGATGTGTGTTATATATACAATTTCTCCTCACACTTCTAAGTTGGAAACCTTTGGCTTCTGTTGGACACTGCTGTGGACCAACACAAACAAAGCTCAAATGCCACTTCGGATGCAAGTGGATAAATACCTTTCAGAGACAAACATACAAAGAACTCAAGATCCACTTGAATACTGGAGAATGCAGAAACAAGTCTACCCCCACCTATATACACTGGCATTACAGTTTCTTTGTACCCCGGCCTCCTCTGTACCATGTGAAAGAGTGTTCTCTAAGGCTGGGGAAGTACTGTCCAAGAGGAGAAATAGACTCAGCCCCAACACTGTGAAACAACTTTTATTTCTTAATAAAAATAATTAAAAACTTTATCACCTTTAGCACCAAAGGAAGGCGTGAGTGCAGGATTTGTTCCAAAAAAACTCCTGTTTTTTGCAAAACTTGTTCAACACCATTGTGCTTTCAGCCAAAGCGTAGCTGCTTCGCTGTTTGGCATGACCAGCACTGACTAAACAGGACTTAGCATTTTGCTGGAGACAACAACATTGTTGTTTTTTTTTATTTGCCTTTTCTGTTGCAAAGAAATTCAGATATTTTTTATATATATATATTTTTTAATATTTCATAATATTTTACTTATATTTTTATTGTTCTGTTGTGCAAATAAATCACTTGTATAAAGTCTTATGGTTGTGTGGATTATTTTATAATTGAAAAAGCGTGGAGCAGTGTATATGATGACTAAAATAGCTTGCATTACCCTTCATAACATTTGGTCATTAGGTTGCTTTTTGAGGTATCCAAGGAGGCTTCTTGGTACCTGGACATAGTCTTGGAAAAAATATTGCAGAAATCTCATTTTTCATAATATCTTCCTCAAATGTGAAATATAAACTGATGAGACTTGTTGCTTTCAATCAATTACCTAACTGGATTCCTCCAGGTTTGTTTTCATTTATTTTTTTCATAAAATAATAAAATGTTACTTGCAGTACAAATTATTTTCAAGACACTTTAAATTCTATACATTTTTGTCTAAGTTTTTTCAACTTTTACATTTGGGTAATAAACTCTAAAGTGTCTTCTTTTTAAATATGTCTAAATTGTGAATGTAGAGCAAATTGTTCAACAACTACAATTATTTTAGTTTGGGGATGTCATTTCTGGGGATGTGCCTCAGGCAGGGGAGGGAGAAAGGGAACTGACATAGTCTTGGAAAAAAGCTTGCAGAACCCCATTTTTCATTATATCTTCGTCAAATTTGAAATATAAACTGATGAGACTTGTGGCTTTCAATCATTTACCTAATTGGATTCCTCCAGGTCTATTTTTATATATTTGTACATGAAATAATAAAACATTCTTTGTAGTTCACATTATTTATGAAGCACTTCAACTTTTATAACTTTTTATTTGTTTGAGCATTATCAACTCTGATTGATTGTTAGTAGAGTGCCAAGTGTCTTCTTTCCAAAGAGACCTTAATTGTGCCTGTGGTACACTGTTCTCAGGAGCTATATTTATTTGAATTCAGGTAGGCCTATGTCATTTTCAGCTGTGAGCCCCTGAATGGGGGTGCAGGTTAACAGGTTAAAACTCTTGTGTGATTGTGAATGTAAATTGTTAGTCTTGGATCAATGGCAAGCTATACATAGACTGTATGTTATTCCTTCTAGTTGAATGGAAGAAAAGTGAAACAATTTAGCCTATATATTGTATATTTTAGTGTAATGCTGTGTTTATAATAAGTTTTTTTTTTTTTTTTATGATATCTTAAAAAAAAAGAAATAAATTTTCCAAAAAGCAAATGCATGTTAATAATGCATAATGTAATAATTTTTTTACAATGACAGAACTGGTGGAGGAAAAAAAACATTGGAGATGATCAGCCTGGAAGAAACTGTACTACTTTCCACTGAGAATGATGTACCGCCCCAAGAAGAAGATTTGGTCACGTCACCGTCTAGCTTACAGGTCTTGTGTGAGGATGATGTAATTGGACAGAAGGCATCAATAGTGTATGAATTGAACTTGAAACAGCTGGTTACGTGTCTAAAGCTGCCTGTTTTGAAATGCAATTTCACAAATAATGTGACAAATCAGGCTTGCCAGGCTTCAGCACCATTTGAAGTAAATCTGACTACAAGAGGCACAGGAACAATCATTGAATGGGTGAGTCAAAAAGTATCTACATACCACAACAACGTATACATCTACATTATTTATTTAACTTTAATTTATACAGAAAAGTTGAGTTTGAGTTTGTCTAATTATAATATTGTTTTAATATTTTACAGATATGTTCCAATGGACACAAAATATGGAAGTGGAACTCACAGCCCACACTTAAATATGGGATCCAGGCAGGGGACTTCATGATGGCTACAAATGTACTGTCTGGGAATAACTACTATAAAGTTTCCCACCTGTTCAAATACATGAACATGGGATTTGTTGGGAAGGACCTTTTCTTTAACATACAAGACACCTACTGGGTAGGAACAATCAGGGAATTTTAGGAAGTGAAGAGATCTCCAGCAATCCAACGGCTGCAGGATAAAGACAGTGTTGTAGTGCTAGGTATGTCCCCTGGCTTCTTGAAAATAATTTCATTTCAAACTATATTTTTGTGTGTAATATCCTTAATTCATGATTTAGTTTAAATTTGTTGTTTTATATATATATATATATTTTAAAGTACAATGTTTCTAATCGATTTTGATCTGGTTTTTATTTTATCCTGTCTTTAACTTTTTTCTAGTTTGTCATCGCATTTCTCATTTTGAAATCATTTTTGTTCTTGACTTTTACAGCAGATGGAAGAATGGACAGTCCAGGACACTGTGCACAGTACTGCACCTACACCACAATGGAGAACGAATCACAGGAAATCATATCTGTTGTGACCATTGACAAAAGGCAGACCCAGGGAAACTCTGTAATTATGGAAAGAGAGGCTTTTGTAAGGACCATGGACAAGCTTCTTACTGAAATAAAGCTCACAGAAATATGTACGGATGCTCACAATCAGATTTCTTCTCTTATGAGAAGTACGGTAGTTATTATTTACTGAATAAATATATAATCTTTTGTTTAGTAGATGTGGATGTTTTTTTTCTATTGCATATATTAGCTTCAAAATAACTTGTTTTTGTTTTGCTTCAAAGATCCTAACTCTGGTAGGTGCAAGGACTCAGGAGTACTTCACTCATGGGATATGTGGCATGGTGCGAAGAATCTGGCCAAGAAGATCACAGCAGTGGGTTTTTATATTTTTAAAGTTTCAACTTGGACATGTGAACATATTTTTATAACATAATCTAAATATGTTTGTTTTTTTTCATACTAAGGCAGGACAGCTGTCAGGGCAAAAAATACTTCTGAAGTGGACCAAAGACGTTGTTAACCACTTTTGGTTCTGTTGTAAGACAGCAGAGACTGATGGGCATTTCCGGGTAAGTAATACATTTAAAATTTTATTCCAAATTTGCAGAGATGGGGGACTCGAGTCATATGACTTGACTCGAGTCAGACTTAAGTCGCAAATTTTAGGACTTGAGACTTGCTTGACAAATATTAATAAAAGACTTGACTTGACTTTGACTTGATATTCATGACTTGAGGTAAATGACTCGAAATAACTTGTCTTTTTAAAAATAAATATCTGTATTTGAACGCACTGCAACAATCACGTGACGCAGCAGGAACGCACGCTGTGTGAACAAAAGCCGTAATAATGCAGTGTCGTAGTGATGACGCTGAAGCGCGGGATCGTTCGCCAGCTGTGAAACGGTACGTAATGAGCAAGTTTATGATCGAATCAGAGAGAAAAAAATGCACAAGCATGGTTTCTCGAGAGAGAAATCACAGCTCATAAGCAAACTTAAGACGCTGCTGAGACATTACAAGTCACATCGATGTCATGTGTCTTTACGGGATTTTTACGGGTTGTGTGTGAACGCACTCTCTGATGATTCCGGAAAATCACTGGCAGTGTGAATGAACCTAAATCAAACTAACCCGAGTCAAATCTCGGGTCACTTTATCCGTGTATTTTCCGGAATCTCTGTGTGAAAGGGGCTTCACCCTGGCGAAGGCTCATTAGCCGCAGCGCATAGGTGTGCAAGTAGGCTACTTGTCACCTGATTTTAAAATATTAAAGCCATGATGAAATAAAGGCTTTCGATATACCGGTATGCTATTTTTAATAATATTCGAGTGCCTTGGATTAATGATTTTTTTATGATCTGAATAATCCCTTACATACAAAACACAGCGAAAAACACAAAATTTCTTGAAAATTAAAATCGTGTTAAAATATGTTAAAATATGCCATATTCCAGTTTTTCTTACCTGCATACATCCCTTTGTACTGTCTAGTTATATGCTACCAATATAGTCTGCTATCCCAGGGTTGACTTGAATGTTAAAAGAAATATAAAAAAAATTTAACTGTAATTTAATAATAATTAATAACAGTGGTATTAACTAGCGATTTCTTTTTACTTATTCTATGCCCCATATACTAGCGTTATAAGCTAATCAGTTTTTAGAGATAAAACATTTGATTATCATGAAAACAAATCCCAGAGAACGGTTGACTCGGTTCCCATGTGTTATTACACCCCAGGTTCATTTTGCGCCGGAGTTGTCCTTTAATAGCATAATAGCATGTGTACAGTGTCTAATAATTGGATAGTTTTTGGGGATGCACATAAAAGATTGTAAAAAGACACCTACACACAAAGAAAAAAAAAACATACAGACTTTCGAACCGAACCATGCATACAAAAATAAACAAAACAAAAATTCAAACTTGCAAGCACAACCATGCACACATGCAAACAAACAATACACTCTTCACTCATACACACGCACACACATTCACTCACAAATATTAATGAATCAATCACACTCAATCAAATCACCTCTCTCTCTCACACACACACAGAGAGAAAGTCAAACACAACCATGGACATGCAAACAATACACCTTTCACTCATACACAGGCACACACATTATTCACAAATATTAATAAATCACTCACTCACACAGATTAATAATGTACAATAGTCAATCAACCTGATTGACAGGTGTAAGTTTTGTGTCAATTCAATTATTGCTGTTTTTTTCTTGTTATTCTTTTGTTAAAAAGGAAAGATCTAACTTGTTAAGGATGTGTTCATGTTCCATAAAGGGGATGCCAGTTTGAAGAATGCCATTTGGTGGCATAGGAACCATTATACTTGAATTGTGAATTGTTTAATATATTTTAATGGTCTACTGCAATGTTTGAGGCATATTTATTTTTCATGCTTTAATGGTGGCCTAATTTCAGTTACATTTACATTTTTAGGCTATGTAGTTTGAAATTTTATTTATTTTTTATTTTTTAGATTTTTAACCACTCAGCTGTATGTGGAAATGCATATTTAAAAAAATGTTGCAAATAAAACCATAGTCCACAACTTATGTAGTTTTAACTTATTTTAATATATAAATTCAGTAAAATCATCAAACGTTTGTATGACTTGCCAGTGACTTGTGACCCAAGCTACGACTTGACTTGACTTGCTTGACATAAAGCAGTGACTTGACTTGACTTGACTTGCTTTTCACAAAATTGACTTGGACTTGCTTGAGACTTGAAGGTTAAGACTTGAGACTTACTTGTGACTTGTACATGTGTGACTTACTCCCACCTCTGCAAATTTGTATAAATAACTACATAAATGATGTTTAGATTTACTCCAATATTGGTAACTTTTTTGAGGAGGCCTTTTAAAAAAAAAGTTTTATCATATGGCTAAACAAACCTGACCTTGATAATGAAAAAGGCTCCAGATTCGTATTCAGAAATAACTTTGTAAAAAAATAATGGGCAGTGTACATAATACATTTATTTGCAATTAAATTTGTACACACAGCTGACTCGGAGGTATGTATTTAATCTTTTGACACTCATCCACAATTAGATCAGAGAACACTAAGTACAACACATTAACATCTAAACTTGTTTTGTTTTTACTCTGTCTGATCTAATCTGCAACTATTTCTTGTAGAAACTCTGGAGCAGTGTGCTTCATCATGTTAGCAATGAACACGCATGGTACCTTGGCCAATGCTTGCATGATTGTCTGGCAGAAAATCAGGAGAAATAATGGCTGGAGAGTGGGTCACAGGCTCACAAGGCACTAGAAAAGATTGTGCTTAAAGGGATATTCACCCAAAAATGAAAATTCTGTCAGTAATTACTCACCCTCATGTTGTTCCAACCCCGTAAGACATTCACATAGAGCCTCTTTCACCTAGCTATCATCATATAGAGACTGTGTCTGTTCCCCGAACTTGGAAATCCAAAAAACGTTTAAACCCATCTAAGAAATTTAAAATTAAAAACTAAAAATTTAATTGATGTTCAACAAATAAAAAACAGCTATAATACAGATGAGCAAATGCTAAAGCTTGGGTTGCTGAATATTCGATCGCTTACTTCAAAAGCACTCGTTGTTAATGATATGATTTCAGATAATAACCTAGATGTGCTGTGTTTGACAGAAACCTGGCTAAAACCAAACGATAACATTACTTTAAATGAGTCCACCCCGCAAGATTACTGTTATAAACATGAGCCTCGTCTGAAACGCAAAGGGGTTGGTGTTGCTGTAATTTATAGTAATAGTTTCAAACCACTAAGAAATCAAGTTTTAAATATAATTCTTTTGAAGTGTTGGTGCTTAATGTAAAAATATATAGTGTAAACGATAAATCACGTTTGAGATTTGTGCTGGCTACTGTATACAGGCCACCAGGGCACCATACAGACTTTATCAAAGAATTTGCAGAATTTCTATCAGAGTTAGTATTGGCTGCAGATAAAGTACTAATTGTTGGTGATTTTAATATACACATCGATAATGAAAAAGATGCATTGGGATTGGCATTTAAAGACATTGTAAATTCAATTGGAGTTAGACAACACGTGTCAGGACCTACTCATCGTCGTAATCATACTCTAGATCTAATATTATCACACGGAATAGATGTTGATGCCGTTGAAATTCTGCAGCAGAGCGATGACATCTCAGATCATTATCTAGTCTCGTGTAAACTTCATTTAGCCAAGGCTGCAAAGCCGACTCCGTGTTTCAAATATGTTAGACCTATCACTTCTGCCACTAAAGATTGCTTTATCAATACTCTTCCTGATCAGTTTCATCATCTCAGCATCCCAGATAGCTTAGAAGAACTTGATATTACAACAGAAACGTTTAACTCTCTCTTTTCCAGCACTTTAGACACAGTTGCTCCGTTGCGCTTAAAGAAGATTAAAGAAAATAGTCCAACGCCGTGGTACAACGAGCACACTCGGGCCCTTAAGAGAGCAGCCAGAAAAATGGAGCGCAACTGGAAGAAAACAAAACTAGAGGTATTTCGCATTTCATGGAAGGAGAGCTCGATTGCTTACAGAGAGGCTTTAAAAGCTGCTAGATCTGCTTATTTTTCAACCCTATTAGAAGAAAATAAACATAATCCTAGGTATTTGTTCGAAACGGTGGCTAAACTATCGAAAAATAAAGCTTCAAGCCCAGAAGTTTCCAAGCAACACAGCAGTAATGACTTTATGAACTTCTTCACTGATAAGATTGATAATATCAGGGACAAAATTATAACTATGCAACCGTCTACTACAGTATCGCATTAGGCAGTGCATTGTAGTCTCCCTGAGGAAAAATTTGATTCGTTCGTTACTATAGGAGAGGAAGAATTTACTAAACTCGTTAAATCAACTAAATCTACAACATGTATGTTAGACCCTATACCGACTAAGCTCCTGAAAAAGATGCTTCCAGAGGTCATAGATCCTCTTCTTAATATCATTAATTCATCTTTGTCTCTAGGATACGTACCAAAAAACTTTAAGCTGGCTATGATTAAACCGCTTGTTAAAAAAACGCAACTTGATCCTAGAGAATTAGTCAATTACAGGCCGATCTCGAATCTACCTTTTCTGTCAAAGATATTAGAAAAAGCAGTATCTTCACAACTGTGTTCCTTTCTTGAAAGAAATTATATCTGTGAGGATTTCCAGTCAGGATTTAGACCGTACCATATGTAGCAGTACTGTTTATTTCTGTCAGGTTATTTAATATCAAGGGGGAGTGCCCTTTAATTGCGTTCCTTCCGTATAAAGGGGTGTCGCTATGGGAGTGCGTTCTCTCTCTGCGTCATTTGAGCGAGACACCGGGTTTCCGGCGGGACGCGTGAATGTTTGTACGGTAAGAGCTGGTGGCATTGACTATACTAGTATGGCTTGTTTGTGGGGTTGTCTCACAGGGATTACATGATTTTTATCTGTTAAAGGTTGGACAGAGGAACTCTGTGGGATGTCGTGATTTTAATGAGTGCTTAATATAAAGCTGTTTGGGTACCGTGTGAATCGCACTACAGGTATGTTTTAACAGCTGACAAACACATGATTGCTAGTAGCCGGGTAAATTAATATTTTGTATTTTATGTTTAAGGTGCGGGCCAACGTGCGCAAGACGTTACAGTGGGCTTTCTCTGGGTTCATAACGTTACAGCAGCTAAACCGCTGTGTGGATGTTCCCTTTTGCTGTCTGCATTGTTTGCTGTCTTTTCCGACTTTATCCGACTCGTTACCGTGACTACAACTCTAGCTCAAAGTGAGACGGGCTGTCCCGAGTGTGTCTGTTCTGTTGAACTGGTTAACAAGACTCATTGACTCTTTCAGTTCGCGTGTTAACGCGCTGCTGTTCGATCCCTCGCCACATCCATTGTTTACGTCCAGCGCATGCTCCATCAGCTGGTCCGAGGACTGTGGGTCGTTGGCATGGTACCTCATCAACTGTGCTGTGAGCAAATACATTGAGTCATAAACCTCCAGTGGCGCCCAGGTATCAGATCAACCACTTCATTGTCACTAGCTCTTCTATATTTTGTTTTCTTTAAATATCATATCATTTTCCTGAGTTTCTTGTTTTATGGATTAATTTTATATATATTTTCTTTTTCATTGATTTGAGTTGCTGGATATATTATCCATAGATATATATGTATATATTCTGTGTGACCTATTTGGTGTGCGACCAAGTTTGTATGTGTATGTTTCTTGTGTGGATACCTTGAGGGCAGCCCAAAAGAGGTGTTTCTCTATTTTAACATTGTTGGCTGTTGTGCCCATATCTGTCCACCCAGCATTGTAGGGGTGACCGGATGCGGCACCTAGATTCGATGAGCCAAACTGATGTGGTGAACTCTTTTAACATTGTGTCTTAAATTGCCAGCTGCTCTGTTTAATGTTTTGATATTGTGTGTGTTTTGTGTTACTATTTTTTTTTTCTCTCTTCAGAATTGGGGCAGCCAGTAGCAGGAAATAAGCGTCTCTTCCCGATTGTGGTGGTGGGTTCTTTTGCCTGAATGCTGTGTTCACAGTGAGGTGTGAAGTGAGTGTGCAGTGAGTGTGCACGTATGATCGCTATATCCGTTCTGCTAAAGAGAGCCAGCTCCCCATTCTGAAGTGAGCGTCCGTGTCATGTTGTGTTCAGATTATTTTCGATTTATTGGTGTTGTCTTAAATACAATTTGAGGTGTTTTTATTGAGAATAAAGTTTTGTACTATTTTCTACTCCATGTCTGATATCTGACTGATCAACGAACCTCTGAGCCTTATTTAATTAAAGGGCATTTCCCCGGAAAGAGGCCCCCGGGTGGCGTAGTCGGTAACTTTCTTAAATCTTTAGCGTACCTCTAGTCAAAGCTGCCACACATAGTACCGAGACTGCTCTCATTAGAGTCACAAATGATTTGCTCTTATCATCTGATCGTGGTTGTGTCTCTCTATTAGTGTTACTCGATCTTAGTGCTGCATTTGACACCATCGACCACAACGTTCTTTTAGATAGATTAGAACATTATGTTGGCATTACGGGAAATGCACTAGCATGGTTTAAATCATACTTATCTGACCGTTATCAGTTTGTAGCAGTAAATGAAGAGATGTCTTATCGATCACAAGTTCAGTATGGCGTACCACAAGGCTCAGTACTAGGACCGCTGCTGTTCACTCTGTACATGCTACCATTAGGAGATATCATTAGGAAACATGGAATTCGCTTTCACTGTTATGCTGACGATACTCAGCTCTATATTTCTTCAAAACCTAACGAAACTTACCAATTCACAAAATTAACGGAATGCATAGCTGATATAAAAAATTGGATGACTCGTAATTTCCTACTTCTAAATTCTGAAAAAACAGAGTTTCTAATTATTGGACAAAAAACTTCCTCACGTAATAACCTAGAATACTGTCTAACACTCGATGGCTGCTCTGTTAAGTCTTCGTCGTCAGTTAGGAACCTGGGTGTGCTCTTTGATACCAATCTTTCATTTGAAAGTCATGTGTCTAGTATCTGTAAAACTGCATTTTTCCATCTTAAAAATATATCTAAATTACGGCATATGCTTTCATTGACAAATGCGGAACAGTTAGTTCATGCGTTCATGACCTCCAGGCTAGATTATTGTAATGCTCTACTGGGTGGTTGCCCTGCACGCTTAATAAACAAACTACAGCTAGTTTAAAACGCAGCAGCTCGAGTTCTTACCAGAACCAGGAAGTATGACCATATTAGCCCAGTTCTGTTAAAACTGCACTGGCTCCCTATTAAACATCGCATAAATTTTAAAATATTGCTGATTACTTACAAAGCACTAAATGGTTTAGCTCCGCAGTACTTGAGCGAGCTCTTAACGCATTATAGTCCGTCACGTCTATTGTGATCTCAAAATTCCGGCCAGTTGATAACACCTAGAATATCAAAGTCGACTGCTGGCGGTAGATCCTTTTCCTATTTAGCACCAAAACTCTGGAACAGTCTTCCTACCATTGTCCGGGAAGCAGACACACTCTGTCAGTTCAAAGCCAGATTAAAGACACATCTCTTTGACCTAGCATTCACATAATACATTATAGACTTCTATAATTCAATGTTAGGCTGCATAGATTAGGTCAGCCGGAACCGGGAACACTTCCCATAAATCCTGATGTACTCGTTACATCATGAGAAGAATAGCATCTACGCTAATTTTAGTGTCTGTGCTTATCCCGAGGTTTTCCTGCAGCCTGCCGGATCCAGGCCGTATCCAGATCTGATGATGGACCTTCGCCTGGACCGATGACAACGCAGTGCTGAAGTGCCAACTAGTCTCTCCCTATGGAGGATCCCTTTACCACTCTACAGATAAGGCGTTGTCGGGAAAATTCGTTTCGCGTTCCTACCCCAAAGCAACAAAATAAAATACAATTCTTTATCAAAATTTATAAGGAAAGACAAGTACTTTGTTTAGGCTTGGTTTGTAGGGAATTCCAAACCTGCGTATATTCAAACGCACATAACTATAGAACCAATTCTTAATGCGCATGTGAACGCTATCAGCGTTTCTCACAGGTTCGCGTTTAAAGTCTGTGTAGAGAGAATGGTGTCGTCTTAGCGGCCCCTAATTTAATAACAAATGATCGTTGCGACGGAAGCAACTCAATCAAAACTAACTTTAGATGGAAAATAACTTAACTCTGCTATAAAGCCAAAACAATCTCTGTTACCTTAAATTATACGCTTATCTCTGTAAAGCTGCTTTGAAACAATCTACATTGTTAAAAGCGCTATATAAATGAAGATGACGCTTAAACACTACGTGAAAGATCCGAGGCCCAGAGAGAAGGAAATGAAAAGTAGAATAAAGTCGCTATTTTTGTTTGTTTTTGCGTACAAAAAGTATTCTCGTTGCTTTATAAACTTACGATCAAGCCACTGGAGTCACTTGGACTATTAACGATGTCTTTAATACATTTTCTGGGCCAGCAAGTTTCAGTCCCTTAGAAGCCTATGGAGGAGAGACACATGCCTTTGTGAGAGACCCGGGTTCGAATCCACTGTGAGACACCAATGTGTCCCTGAGCAAGACACTTAACCCCTAGTTGCTCCAGAGGCGTGCGACCTCTGACATATATAGCAATTGTAAGTCGCTTTGGATAAAAGCGTCAGCTAAATGAATAAATGTAAATGTAAATGTAAGAGATGGCTGAAAGATGTGCACAGATATCTGCCATTCAGGTAACTACAGTAACCACATGACTATTTCAATGTGAATTAGTCATTTTTCAATGTAACAAAATAAAGTACATAATTAAACCGTTTTGAACTATCAAGTAACTGTGTATGTACACATTTAAAAATAATTGTTTGAAAAGTAATCAAAATGTGATGTAAACAGCAAGACCAGGGGTCTAAAAATTATTACATGGAGGGTCTAGTGTATGTTGTTTTTTGATCTTTCACTTCAGTTTTTGCACAATTAAAACCTAGACTGCCAGGTGAGAGGAGATCCTAACCAAGTAGTGACCTACTGAATAAATTTGTTACCAGTTCAAAGATAAAACCAGCATATATTATGTTGTCCATGCAATTTGATTTAGATCTCTTTAATAGACAAACATGTATTTCCACAAAGTAAATTATCATCTGAGTACATTGTCAACACTGTTTGCAGTAGAGGTCTTCACGGTTCCACATTATTGGACCTGTTCCAAAAAATAACCAATGCTTGTATATGTACCGTGTTGAGACCCGTTTCAATTATAATATATCCGACCCATCTCCATGAAGACCTCTAGTCTGTGTTATAATTCTTCAGACATTATTTCCACAGATCTACCTGTCAACTGGAGTCCTTTCACAACCACATTCTTATGTATGCAAGTAAACGTTTCAGTTTCTCGCCATTGGTTTATGAGGCACGTATTCTCCTGGTAGCACTTGACTACAACCATCATGAAAACAGACCGCTAATGCTCAACAAAGAAGGACAATTGATGAAAGATTACCAATAAATTATCAGTGCCCACTATTTTTAAAGCATATTTATCTGCAGTGTATAATTTATTTGTAACATTTTAAATATACTAAGTAATAATATATATACTATATATAATAAGACTTGATCTATATTTTTACATGATGGGAAATTATACTTTTATTACTGTATATTTAAATAAAAAAATTCCCCTTATAGGGCCCGGTACTACACACCAAGAGAACAACTGAGCAATTTGGTTTTTAGCAAATAGTTTTTTGTTTTGTTTTTGTGAAGAGAAAACGTATGTTCTAAATGCATTTTACATATTTTTTCCGAAACATGACATGTAAATAAAAATGACGCAAGTTTATTTGTTCAATTCCAACACAAGTTTTTATTTTTATTTCAAAAAATTAAATTACTTGTAAATCAAAATCACCTATCTCTGCTGTCTAGATATTGATAAAGAAATTGAGAAAATAAATAAACATCAAACACAAATGAAAACAACAACAACAGTAAGGTGTCTTTATCAACTAAAGTTTATAAAATTGTTTCTATGAACCCAGTGTATCTTCCAAATGGGTCCGGGTATTTATCACGTATTCTGGACACACAACAGCTGGGGATGACAACACGGTTTCCCGCACCAAGGGCACCATAATTCCACAAAACAAAATTTCTGTAAGCGGCATAGCGGTATTCCCGGTTGTCATCCCCAGGCAGCTGTGTGTCATGGAGAGCATAAATGTCATTTCTGAGCCGCCGTGATAATCTCAGTACATGCTCATCTAAAATATACAATGACATGTGGGGCAATATACTGACGCAGTTGGCCTCGCTCTTGCCACAAGATTTATTCTCCAAGTCGGATCCCATTTCCCTGCATCTTGAGCAGCTGCACCATCCAGGCACACCTGGTAATGGTACTTCTGTTCCCTGAGCAGCTGGCTGGAGCACATCGAAGATAAGGCCAGGCTCTCTATCCATGACTGATCAGGAGTGAACGAGCGTCATCTGGATCCATATTCCGGATCTGCTCCTGAAAATAACAATGTGAAGAATTTAACAAATGTAACCCTGACTCTAAGAATAATCCAAAATGATTCTCTTTTTAACATTCTTGTCTCTATTAATATTTTTATTTTTTTTATTTCATTGATAAAAGGAAGTTTAATCTTGTCCTGAGACTTGCAGTCTTCCCTAAGATACCCGTGTCTGGGACTTTCTTTCCTCTTGCAGCCTCTGCACCCTTACTCTGTCCTCTTCAGAGATTCCAAGTGCTGCTCTAGTCCCTCCTCTTCTAGTCCCTCCTCCTCTAGTCCCTCCTCCTCTAGTCCCTCCCCCTCTAGTCCCTCCTCCTCTAGTCCCTCCCCCTCTAGTCCCTCCCCCTCTAGTCCCTCCCTTTCTAGTCCATCCTCCTCTAGTCCCTCCCCCTCTAGTCCCTCCTCTTCTAGTCCCTCCTCCTCTAGTCCCTCCCCCTCTAGTCCCTCCTCCTCTAGTCCCTCCCTTTCTAGTCCCTCCTCCTCTAGTCCCTCCTCCTCTAGTCCCTCCCCCTCTAGTCCCTCCCCCTCTAGTCCCTCCCCCTCTAGTCCCTCCTCGTCTAGTCCCTCCTCCTCTAGTCCCTCCTCCTCTAGTTGCACTGCTGTGTCCTGCAGTACTTTCCGCTCTTGTCGTCCCTCTCCTTCTACCTACAGTCCTTCCTCTTGGTGCTTCGATCCCTACAGCAGCTTCAATCACTCCTGCTTCACCGATGACTTCGACTGCTCCACTTGTTTCTGCTCCACTGCTTGCTGCTCTTCTGCCTGCTCTTGCCTTTCCCTTTCCCCTACCTACCGATCTTCCTCTCCCACTCACTCCAGCTGCTCTACTATCCCCCTTCCTGTCCCTTTCCTACTTTCTCTTGCAGTTACTCTTCCAAATATCAAGTCTTTCTTTCCATGCTGGGGACTCCACATCTCATTGCTAATATCTAATGATGCTATTGAGGCATCCGGTGAGGAGCCATCTGTCTCTCCCTGCAATATATTCACATGTTGACAGGAAAACAAACATTATTTTTAGATGTTATCTCATACCCCATACTTGAGTAAAAAAATAAAAATAATAATTAATTGTTTTTTGTCTATGTAAAATTCTTATTTATAAATTATATTGTAAAATATTTTTCATTTATTTCTTGCTTCATATGGGTTTTTTGACTATTCTTTTATTCTAAATACCTACATATTGTTTGTTCTTTGTCTTTGCTAAAGTTAGATTTAATATAATACTTTGTTTTTAATTGTCAAATATTACTACAAAATTAAAAAAAAAACAAAAAAAAAACTATTGAGATACAGAAGGGACATGATCAGTTCACCATAGGTCTTTTTTTAATTTGATAATTAGAAAATAAATGTTTAACATTATAATTCGATAAGTACAAAACCATAGCAATAAGTCTTATGGTCACATAAGATGCATGTGTATGAGATGTGATCATAAGACTTATTGCTATGGTTTTGTAATTATATAATTACAGTTTTCTTTACAACACGTTGTTGGCATAGCACAATATAATATAAGTGCTACCTAATTGTGAATTAATTTTACAGCGAGTTGAAGTCTCCAACCCTCGTTCTGGAGAGCAAACGTTACCATCCTGTACGTTAGGTTTTCAATCCAAACACACACAATGACACCTGATTCGGCTTATCAAACCTATAATTATTACAATTAGATGTGATGAAACAGGTTTTGTAGCGAAAATAGTCTGGACAACATCTCTCCAGGACGAGGGTAGTAGATGCCTGATCTAAACGTTAGTAGCAGCTAGACTCAAGTTGATAGACAGAATGTTCGACAAGCGCGGATGCTATGTCAACATACCTATAATTTGAGTAACTCAAATTATGATGCGCAGTTAATATGTCAACATACCTATAAGTCACTCAACTTATAGGTATGTTGACAGCGACCGCCCGCACAACATTCTGTCTCACACTTTAGCTAACGTTACTGATAAGTTTGTTAACTAACGGTAGCTCGCGGCTATTTCATTAGATTGACATTACATAAAGTGAAAAGCCGTAACTAAACGTAACAACAATAGAGATGTAATATAACAATACATTACCTCGTCAGTGAGCATGTTTTCTGCTGGAGATGCCAGATTCGCTGGTTGACAGTGACAATGACAACAACTCCCATGAGCCCACGCACTTTCCCGACGTCATCAAAGTACGTCTGTTGTTATTATTTTGAATGAGTGACCCCTAGTAGCCAAAAAATACATATTGCACGTTTAAATAAACTGAAAACACTGTTATTTTACAGGTATTTCCTGAATAATCACGATCATATACCTTCATTGTAAAAAAAAGAAATAAAAAAAAAGGGTCAAATGACTGGCAGCTGCCAAACAAAAACCATAAAATTAAAGTAAAATATGCTAATTTAAATAAAGTGTAAAACACTTTAAAATAAAATTGATGTCACCATGATTGAGATCAGTGTCTGCTTTAGTTGGGCTCATGACCCAGTTTTTAACTTTTGTTTTTCTCTGGCTGCTTTAACTGTGTATTTAATACACATTTGTTAGAGCAGTAAATGCAGGAGAAAATATCAGATGATCTTGGTCATTAATTGATGATGTTATAGTCATCATATGATGATCTGATTCACTGATATGACAGTCAAATCTCTGAATATAATTACATAATGTGTTGATGGAATTTAGCTTTATACAAAGTCTTTAAAATCAGTGTTTGAAAAGGACAACACTTAAGGTGTTTGGGGTCATTTTGACCCCAAACTTTTAAAGAGCGATTGCATAAGGAAATATACATTTTTATATGGAAAACTATATATCATTTTTTTTATTTACTTCTCAACTATACATTTATGCTGTGTTTTTGTGGAAATTTTGAAGTTTTTTACCTATTTACTGCACAATTACATAACTAGGCCATAAATTGGCTTATGAAAAATGATTTTTTAAAGAAAAAATCACTTAAATAATGATATTAATTCAATATAAATGGTTTTTGGGCATTGCTCTATGTGTTAGGGATGGAATACTGCCATCTAAAGGTTAGTCGAAAAAACTTATTTCTTATGGGAAAGGAATTAAAGTGCAATGGCCAAATGTATCCAATAGAGGGCCATAGAGAACCATTCATTCACTCATTTTCACTTCTCCTCACAAATTTGATATATATATACATATATATATGTGAATATTTATTTAAACATTTTGAAATACATAAAAAATCTAATTATTATTATTATCAAATTAATTATTATAATTATATAATATTAATTATATAATTATTATCAAATTATTATATACATTTGCAGAACCATTACAAGTCACCACTATGACATGATTGTGTGTGTGTGTGTGTGTGTTGGTGTGTGTGTGTGTGTGTGTGTGTGTGTGTGTGTGTGTGTGGGAACAAGCTTGTTCCATGTTGCTTATGTGACATTTTTCAGATTTATGCCAGTTTAGTTGATTTTATTTGCCAATTTCTATACAAATGCTCTCTGTTGCAGTGACATACATGTGTGTGTTTGTGTGTGTGTGTGTGTATGAGATAGAAAGTTCGTTCCACTTTGGGTTTATGCTCTAGGACCAGACCTTGATTTAAATGTAATTTTTTTTAGATTTATGCCAGTTTTGTTTATTTTATTTGCCAATTTCTATAAAAATGCTCTCTGTTGCAGTGACATACATGTGTGTGTTTGTGTGTGTTTGTGTGTGTTTGTGTATGAGATAGAAAGTTCGTTCCACTTTGGGTTTATGCTCTAGGACCAGACCTTGATTTAAATGTAATTTTTTTTTAGATTTATGCCAGTTTTGTTTATTTTATTTGCCAATTTCTATAAAAATGCTCTGTTGCAGTGACATACATGTGTGTGTTTGTGTGTGTTTGTGTATGAGATAGAAAGTTCGTTCCACTTTGGGTTTATGCTCTAGGACCAGACCTTGATTTAAATGTAATTTTTTTTTGATTTATGCCAGTTTTGTTTATTTTATTTGCCAATTTCTATAAAAATGCTCTCTGTTGCAGTGACATACATGTGTGTGTTTGTGTGTGTTTGTGTGTGTGTGTGTATGAGATAGAAAGTTTGTTCCACTTTGGGTTTATGCTCTAGGACCAGACCTTGATTTAAATGTAAATTTTTTTTAGATTTATGCCAGTTTTATTTATTTTATTTGCCAATTTCTATAAAAATGCTTTCTGTTGCAGTGACATACATGTGTGTGTTTGTGTGTGTTTGTGTGCGTTTGTGTGTATGTGTGTATGAGATAGAAAGTTCGTTCCACTTTGGGTTTATGCTCTAGGACCAGACCTTGATTTAAATGTAATTTTTTTTTAGATTTATGCCAGTTTTGTTTATTTTATTTGCCAAATTCTGTAAAAATGCTCTCTGTTGCAAAAACATACATTTGTTTGTTTGTTTATGTGTTTGTGTGTGTCTGTGTGTGTATGAGATAGAAAGTTCGTTCTACTTTTTATTTATGCTCTAGGACCAGACCTTGGTTTATATGTAGAAATTTTCAGATTTATAATGGATTTAATTTGATTTTTTTGACAAACAAAATTTAAAAAAGTCATTTTTTTCATTTTCCCATTCATTTTCAATGTGGGGTCATTTTGACCCCAAACACCTTAAAAGGTAAATTTTTTTTTACACACCTTTAGAACAACCAAATCAAGCCCAGTTTTTTTGTGCATGTTTAGATAGGTTATTTAGGAAAAGTCCCAGAGTTTCATGCCCCTGAGATGAAGGTAACATTTTTAAAAAATGAAAGAAAAGTCCAGTGGGGTCATAATGACCCCAAACACTGATTAAGGGTTAATTAATGTCATGATTTTTCACATGACCCTTGAAATATTGTGGCATCAGTATTATAACAATCTGAATTAATAAAAAAATGGTAACACCTTACGGTAAGGGTACATGAATTATCATGAATTTGTGTATAAATTCATTTATGAAATATGCGTTCATTCATGCATTAATATCCTATGGTGGGGGTAGGGTGGGAGAATGTAGGGATGAGGAAGAGCAGAGGTAACAGTGTTATGGCTACAGGTGTTTCTAAATTAACATAAAAAACTCAACATTAGCCATGATGGTCAGGGCTATATTTAGGACTAACAAAATGGCCCTAAAGGCAAAATTCAAAAGCAGTAACACTGCCCACTGTAAGCAGTTCACTGCATTTGGATGTGGCCTTTAAGGCAGTTAGCTATTGTATTTAAAAACATATCATTTCCCCTAGGTGTGAAATGAACTCCATCTTTCAAAAATAGCCCAGGACTGGCATGTCTAATGTGACGGTGCTCAATCATGGCACCATTTAAGCTACGAACAAATGTAGTCATAACACGGTTAACAAAATATTTTGCCTTGTTCATTTTCACCGGATTGGCACCAGCCTTCCACCGGCACCTCTGGGTCACAGCTGAAAACATAATCTTCATGCCCGGGTGCCGGAGTTTAAGCTGGTGCAGGTCCTCCTTCATGGCGTTCACGAGCTGGACGCTGCTGACCTCGCCCAGGTCGTCCACAGTGGATGAGGAGGACATCCGGTGCTGCTCTTCCTCGCAGGGAGTGGGAGAAGAAGGGGAGGAGTCCTTTCCACCGCAGTCCACCACAACCAAACCAACACATCCGGACTCCTGGCAGACTGAGGTTGCTTCCCATGGTCTCTGCAGCTCTCTGGGCACCACGTCTGACGTAACTATCACCAATGATCCACACTGTGTCTATGGAAGGAAAATAAATTAGTTTAATAAATGCTTGAGGTAATGAAAATAAGAATTTAATTATGAAAGGTAGCTCAGGTTTTTTATGTTAACAATACATGTAGGAGAACATAGATCAAGGGAGCAACACCTCAAAATATAGATGACAATCTAATTTGTTGTTGTCCTTTTAAGACAGACATAATATTTCAGCTGTCAAATAGCCAAGACTAGTACTTACAGTTTTCATGTGCAGACGATGGTGCAGACAGCATCACAGGTGCAGTATCACGGGTGGCCATCTCAAAATCGATCACTAAAAAAATACACAGCTTGTTAAAAATAAACTACATAATGTAAATAGGTAATAACCTATGGTAATAACATTTTTATGTTGGTCAATACGAATCTAAACGTTACAAATCTTATAACGTTATATTCAGTTGACATCCAAATAGACACTCATGAATTCAGGTTAATTGATTTGCTTCAAATAGTTTATTTGAGATGTAAGTTTTTAAGTAAAGTTAATAATGTTAACGTTAATTCTTATTCATGAATCATGACAACTGTTAGTGTTTTCTGCAAGTCATCTAACGTTAGTGTTGAAAATAAACGTTACCACATGTATTAAAAGTGCTGCAGCGTTTTCAACCTTGTGTACTTTAATATTTTGTAAAGTTTTGTTGTGTAGGTTCAGGTTAATTTACCTCAATGGTAAGCTTGGAGTTCAAAATTCAAAATGAACCGCCGGCGCCAATATCTTGTAGTATCCAAGACAACAACTTCATCGAGTGATTCGCGTCGAGGAAGGTGGGCGTGGTTTCAGCACCGGCAAACACATATAATATATATATAAAACAGTTATGTCCGGTCGAACGATGTATTGATTAACTTACATCGTTTCGAATCGCAGAGCTCGTCTCGCCTGTGCATGTGAGAATATAGCTGAAGGATGGTGAACAGTGGATGTGTGGAAAAACACAGAAAATTACATTGATTCAGCAGTGAAAATGCCGTCGAAGAAGTTAAGTGATGTGGCTGAGGAAATCGATGACATTAAAGTCACGTTGGACTTCCTCAAAACACAGCTCACGGAGGTAAAGGAGCAACAGATCCGTATTTTGGATTTGGTGAAGGAGGTCCAGTCTCTTCGCATCCAGAACGCGGAGAAAGACATGAAAATATGCAGCTGGAGAATCGGGTTGCAGACCTCGAACAATATTCGAGGATGAACGACATCTAATAACCGGGTTCACGGTGAAACCCCGATCGTATGCTCGAGCGGTGGACGCAAACATCAGAGATCCAGCAGCTGAGATTGACACCAGCTCGACAGAGCAACAAGTGGCGAGCTTTCTACAATCACAAGGAATTGATCTGGATTGTAATAATGTAGAGGCTTGCCATGTGTTGCCGAGGAGGAAAGCCAGCGATAAATCTACTGTCATCATGAGATTTGCAAACAGAAAACACAAGATTGCGATTTTGAAGGAAGGAAAAAAGCTCAAAGGAACAAACGTTTATATCAATGAGCACCTCACAAAGCACAATGCAGACATCGCAAAGAAAGCCAGGTACCTGAGAAAAATGAAGAAAATACAACATACATGGACTGCCAACTGTAAAGTGTTTATAAAACTAAATGGAAGCCCAGAAGATGCGAAGGTATTGGTGGTGAGCATAGACTGTAAAAAAATACGGATGTAGTGTTCGTGACGTCACCCGTAGGTTTCTGAAGAGCATTTTTGAAGCCTAAAGTAGGCGGAGCCGGCCGTCGCCATCTTGGCCTCGCGTCACTCCCGGATAACAGAAAATAGGCAAACAGGCGGGGCGTGAGTGGAGCTGAGGAGCCGAAATCACCTAGCTCGACGTCATAGATATAAACACTGTTTTATATCTATGATATATCTATAAACACTGTTTATATCTATGGCTCGACGTGATCGAGTTAGCTGATGATGTAAAGCCAAATAAAAGTTCCTGTTTTTGCTCTTCGAAATATTATATTATAATATTTAAAAGACACGGCTACAAGTGAGACTGTGTATTGTGATTCTGTACTATTCTGCTAACGTAAGTTGAAAATGTATTATGCAGTAACTTAATATTACTCTGAGTGTGTGTGTGACATGTGCACGTCAGTCACTCTTTATGGTCCGTCAGCGCGGCATCGCTCGTCAAGTTCGTAGAGAGCTTATTCAGTCCATTTTAAATTCTGATTTTGGCCGCCTCTCAAATGGGTTATAGATATATTGCCTATGAAGTTAAAGTAAATGCGCTAGAAAATCCGCGCTCATTCATGGATGTGCATTTATAGCATGGACGGAGAAAGCGCCGACGCCTGCATGATTTCATCTAACGGTACATAAGCATATTATAATCTATATCTGTTCCGTGAGAGCAGAACGAACGAGCCTTTATTGACGTTTTTAAATCTGAAAACTCCAAAAAGCAACGAAATTGTCAGACATCCATTAGTGCATGTTCACAGAGGAAAACTGAAATACAGCGCTGGTTGTTCTCTCGAACGATACTCGACGACAACAATCCTAAGCCGTGGGCGAAGTTAACGTTACTTAATGGGTGTACTCAATAGTATGAAATAATCCCGAAAAAAAAACACAAACACTGCAGAGATGGCAAGTTCAGCAGCTAACATTTGCTGAGGTGAAGTGACGGCTAGTAACAACAGACAAGCGGCTAGCATTGACATCAGCGACAATCCACCTGTCACTCAAGTGGCCACACCCTTAATTATGCAGAACTTTAAATATTAATCAACTAAACGGATGAGTTATAAAAAAATTCACCCCCCTCACAGTTGTCATGAAGGGCAAAAATAGCTTTATAGACCAAAAAAACATACAGACACCAGGCTGTAAACACGTTTTTTTCTGCTGTAAAATTTGGTATTTTAACATGGGGGAGATACAGATTTGACTCACTTCTGACATCAGCCTCAAGCGGCCAGTCAACGAATTGCAGTTTAACTCACTTCCGTGTTGGTTTCAAGAGAAAGACGGGGAGGTTGCCGCTTGGTGGTGAGGGGTTTGGAAGAGCTGACTGAGTATGAGTAAACAAGGTTGTCAGGCTACTGGAATACGAGGTAAGCTGACTGACATACATACTCAAATAAGACACTCTTCTGAAGCAGAAGATACAACCAGTCTGGAGTTGCAACTATTTGAACATACTGATTACATAAGTTTTGATATGGAATATGATATTGATCCGGACAAGAACTTTTTTACTTGTGCCAATAAAAACTGTGGCTACTATACAGATGAAATGCACACAATCAAATTAATAAAGATGGCAGACTCTCCGTTATACATATAAACAGTAGAAGTCTCTATGCAAACTTTGAAAATATTAAGAACTATTTGCATGGTTTGGCACAACCATTCAGTATAATTGCTTTATCTGAAACATGGATGCATAAGGAGAAAAAAGAAAATTTTGAGTTGGATGGATATGATTTTGTACACATGGACCGAAAACATGGAGCAGGAGGAGGTGTTGCATTATTTGTGGACACTAACTTGAGATTTAGTGTTGTGGAGGATATGAGTCTCATTGTTGAAAATATATTTGAATGTTTAACAATTGAGTTACACAGAGAACATAGGAAGAATGTGATTCTAAGTTGTATTTATAAAAAACCAGGCTCATGTGTTGAAAAATTTAGTGAATATATGGAGGAAATGTATACCAAAAAAGCTAGTAAAACAATCATTGTTTGTGGAGACTTCAACATAGATATGCTCAATCCAAATAAGCATAAATTGACAGAAAATTTCATTAGCACAATCTATAGCTTGAATTTGTACCCTAAAATCACTAGACCTACGAGGATAACGACCCATAGCGCTACACTAATTGATAATATTCTAACAAATGAAATCTTTAATGATGCAATAAGTGGAATATTAATAAGTGACATCAGTGATCATTTGCCCGTATTTACAGTGTTTGATAGCGATTGTAAGCCTCATCAGGAACCACTAAGTAAATTCAAAAGATTAAGATCAGAAGAGTCCTTGAATGTTTTTAAGAATGATTTATTTGTACAAAATTGGGACGGTGTATATGACACGAGCAATGTACATGATGCCTATGATGAGTTTATGAGAATATTTAAACAACTATATGACAAAAATTGTCCATTGAAGAAAATATGTACAATTTCAAATAAAAAAGGTCATCCCTGGATTACAAAGGGATTGAAAAATGCAATCAAAAAGAAGAACTTGCTTTATAAGGAGTTTTTTAAACAAAGAACCAAAGAGGCGGAAAATAAGTATAAGAAATATAAAAATAAATTGACTAATATCTTGAGGAAAACTAAGAAAGATTATTACAATAAATTAATAGAAACTAAGAAATCTGATGTGAGGGAAATGTGGAAAATATTGAATAAAGTAATAAAAAAAATCTTCTGGCCAGTTAAGTTATCCTAAATATTTTAATATGGGAGACAAAGACAATTATAATATGATAGAGGTGGCAAATACTTTCAATACATTTTTTGTCAATATTGGGAAAGAGTTGGCAGAGAATATTCCTGACCCCAGAAATGATCAATATGGTTATTGCTCTATTGAAAGAAATGTAACTTCAATGTTCCTTTCTCCGGTGGAGGAAAGTGAGATAATTCAAATTGTTTCAAAATGTAAGAATAAAACTTCAAATGATTGTAACAATGTTGATATGACGGTGGTGAGAAATGTTATTGATGCCATTTCAAAACCTCTTACCTATATTTACAACTAGACCTGTGCCGGTATTCGGTAATGCGATAAATCGCGGTAATGTCTATGCATGATATTGTTATCGCGGGCACTTCAAAATACCGTGAAAAATAATAGATCAGAATTTATATTTATAGAACGCGCATTAGCTTATTTTCCATCAACCGCTTAAACAAACACTGTGTGCATGCGCAAAACACATGTGCACTCTGATGTAAACAATCCCCACATGAAGCACTGCGTGCATGCGGCGCAGTGCGCACTCTAGTTAATGTAAATAATCCTCACATGGAGAAGAAGCATGGCGGAAGGAGGAACACTGCCGACGATTTATCCCCCTTCTAAAAGCAGGGCTGTCAACTCTACGCATTCAGCGTGAGACTCGCGCAATTTACACTTTTCACATGCTCTCGCACCACACATCCATTTTCTCACGCAGAGAAAAATCACGGAGCAAAGAGGACACTGACACCGACAGACTAGACAGAGCAGGTTACTTTTAATATGAAAAAAATTCTGAGCTCTCAGGTTCTGTCCATTTTATTACGAAATTCAGACAATAAATACCGTTTTGGCGCTTGTAAATGTGACGTGACCGATCGCTGTAGTGCCTCAGTTCAAGTAAACCGATCATCTGTTACATTTTATTTAAAGATACAGTGCAACTTACAGAAAGGTATTTATGCTTCATACATAATATCGATCAATCAGTGTTTTTCAGCCACGGAAAGAGGTCAATAAAACTGCAGGTGAACAATTATGTCACAGAACGTACATTTACCTCAGGAAAGCCATTTAATGACCAACATGTTAGTTGACTAGAAAAAATAGCTATAGAGGAGTATTTTGCTAAATATGTGCACTATATTACATTTGTATTAGATTTTTACTTGTGTCATAATTGTTATTATAATGAAAACCAAATTATATTTAATTTAATTTGTTAATTTTTAACCGTTAATAATTCCAGCTGACAGGGCTCTCTGTATGTTTACAGCATTATGTGAGATATATTTTTTCTTGAGAAAAATTAACATGTAGTCTATGTACTGTAGCCTACCTAATATTTATCTAAAGAGTCAATATTGAATCAAGATTGAAATCAAATCCCAAGAACTGAATTGAAATCGTGAAAATTGTGTAAAATTCTGTTTAGTTACCAAATATTTTGACAATCACAATTACACCTATTGTGATGCAAGTTGTTTTTTTTCTACATCCCCCCCCCAATCCATCCGCTTCTCTGGAGCAATTAAAATACCGTGATAATACCGTATACCGTGATAAAAGCTCAATCAATTAATCGCAGCATGAAAATTTGATACCGGCACATGCCTATTTACAACTCATCATTTCAATCTGGCACATTTCCTAATCAAATGAAAATAGCAAAGGTCATTCCACTCTATAAATCAGGAGACAAACATCAATTTACAAACTATAGACCGGTTTCTCTGCTTCCACAATTTTCAAAAATTCTGGAAAAACTTTTTATCACTCGTCTTGACAACTTTTTGGAAAAAAATAATATAATTAATGAATGTCAGTATGGATTTAGAGCAAAAAGGGCAACATCACTTGCATTGTTAGATTTTATAGAAGAAACATCAAGTTCAGTAGATAACAAAATGCATACTATTGGAATATTTGTTGATCTACAGAAGGCGTTTGATACCATCAATCATGAAATTTTGTTAGGAAAATTAGAGCGATATGGGATCCGAGGAAAGGTATTAAACTGGAAAAAAAGTTATTTGACTCAGCGAAAGCAGTTTGTGAAGCTGGGAGATTATTTTTCTGAATGCCTGGAAATTTCTTGTGGAGTCCCACAGGGGGCAGTGTTAGGCCCGAAATTGTTTCTTATTTACATTAATGATTTATGCCAAGTGTCAGAAGTATTGAACTTAGTATTGTTTGCTGATGACACTAATATTTTTTGTTCAGGCAGTGATCTTCAGTCGCATAGTGCAGGAGACAAATAAGGAATTAGAGAAGATTAAATTATGGTTTGATACAAACAAATTATCACTAAATTTAAAGAAAACAAAATTAATGATGTTTGGTAATGGTCGAAATAATTTGCAAATTGAAATTAAGATGGATGGAGTGGTCATTGAAAAGGTTAATGAAATAAAATTTTTAGGAGTTATCATTGACAATAAAGCGAACTGGAAACCACACATTAGTTATGTTAGGAGTAAGGTTTCAAGGAGTATAGCCATAATTGGCAGAGCAAGACCAGTTTTAAATCAGAAGTCTTTACATTTGCTTTATTGTTCATTAGTTTTGCCATACTTTACTTATTGTGTAGACATGTGGGGAAACAATTATACAACAACAGTTCAGCCACTTGTCATTTTACAGAAGAGAGCTTTAAGGATCATTCATGGGGCGGGTTATAGGGAACATACTAATATATTTTTTATGGAGTCCAAATTACTAAAATTTAAAGATTTGGTGGATTTACAGACTGTGCAAATCCTATATAGGGCAAAGTGTAATGATTTACCTCAAAATGTACAAAAGTTATTTACTTGGATAGAAGGAGGGTATGTGTTGAGAGGAAAACTAAATTTCATATTACCAATGGTACACAGTAGGAAGAAAAGTTTTTGTGTTTCCATACAAGGGGTGAAACTGTGGAACAACTTAAATGAGAAGCTTAAGAAATGTCCAAATATAAAACAATTCAGGAAAGGATTTAAAGAAATGATTTTTGAACGTTATAAAAATGAAGGAAAATGAGTTGGTTAAGCCAGAATGTCTGTTGCTAACATATTGTATAAATGTATGAAGATTTATGTGTTTGTGTATTGCAAAAAACAAAAACAACAAAAAAGTGTATAATACCAATGGATGTAAACTAATGTATTAAGAGTTTAAAAAGAGGGGTGGGAATTAACAAGTGTTAAACTTCAGCCCATTCCTTTTCAAGCAGCAGTGAATTTTATTTGTTGGATCATCAGTGTTTTTTCGATTATTGTCTTATGTTGTACATACTGGACACTTTTTCATTGTATGCGTGAAAAAAAAAAAAAAAAAAAAAATATCCGGGAGTGACGCGCTGCCAAGATGGCGACGGTCGGCTACGCCCACTTTAAGCTTCAAAAACGGTCTTCAGAACTCTACGGGTGACGTCACGGACACTACGTCCATGTGGTTTTACAGTCTATGGTTTTAACGCAGTTAGTGGAATTGTCAGACGTTCCCTTGTGCATTATGAGCTGTGGTTAGCGCATCAAATCATTCTCATGTATGCAGCTACACACACTGGGCCAGTTGATTTTCAATTAACATTTCATGTCGATAAACAATGGTTGCATATTGTTAAAACTCATATAGCCTATAACAGTGGCTTATGGGTCAAAGGAAAACAAATGTCCTGCAAAAATCGTCTTTAACATTTAAAAACAGATTCCAAATTCCAAAGCTTGTATACTATGTAAACAATGTGTAGTCAGAAAAAATTAAGCCTATAATCTGAACGCAAATGCGAAATGTCATGTTTTTTTTAACAGGAAAAAATGCCAATATGCCATGTTAAGCTTTTTCTTTTTAACAGGCTCAGGAAGGGAAATGCCATTAACGTGAAACGTCGCGTTCATATAGGCTCTTGTCTGTAGGCTATATAGATTTCCTCCCATAGCGCATATTATAAAGAAAAAGCTTAACGTCAATGCAGTAATGACAGTGATATTTAATCTCAGTAGCCTATACACCTTATTGAACATACAACGTGCTATTACACGTTAAGCGTTTTATAATGGTTTTCTATGGGTGTTGTTCATAATCTGATGCAATCTGTTTGCCTCTATAAAGTATGCTTTATTAATAAGGTAGGCCAATATTGTGTACTAAATTTGGTGCTTCAATATCACTCACATTAAGCGTCTTAACCCTCTGGAGTCTGAGCGGTTTTCTGGGCCCTTGAGATGTTCTGACATGCTCTTACATTTGTGCTTTTTTCAGTTGCTTATAAACATATTAATGGCAAAGGTGTAAATTCACTCTATAAAGCACAAACAGGGCTACCATAATATGTGAGCCACGTGTATGTACATGTTTTAATTTTTGAGAGAATAATGTTTATGCGTGGATATTGAAAAAACTAAAAACTAAAATTTCTGAAATAAGGCCACAAAACACATAGTAAATATGTGTCAATAAGACTTTTGACCAATGGATGTCCTCGCCTATAGTTTTTTCTTCAAAATTATGTGAAAATAGTCTTGCTTTATCGTTCAAATAAAACCATACATTGATTTAAATTGATGTAAAACAGGTTTTGCTTGCAAAGCCAATATGCGAGGGGGCGTGAACGAGGAGTGGTTTTCACCTGAATTACCACCCACTCTGCATAATGATGAGCCATTCACACAGGTGTGAAACTGGCTGAGCCACAATGCTTGGACAAAAGATATTTAGAAGAAGACTTATATTGACCATTTAAGATTTTGCTTACATCTATCTTGTACATATGTTGTGCTATTTTATTAAAAAGGTTACAATTACAACAATAATTACAATTTCAACAATATTTCAAGTGTACTCTTTCTTTGTAAAAAAAGAAAGATTATAGGCCTACATTTTATCTATGTATTCATTACTTTGAATATAGCCAACATTGGAACAGCTAACATCTTAGTTGATGACTTTATTTTTGACAAAAATATTAGGCTATTTTATATATAGATTTTTACTCATCTCAGTATAGCAATACAGTTTGCTAAAACATCATCATTCGTTGACGATAGGCTTATTTACTTTAAATCCAGGAAAGTTGTTAGTGAAAAAATTATTAAAATTAAGATACAATTGATACAAAACGAAATTCGTTTTAAAGAAAGGATTTGTACTTTCTGTTTTGAGGTCTCTGTGAAAGTTTGAAAGTCTTTTAGTGTTTTTTTTTTTTTAGAGCTCGCGTCCATAATGGAGAAAAAACAGAGCGCATGCCGTTCATTCGTCAATAAACAGAAACCCGAGAAGGAAAAACTTACTAGTATTCCTCAGCTCGTATTCCTCGTATTCCTCATTATTCCTCACAGCGCTGCAAGACGGTGTAAGCAAGTAATGTTCTGAATAAACTTGTGTTTTGGTTTTCTCGAGCTGATACGGGGGCGTTCACAGGATTGCGCGGATTACCTCAGCCATTTGCGTTTGAATAGCGTGCGCTCTCCGTGGGCGGAGTCACATTACATTTGAATTAGCTCTAATTAGGTCGACTGGAATCGCTCTCTTTTAATACAGATTTCACAAGATGAGAATATTTGTTTTTTATATAAATTACTTCATTTAAAAGAAGAGATTTCAAGCTTCATAAAGACATATATCACTTGTATGTGTGAGAAGTATTCACTGAGTTATGGTTCATTTTCGGACGCGTTTCAGAATGGACTACACGGACAGAGAGAAGGCAGAACTCGCTTCGTGTTTATTTTTCTTTATTTGTCGAAAAGCACAACACTATGTTTTTATTGTGAGTATACATAAAAATAATACACATTTAACAGAATCGATTGATGTATGGAACTCCTATGGAAAATCAAAGTCAACAGAGTATTCATGAGTTTCTTTTACACTGATAAAAAAAAAAGCGAGCTGGTATCGCCGGCGATACCGTCGACCTCAGGGGGTTAAATGAGGAAGAACGCTTGATTATGCTGCCGTTGTCTGTTCTAGCAGAATACTGCCATCTAGTGGTAGCAGGTTTTCTCAGACAGCTGTGTGTGGATCGTGCAAGGCGAAACCGCGAAATGAAAGTCTCAAAATCCAAATGAATCAAATAGGATCGACTCAGAAACGAGTCAATGAATGCACGCGTGTCACCTGATCCACAAATACACATCTTATTTGTTGCATGCACAAATTCTGGCCTACATTAATTTAAAATCGAGGTTTTGCATTAACAACTATGTCTCTATTTGTACAAAATGCTGCACATTCATGTGATTTTGGGTTTTGCACACACAAGTTGTATTGTATTAGTTTAAATGTAGTGAAGCACATTTGTGAATTTGTCAAATAGTTGGGTAGTTGTGTACACATTATTAATTAGCACCAGGCCTATTCATTTGTAGTTGTTTGTGTGTGGGTTGTGAAATGCTTAAAAACCGCGAAAAGAAAGTCTCAAAATCCAAATGAATCAAATGAGATCGACTCAGAAAAGACGTCAATGAATGCACGCGTGTCACCTGATCCACACATGCACATCTTCTGTGTTGCATGCGCAAATTATGATACACTAATACAAAGGAAAACATTTGTATTCACAAAAATGTCTCTATTTGTACAAATTGCTTCACATTCATTCAATTTTGAATTTTGCACGCGCAAGTTGAAAGGTATGGATAAAACATTTCTGCAACATGTAGGCTATCAAGTTCATTGATAAGAGTGCTTGCACGTGTTTATCATTTTTATACTATTCACCTTATTCCGCCCCGCCCACTTTTAATACTTCGCGCTTCCGCATTTTGTCATCCGACTTCCGCTAAACTGACACGGCACATCCGGTAGCTATTTCAGTAGTTAGAAGATTGTTTATAGTTAGCCAAAACTTTATCAAAATGACAAATAACGTTAATACCGTAAATGTTTTAAATTGGGAGCACGGAGAAAACTTTGTACGACTATCAGTTCGTCTCATGTTGTCTCATTCATCGTCATTGTTAACGTGGCCAGAGGTAACGTTAACCTATGGGAATATTTAACTACGTCCTGTCAGAAGGAGTTGATGGAGCAGCAATAAAAAATTATTTGTAAATAATAAGGAATGAGAATATTTAGGGTTAAGGATAGGAGATTAGGTAATTGGTTAAATATGAACGATTAAATAAGTTGTATAAAATCAGTTGTAAGAAGTGTTTGATGTTTTCAGGAAGCTAGAGACACCTTCTACTGACCTTCATGTAGATACATTTCACCATTTAAATTTCATAAGTAATAAACCAAGATGGTATTCATTTGCAAACTTGACGTGACTTATTCCTTCTAACTAGAAGACTTAATTAATTTAAGTTTTAAGGGGAATCTACAGAGCTCACATTATATTGTTTTATCATAAATGACTGACAGGTAAAATCTGCTCGCACTGTAAAGGTTTATAAAAATAACTTCATAACAGGTAACATCTGGGCACATTGTAAAGGTTTATTTAAAAACAACTTCATAACAGGTAAAATCTGCTCACACTGTAAAGGTTTATAAAAATAACTATTCATAACAGGTAACATCTGGGCACATTGTAAAGGTTTATAAAAATAACTGTTCATAACAGGTAACATCTGGGCACATTGTAAAGGTTTATAAAAATAACTATTCATAACAGGTAACATCTGGTCACACTGTAAAGGTTTATAAAAATAACTATTCATAACAGGTAACATCTGCTCACACTGTAAAGGTTTATAAAAATAACTATTCATAACAGGTAACATCTGTTTTACAAGATTCACAAGGAGGACAAGTTTGACCTTCCTTTCATAGAGGAGATCGGTAATGGTGATTATCTGTCTGCCATTACTTCATCACCTGGACAAGGTTATTAAGTGCACGATATTGAAGAAAAATGCGATAACTCATTTAACAATGCGATATTCGATTCGATAATGCTTAAAGTATATACAATTAACTTAAATTAGATTTAAAATTATATAACCTACATATGTGTTTCACATTATTTTTGTAACAAGAAAACATCCCTTCAACTTGTGAAAGTGAACATCAGTGTTTTACTGTATATAAGATGTGTTATTTTAACATCAGTGTAAACCACGGGGTTCAGGTTATCCTACATTAGGTCTATTTAACAACAGAAACTGAATAATCAAATGTAAAAGTAAAACACTGCTTAGTTTTTCACTGTATGAATTATATAAACTGATTAAAGCTTATTAAAGCAAAAAAAAATTATGCATATTGCGATATATACATTTGCGATATTTTGATATATTGTGCTCTACATGTTGTGTTTGGAAACTGCTCTCTGAAACACTTCTCCTCCATGATGTCAAGCCAACGCGAAATCACCTTGCTTACAGTGGACTGAGAAACACCAAACCTTTCAGCAAGATAAATTAATAAATTAAAGGGTTAGTTCACCCAAAAATGAAAATTATGTCAGTAATTACTCACCCTCATGTTGTTCCAACCCCGTAAGACATTCGTTCATCTTCGGAACACAAATTAAGAAAAAAAAAAATAATAAGAAAAAAAATGGAGGAGTGAGACAGCTCTCAGTTTAATCAAAAATATCTTAATTTGTGTTCCGAAGATGAACGAAGGTCTTACGGGGTTGGAACAACATGAGGGAGAGTAATTACTGACAGAGTTTTCATTTTTGGGTGAACTAACCCTTTAAGACGCAGCTTCATCAGAGTCATCAGGAGCTGATACCAAGTGTGTAGCTGAAAGCTGTTGGTGTATGAATTGGTAAGGTAACTGAGTGGAATGCATCAATGTCGACCCTGTGTAGAGCTGACAAAGGTGGTCGTTTCTCAGCAGAGTTGAGATTTTGGAGCGTAGTTGTGGTCAGAGACAGATGGATCCTCCCATTGTGTTTCTGCATCACAGGTCTGGGGCATGTGGCTGTGATCCTCCTCACAGTTGTCCACTGCAACACTGACGCTCATCGATGATCTATGGAAATAATATAACCATAAACATTTTTACATTAGTACTTAAAATAGATTTAAATAGTACTTTTAAATTAGATTTAAATTAGTACTTAAAATGTAGATTTAAATTAGTACTTAAAATAAGAATTAATTAATTTATGATGGCACTCATACTTAGAACAGTGTGAAAAAGAGAGATGCATTAAAAACGAGACAGTATACACACAATCTCCTAACTCTATGTAGGTCAATATAAATATCTGTATAAGAGATGTAGCTAGCTGGCCTCCTTACAGGAATATTGTGAGCTATTGTAAGACTGTAATGTATCATAATATATTGTACTATCGTGAATAATCATTCATTCTTTATTTCAGACCCTTAGGTCGACATATCACAAAGTAAACGAAATATAAGAAATATGACATATAGTTGGCCAATGGTAATCATGCAAGATTCGTTGTATTTTGTGAACGGCTCATTGCTAATCTTAAATGTATTCATAGAACGGACTTCATCTAACGTTAGGCTAAAAAGCACATAGATAGGTAAGTTAGGTAACAATAGTTAGGTAAGTTAGCTTACCTGAATCTGACAACCTGTTCAGCACCCGTCGGGACTTCTTTACCAGAACATCGTAGCCGAGCCTTTACTCGGGGTAAGGGTGTTCGTTCGTCAGTCTGCTCCCCGTCCATAAAATGGTACGAACACACATGGTACTACTAACACACATGGTATGAACACACAGCGCTTGGGTGAGCACTTCAAGTTTAGCGCCTTCCGCCATTGCCTCAGGTGCTCCTCGTGTAAATCGTAAAGTACACCACAACATTCCGATCGCTTTAGCCTACATTGTGTTCGTAACACCGTTGGTTAAATTGTTCTATCCTCTTAATCCAATTGTTATGTCAGCCCCTAACTGAGCATATAATACTTAACATATTTTACCGTTACAACTATAGAATTACGCTAGAAACTAGCGTAGGTCCTTTCAGCCGGAAGTTGAAGTCCCGCTTAGCCGGAAGTAAGATGACAAAATGAGCGTAATGGCGTCACCCTTGTTGTCATGGAAAATAAGGTGAATACTCATCCCATATGAATATGATACCTCCCGCGGCCGATCTGCTGCGGAGTCCTTTTGCTGTGTGGGAAGCCACATTCCACACGACGAACGATGGTGATGACGTCATCCGATGGCGTCGCCATGGTTGAGCACTTAAAAAAATTAATAACAACATGCACAACATATATACAAGAATACTTTTACATCCACCTGATTTTATACAACTTTAGCTACATCTACATACAACTCCCATGAAATTAGAACAAAAATTCAATTTTATATCACCATTTTTCTTTTTGAGGTATGGAGTTTAACTTTTGCTCGACCATGTGCGGAGGAGAGAGTGACCTAGTTTCACGAAAACTCGACATAACTTTCACATTTCAACTCAAACAACAAAAATCTTTTTCTACTGCTGTCCTTTCACTTACTTGCTATTTATTCGCCGATTTGAATTTTCACTTTGACTGTTGGAAGCTTAGTTTAGCCGGCTCGCGGAAGATTTTTTTTTTTTTAAACAGCAGTCTATATAAGGGCGACGCGCAAATGCGCGTGCACATTTCTCTCACTTCACTCTGTGGATGTGCAGACACGATTTCGCTCTCTCTTAAACGTCGACTTTCAGAAAGAACATTACTCAAGACAGCTTTATTATATATATTGTATAATATATTCTTATTGTGTGTATATATATACACACACAAATATATAGGCTACACACAATCAGCCGCCTGAAGAAGATAGAGCAGGCGCGTCGTTAGACATGGGCATCCGGGGCTTCAGTGACTCAAATCACCCCACTCTTCAATGACGCAAATGCGGCGCGCCCTGTATCACGCAAAATAAACTAGCATGTAACGTCGTGTTTTGTCGTCAATTAAGTATTGAAATAACCAAATGATCGTTCAAGACATTCTTGTAACTATAAGCAACCCAATTTGTCTAGATCTGTATTATTTCCTTTGTATAATGTGCTTAAATATTGCTGCGCAGTCGTGTGATTTAGTCTGCTTGATTAACATTATTATAATGTATTTCTATTTAACTCTGATATGTAGCCTATATATAAGGTCCTCGAATGTGTTCGAATATTTCACCAGCATCAGCCTTTTCACAGTTTCTATCACTCCGCTTGTCTGTGTTTGCACAACTTGCATCATTAGGCCAGTAATGGTGACAAGTGACTGTCTTTATGAGTGAACAATTGAAATTTAATTTAACTGATTTAATAGTGCCAAAAACATTGATTAACTCAAGAAAGAAACAAGTTGCTGAAACCAATCTTTAATGCTAAAAAGTTTACATCTATGCAAAATAATCCTTGAAAGATTTCTCATTTAAGGCCGTTCCTGTTTGGAATATGTGATTGTGTGTCAACAATAAGCAGAAACAGGCGGCGCCAGCCGATTTTGCCGGGGCTTCAGCCCCGAATGTTTTGAGTGTAGCCCCGAATGTATTTTGAAAATTTGACAGACAAATATGAAACCGGATAATAGCTTATGTAAACCATGTCATAAGTTGCCTTATTTTTCATTGTGCTTTGGCTTTGCTGCCGTCTCTGAAATCTGTCTCACACAGAGACGCGTACGTGAGTGATTTCAGCCTAATATCTCCAGGATTTGCGCGCAACAGCGAACAATCTCACAGAAATTACTTTTTTTAAATATATATATAAATAATGCAGTCAGCAGCACCGCACAGTCCTCTACCTGTGGATTTAGGCTGAGATGATCTCATCTAACATCAGATGAGATGTTGTCACGGTATATGTCAGAATATAAAACTCAGAAAATCAAACTTTCCTGTCGTGTCAGTCGTGTGCTCGAGACGCGCACTCTTCAATATCACGCACTAAATGCAATCAATAGCCTACATCAATAGCCTACATCTAGCCTAAATGATCGTTCATGACATTCTTTTAACTATAAGCAATTAAATTTGTCTAGATCTGTAATATTATTTCCTTTGTATAATAGACAGGGTCAATTTTCACAAAATCATATAATGACCTTGTCTTTGTTTTAAATTATATTGTATTTTTATTGTGAGTGCATGCGTGAACTGCTGCGCAGTCGTGTGATTTAGTCAGCTTGATTAACATTATTACAATTTCCTATTTAACACAAATGTTCTTTGCTAATTACAGAAACTAAGCAAAATTCATAAGTATAAATAAGTTATATATAAGTTATATTTGTATGGTCCTCGAATGTGTTTGAATATTTCACCTGTCAGCTGCTTGACAAATAATTTATGCTACTGCCCACTGACATGCTTTTAAAGCTATTTTTGGCCTTCAAACACCTTAAAATGCAGATATCTAGGTCCGAGAAATCCAAATTTTCTCGGGGGAGCATACCCCCGAACCCCCCGAACTACATCACGTTTGAATGTGCGTGTCTGTGTGCTAATGTGGGCTGGTGTGGCTATAGTGTCAGGACTGAATTTGTTTGCCCCCTAGGCCTACAATATACATTATTCTTTGCATCGAATAATGTTATCTAATTACCGTCCCCCAGCCCCTGATGTTTTGGCCTCAGCCCCTGATGCTTTTAAAACCTAGAAACACCCCTGAGCAGAAACATTTTGCATTTCCATTTTATAGTGTGGATCATTCATTTCAACATTTATCCTCATTCTCATGTTCAAGAATCTGTTTTTTGCTTGACAAATAATTTATGCTACTGCCCACTGACATGCTTTTAAAGCTATTGTTATCAAAAAATGTTGGTCTTCAAACACCTTAAAATGCACATATGTAGGTCAGAAATCAAAATTTTCTCCGGGGGAGCCCCCGAACCCCCCTAACTACCTCAGGGCAATTCCACGCAAAGGTCATCCTTACCATGAAAAAATAAAGTTTTTACCTAAAGATCAAAACCCCTTTTAAGTTGTCCATTTAGGTCTGTAATATACTGTATTAGTGTGCTGTATCAGAAATTTTAAGAAAATTGCCTTGTTTTTCCACCACATATGAGGTGAGCAACAATGCTAAAATTTTAATTTCAACCAGCCATATTTCATGCTTTCAAAAGAGGTATCAAAGACCCTCCTTTTAAAAACTTAATTTGAACATAAATCATTTTGCTGAAAGATGGAGGCATGCCTGATAAATAAATATACTAATTTGGTCATAACAGCACTGCCTGTTGAATTTATAAGGGCTTTAATAAAGAGGTCTCGACGCTTCAGTGCTCTGTCACGTCCGTAACGTTTTAAAGATTAAGTTTATATAATATAACAATTATAAATGCAAATAACTTGAAACTTTATATGCAAAGCTAAACTATGTTTATGCTTACTAGGATCGACATTTCATTCCACTACTTTGCTCTGAACAACCATAATAATGCGTTACGGACGTGACCGTTACGGACGCTTCACATCAAATCATATGCACTTGTGATCGGTTTCAGGCTTACCATATAATCAGTGCATATCCAATAATCGCAATAATATTTGTGCTTTGTTAGTTTTAATATGAAAAAATGTCTCAACTTTCAAATTCAGTCTATTTTATAACAAAATGTAAACAATAGAGACCGCTCTTTAATACCGGCGTGGTATATTTCTGTATAGCGCCTCAGTGCGCAGCGGATAAAGTGCACATGAATGGATCTTCTCTTCCTCTGCCAGTTACAGGACGAAATATGAATATCCGAAGGTAGTATATGATACAGTACAACTTAAAGAAGAGCATATGTCTTATAGCCAAAGGACACTTCCTTCGGGATGTCGCGTTTTTCCCTCTTGGTTAAAACATGAATATTCATCATAATCCCACGATCAAGCTGACAAAATAACAGTGATATTGCAATCATTTTGACTCACGACTTAAAGTAGTTTAAAAGTAGACATTTCAGACGTCCTATAGGTATATTTCTCACGTATGTGAGGCAAGTAGCCTACATTATACGCGGAGTTTCGGTTCATTTATGAGGCGCGCTCCACTTCACGCGACGGCGCCTCTGTGTGCTGATTATATTGTCTGCTATAGCCTATTTGCTTCTTATTTAAAAAAATACAGGCAATTGGTTGATGAAACATTAATTAAAATTAAGATACAATTTATACAAAACGAAATTCACATTAAAGAAAGGCTTTCTACAAAAAAACTAAAGAATTGGTCAAAATCATGTCTGCCCACTGATATACCGTATCCGATATATTTGCATCTTATGATCTTACTCATGCTGTTATCCTTTCATATAATCAACATATGAAATAAAAAATACAATTATTTTATTTAAACATTAATATGAGACTAAATGCCTACTCAAATGTAATGTTGGAGCGGGATTTGAGTGAACGCCGTCATACCGGTGAGCATGTTGGGGGAGAGGTACGATTTTCGAACAAACATCGAATATTATTTTTGCTTATAATGCCAATCCTTAATATTTGGTGTTTTAAAGGCCTGTTTGAGGTCTCTGTGAACGTTTTAAAGCAGTATTTTAGTGCCGCTTTCAGAGCGGTCACGTCCGTAACGGGAGAACAGTCACGTCCGTAACATTGTTTTTTCCTCATAAATGCGAAAACAAAAAATAACAAAATGAATATTTTATGTTCTGTGGAGAGCCAACCCTTCTTCATTCGGTGGGTACTATTACTTTTGGTTTTCGCAGTGTAATTCACAGAATTACTAAAAAATATTTTGGCAACAAAAAGTTAGAGATTTTTTTTGTCACGTCCATAACGCATGTGTATTTCCCTCATATTAAATATAAAACGCATGCGTAGACTGATATTTTTCTAATGTCTGGACTCCTTTATTAAGGGAGTATGGATATATAAACAGACGTTTACAATATATTGGTATTGAATGCATTTTCTGAGAATTTATATTTCAAGTTTTGACTGCAAATGTCACGTCCATAACGCTGGAATTGCCCCTCACCTTTGGATGTGTGTGTCTGTGTGCTAATATGGGCTGGTGTGGCTACAGTGCCAGGACTGAATTTAACCAGTCTGCCCCCTGCATATAGGCCTAAAATATACATTATTCTCTGTATCGAATCATGTTATCTTGTTACCCAGCCCCTGATGTTTCGGGCTCAGCCCCTGGTGCTTTTAAAACCTAGAAACGCCCCTGTGTGACACAGATCGGATGTGTTCTATGACAGTGTAAACAGAAAAAAAACAAAACGCATGCATTCTGATATTTCGAGTTCGGTTTCAGGCCTCATTCATATGTGGAAATAAATCTGATATGTACCAATGCGACTGTCATGTAAACAGGCAGATCAGGTTTTCTGAGGCATTACGTTAGGCAACGTCTCCGCGGTTAAAGCCAATATTTAAACAATATGCTCCCACCAGTCCTGAGATCTCTCTCACACACAATAACAAGCATATATGTGCAATGATGGCACTTTTCGTCCTCCTCCGCCTCAAAATCATGGTGATGTTTGGCGAACTTCGCATACATCGCAGAGCTAGGATCAAGCATATTTCGCGTCCGCCCATCTGTGCAAGAGAATGAACCCTTTAAGCATGCATGATGTTTCAGATAGTATAGCAAGTGTGTACACATGAATCGGATATGGGTCAGAGTTGAAAGAATGTGTTCGGACAGTCAAAAAATCAGATAAAGGTACAATACGGATACTCCGCAACGGTTTCCTCCATGGCCGTATTCTCCGTGTTTCTTCTTTTTCATTTTTATTGGCGGCTTGCTTCTTATATAGAGCATTACTGCCATCTACTGTGGGCAATGAATCAGAGACTTGTAATTTCCCTCATCCCAGACCAGAGAAAGAGTTGCGACACTCTTTGATGTCGCCGCTATGGCTGTCACGTGGTTTCTCTCTATGGCTCTGTCCCAGACTATTCAGAACCTGGCCTTTCGACATTGCTGCGTGTTCAGCTCCTCCATCTACAGCCCAGGTCTTATTCTCCGTGTTTACTTCCTGCCCTCCATTTGAAATCGCCCCGCCTTCGCGCGTCATCATAATCATGTGACTGAAACCCACCTATTGTGGACTCTTGTGAGGGAATAATAATTCCATCATGCGCCTGAACACTAGATGGCGACGTTTAAAGGAACACGCCGACTTTTTGGGACTTTAGCTTCTTCACCGTATCCCCCAGAGTTGGGCCCTGTCCCAAACGGCACACTCCGGACTTGTGGACTTCCTCAGAGTCCACACTTTGGTGACGTCATTTAGTGCAGGCCTATAGGGCCCTTGGCGCGAGTCCACGAGGGCGCATTGAGAGGTATTTTTGGGACAGACTGGATCGGCACGCTGGAAATAACGGCCTGGTTGTTGTTGGACAGGAGAAATCACGTTTTTGCGCTCCGACGTCTCATCTGCATGTCAATTACACAGCCTAATTTTACAGTTCTATAGTTTGATATTGTGCATATCACCTGGGCATTAAACAATAGATATATCATGCTTATTTAAATGATGTATACAGATGTATAATAATAGGCTACATAATGTTCCATTTGAACTAAGATTACAATTTTAAAACATAATTTAAACATTTCTTTCAATTCACAGGTTTCAATATTCATACTATGTTTACAGTAAAGCCCTGACATTCGGTTCTATTTATTTAATGAATCATAATGCGATCGTATTATTAAACGCGCTATTATTATGTTTGAGACATCGACCACTGGTCGATGACCATAATGTTTGTATAAACTGTAGGTAACAACTGGTAAAATGTACATCTAGCTCCACCTCACTTCAGTAAACGCATAATTTAAACATTTCTTTCAATTCACAGGTTTCAATATTCATACTATGTTTACAGTAAAGCCCTGACATTCGGTTCTATTTATTTAATGAATCATAATGTGATCGTATTATTAAACGCGCTATTATTATGTTTGAGACATGTCAAACAACCAATTACAGTTCGTTTCGTTCAGCGTCACGCTTCGGGGCGTGGAAATGTCCCCACAACAACAGACCGGCGTGCAACAAGTCAGTCAGCAAAGAAAATCAAAGAAGGATCTACTTCACTTGATCTTCCATAATAGATAGGAGGGGACACACACCTAGTAAAATTGGATCTGCTGGGAATCCTTCTAAATGCTGATAAAGGGTCGGCCAGGCTTGGAAAATAATACTCTTCCCAAATCCCGTCGGCAAACAGGCTAAAATATCTCTTTTTGTCTCCACTAAGTGCCTCAAACAAAACTCCTGGACATCTCTTAAAGAGTCTGTGCCGTGAACCTCGCATACTTTTGAGAATCCTACGTTTAGCTGATCTTGATAAATGCTCATTGTCACTCATGTAAACACAACAGTTTTTCTCCCGGCGGACCGGAAATAAACGCGACACTCGCGCCCCCCAGAAATCCGATAAAATTCAACCAATCAGATGACGACTTAGACATTCCTGAAGTGTTTCCAGTTAAGTGTACCATATGCATCAGACGTTTAGCCAACGTTCCGTGGGCGTGACGTCTGAGGCTGAGACTAATTTGATAACAACCTGCCAGCGGTAATTGGGTGATCAGATGATGACTCGGTCCTTAAAAATGCCTCTTCCGCTCGACATGGAGGACGGTTGCGGCTTTGGGTCGGTCGCAGCGGTTCTGACTTCCTGCCAGCCGCCAGATCAAAACATTATTTTCATGTGTCCTTTGGTTATGTGTTCTATTTAGAATGTGGTGATGTAGTAGAGACCTGCTCTTTTGTCTTGGAACCTATTTATCCAATGTTTTTAATGAGCACAGTAAGGTAAGCTTATTGTAGTTTATTTTATTTTATTTGTGGTAGGTTAATTACGTTGCTGTTTAATTTCGTTAGGTTGGGTTTTGTTTGTTATTTTGGGCCTTGGGTCTCTCTGACGAAAATACCACTTTATTCATTTATTTCTGTTGATTCATTTTTGTTGTTAACGAATATATATATATATATATATATATATATATATATATATATATATATATATATATATAATTTTTTTTGGGGGGGAGGGGGGGTTAAGGGGGGCATTAACTGATTTATTATTCACTTTTTGTTTTTGTTGTCAACGAATTATACTTTATTTTTATATCTTTTTTATTTATTTGGGCCATGGGTCCTTCTAACTGATTTATTATTCACTTTTGTGATAATGCAATAAATTCATTGTATTCGCCTTCTTTGGTATTCGTTATTGGTTCTTTTTTATTTATTTATTTTTTGATCTGACGGCCTGTGGAAAGCTGGTCGTATTTGTTTATTGCGTCTCACCCCTAGCGGATGTAATAATTGGTAAGTTTCGTCTGGGCGTGAATACGCCATACTGAACTAGTGATCAACAAGACATCTCTTCATTTACTGCTACAAACTGATAACGGTCAGATAAGTATGATTTAAACCATGCTAGTGCAATTCCACTAATGCCAACATAGTTTTCGAGTCTATTTAAAAGAATGTTGTGGTCAATAGTATCAAATGCAGCACTAAGATCGAGTAACACTAATAGCGAGATACAACCACGATCGGATGATAAGAGCAAATCATTTGTGACTCTAACGAGAGCAGTCTCAGTACTATGGTACGGTCTAAATCCTGACTGGAAAGTGGAAATCCTCACAGCATCATTTCTTTCTAAAAAGGAACACAGTTGTGAGGATACTGCTTTTTCTAGCATCTTTGACAGAAAAGGTAGATTCGAGATCGGCCTGTAATTGACTAATTCTGTAGGATCAAGTTGCGTTTTTTTAACAAGCGGTTTAATCATAGCCAGCTTAAAGGTTTTCGGTATATATCCTAGAGACAAAGATGAATTAATGATATTAAGAAGAGGATCTATGACCTCTGGAAGCATCTCCAATTGAGCTTTATGGTGCCCTGGTGGCCTGTATACAGTAGCCAGCACAAATGTTAAAACGTGATTTATCATTTACACTAGATAAATAATTACATTTTTACCCTTGAATGGGTTTAGGAGTTTTTTGTATGTCATAATTCAGGGAACAGACACAGTCTCTATATGATGATATCTAGGTGAAAGAGGCTCTATGTGAATGGGATTTATCAGACCTTGGTGACGTGAGACAGCTAGCAGACGGTCGGTTTAGCCAGTCTGTCTGCTTCGAATAGAATCGCCAATAGCGTAATTTTGTGAGCATTTGTGTATCCTGTGTGTGCATATGTGAATGAGTGAGTGCATACTCTTCTAGCTCCATACAGCTCCGACTGGCAGCTAGTCCTGGTAACTGTAGTTACAGTCCCTTCACACCAGGGGTATGTTTGAGAATGATCTTAATGTTCTACGGTGAGCTCGCTCAGCTGCTTAAGAAGATGGATGGTGGCCAGATCATCATCGCTCTTCATCTCTGGCAAACTTTGGACTTTGATGGCCAAAGTCTCAATGTCGGCCAGCACTCTCATACGCGTCTTCTCATATTCCTAAAATTTAATTTAAATTTAGCATACATTTATGCTAGCGCCATGCTATGCTATACAGAAAAATACAAAGAAATTGCAAATAATGGATGCAAATAAGTATTTCTATTGACAATGAACAATCAACACATTAAAATGGAAAGTTTCCTCAAAAATTCTTCAAGATCTTCCGAGATGAAGGCCTCATCCTAGTGCAGAAACAATTTTAAAACTCTTCCACTGACACCATGTACACACCTTTTGTTTGGTGTCGTGCTCTGTGTTGCTTTGAGGATCTTCTGAATTCTGACCAGCCAAAAGCGCTGTTAAAAGACAAAATTGAACACAATTGAAAGAGCTTCAAATTTACACTCGCAACTTCTTGATAAAGTACACACTTTTTCTTTGAAACTCACGAAGTAGGGAATGTTTTGGATCCACATTTATGACTGGGCGATTCCGCATTCTCTTGGTGCAGGCAGCGAAGTTTAGTGTATTGATGGTTTCTTTGTAATTGCAGCTGGCTGGTGAGAGGCAGGCTATTATGAGGGTTTGTGTGTTTCCGCCAAGAGAGTCTTGAAGCAAACAAGTTAGAAAGGATTCACGATACGGTATATGACTGGAACTATCCACCAACGCAGTTATGACTTTGCGAAGGGTAAAAATAGAACGGTTGATTTTGTGGGCTTCTGCAGAAGCACCGGTTTGGGACTGTCCTTCGCTTCCTGCAAGGTCCACGAAATTGAGTTTTCCCGCATGTAAATGCTCTTCACCAGCAGCATCTAAAATTACAGAGATGTTGCATATACCGATATGCAGATTTATTCATGCAAAAACTAAGACACAAACCTGTGAAGCAGCTTTCCACGTAAATTGTGAAAACACAGTGTGAACGAGACGACGTTTCGTTCGTGAGTGTTGGTTCCACAGTGCGTTTGTCTAATCCCTTAAACATGATTCTCTCACATTCCTCAACACTCTCCAGTGTGCATTGACAGACCCATTGCAAAAAATCCATGTTCAGGATGCTCCTTCAGCTAAAAAACACATAGCATTGTTCAGCGCATTTTAGCTAATTTAGAATGGCTTTGAGTAATCAGTGTAAGAGACATACTTGTAACTTCTGTTTGGTATTTTCTCCTAAAAGATCTTGGATTTCCTCGTTGTATATTTCCATGCCAGAAACCTGTACACGCGATGTTTTGTTCTTTGCAATAGAACATTTCAGGTTAAATGTCACTTTACAATTTTAGCACAATAAATATATAGTATCTTGGCTCTAAACATTTTACTAACCACAAACCACCTTTTGAATGTTAGTGTATTTATAATACTATGATGGTGAAATGTAATACCTGAATTGCCTCAAAGATGTCCTCCAAAGCTCTATGAATGATTCCCCTTTCGGTGGTTGAATTTGGCAATCCTTGAATGGTGAAAGTTTTCCCTGAGCCAGTTGAACCATAATTTAAAATGGTCCCATTGACGCCTTGAACAACACCCTGTTGCAAAAACACAGACAGACAGACAGACAAGATAGAAAGACAAAAGATAGACAGACAGACAGATGTTACATGGTGGCCCCACCATTAAATATACAAAGCACGACTTTGGACTTCAGGATCATTAAATAAAAAAACACCCAAAATTTATTTTTTGGCTAACACAAAAATATCACACACACACACACACACACACACGGATGCTTTCATCACAAACTACCCGAACAGAAGGAGCCTTTACACCACAAAGCAAAAGAAATCAAAGAAATCTAACAATAAAAATAAACCCATAGGGAGTTACCACAGGGAGCTCGCTCATTCGTAACATGGTTCATGTACTTTTAGATAACCATAACTTGCTCAATTCTCTACCGATTTTCAAACGGTTTGGTTTTTTATAAACGTCAAAGATGTAGTTATGACACTGCATATGAATAATTATACCAATGGACTTCCATATGAAATAATTATAGCCATGTTAATAACGTTTGTAAGAAACCAAACCGTTTGTAAATCCGTCAAGATTTTAGCGAGATAAAAGGATTTGTGTGCGTGCTCACCTTAATTCACAGCTTCCCTGTGGCGGTGATGCCGGAAGTGACTCCGCCTTAAGACATCTAGACTTTATATGATATCTAAGTTATGGTCATAACTACATCTCTGACGTTTAATGTTATAACAAACCAAACCGTTTTAAAATCGGTAGACAATTGAGCAAGTTATGGTTATTTAATTACGAGTGAGCGAGGTGTACAGAGATAGATCACACACACACACACGCACAAATCAACATTAATTTACCTTTACAAGAGAATGAACGGATCCGTGATATAACTCCTCAGTAGACTGGTCGACATCGTAAACTGCGTCAAATTAGAATTTTTCCGGAAGGCCTTTCGATGCTTCTGGCTTCTCAATTAAACAGTCTCTGCCGTCAGTGGAAATCAGCGTTTTCTGATTCAGGCTTCTCTCTTTGTCGCTTAGTGGTCGAATTCTGACGGCAACATTGACTGATTGTGATTGCATTTTTATCTATGAAATATGCATAGATAATAGATAAATATGCTGGACAAACATATTTTAGAATCTAGATAAAGTTTTAGACGAGTTGCCAAGCAACGTCAAACATGCCGCGTCATCCAAATTCCGATTACGTCACAGCCGCCAGCCGCAGAATCATACATCATCAGGCTTGTTCGACTTGAACCGACGCTGCACAGACCGATCGGTTTATGACATCATAGTACCGCGAGAGCAATTTGAAAGCATAAGGAGCCGTCTACTTTCTATTCGCTCTCGCGGTACTATGATGTCATTCCCCGATCGGTCTGTGCAGCGCCGGTTCAAGTCGAACAAACCTAGCGATATGGGGAGGCTGCAGACAGACTCTATAGCAGGGGTGGGGAACGACCGGCACGCAAAAGAGTTTTATGCGGCCCGCGAGTCAATTCCTCCCAAAATAAAATAAAAAAATTCAGAAACAAAAATCTCAGCAATTGCTTTTCCTGTGATAGAAAACACAAAATAGGCAAAGTGGCAAGCAGCACGAGTCCACGAGCCGTGAGAGCAGGGCGAGGCCAGTAGCGCGAGTGTTGATGAGTCACCTGAGTTCAAGTTCAAGCGCCGGTTTCAAGTTTCTCACGGATGAACTTCGGGGGGCGCGCGCCGCACCGGTTTAAAAAAAATAACGCAGTCAGCACCGCCGCACAGTCCTCTGTCAGACCAGATGTTGTCAGGCTATATGTCAGTAAAACTCAGAAAAACTAACTTACTTACATCGTGCCAGCCATTTGCTCGCGGTGCGCACGCTTCAATCACGCAAATGCGGCGTGCCCTGTATCACGCAAAATAAACTACTAGCATGTAACGTCGTGTTCTGTCGTCAATTAAGTATTGAAATAAACAAAAGGGAGATTAAAGCTGCGTCAAAACTCTATGTCGGGGCTTTTGTATTTCTTTGTAGGCTACATAAATGTTACACATTTTGGCGTAGCCCTACTCAATTTTCATTGCAATATTGATAAAATGTTAGAATATTAATAAAGTCATCAAAACTGACTAAATATTTTGTGACCAAAAATGTGAAAAATAGGCCTACATCTAGCCTAAATGATCGTTCATGACATTCTTTTAACTATAAGCAACCCAATTTGTCTAGATCTGTATTATTTCCTTTGTATAATGTGCTTAAATATTGCTGCGCAGTCGTGTGATTTAGGCTGCTTGATTAACATTATTACAGTGTATTCCTATTTAACTCTGATATGTAGCCTATATATATATATATATAAGGTCCTCGAATGTGTTGGAATATTTCACCAGCATCAGCACTTTCACAGTTTCTATCACTCCGCTTGTCTGTGTTTGCGCAACTTGCATCATTAGGCCAGTAATGGTGACAAGTGACTTTATGAGTGAACAATTGAAATTTAATTGAACTGATTTAATAGTGCCAAAAACACTGATTTCTTGATTGACTCAAGAAAGAAACAAGTTGCTTTAATCTTTAATGCTAAAAAGTTTACATCTATGCAAAATAATCCTTGAAAGATTTCTCATTTAAGGCCATTCCTGTTTGGAATATGTGATTGTGTGTCAACAATAAGCAGAAATATTTTGCATTTCCATTTTCTAGTGTGGATCATTCACTTCAACATTTGTCCTCATTCTCATGTTTAAGAATCTGTTTTCTGCTTGACAAATAATTTATGCTACTGCCCACTGACATGCTTTTAAAGCTATTGTTATCAAAAAATGTTGGCCTTCAAACACCTTAAAATGCACATATGTAGGTCAGAGAAATCAAAATTTTCTCGGGGGGGGCATGCCCCCGAACCCCCCTAACTACCTCACCTTTGGATGTGTGTGTCTGTGTGCTAATATGGGCTGGTGTGGCTACAGTGCCAGGACTGAATTTTTTAACCAGTCTGCCCCCTGCATATAGGCCTAAAATATACATTATTCTCTGTATTGAATCATGTTATCTTGTTACCCAGCCCCTGATGTTTCGGGCTCAGCCCCTGGTGCTTTTAAAACCTAGAAACGCCCCTGAGATAGAGTATATATCGAAACGTCGCGAAGGTTTGTTTTCTCTTTTCACTTTTATTATTTTATTTTATTATTTACAATTATTCACTATTTTACGTTAGGGATTGATAAGATACTGTTAGGATGGATGTGTTTAGAGACCGTGTCCACATTATAGACTCGGACTCTCCAGCAGTTCTCCTGTTCAGAATAAAACAAATTATCATTATTTTCCTTCAGATGCACGGGCTCGTGCGAATGACACAGATTTCACCCTGAAAGAAAGGGGAAGAAATATGATATGAAATATGAAATATGAGGACTGTGTCCTCCCATAGGCCTTATGTTTATCATGAGGAAGAGTTCAGATTGGTTGAAGGTCCAGGCGGTTATCCCAGTCACTCTGAGTGCTATGAGATGCAGTGGCGGCTGGTGAAAAATATCTTAGGTGGGGCTGTGTCATATTCAAACCATGGGAGTAGGCTATTAGGCCTACTTTCTGCCCTTGGTGTGTGTATTGTGCTTTGATGTTTATTGTGTGGTTCTCAAACTTTTTAGAGTTGTACCCCAATAGGCTTAATGTCCTTCTGCGTACCCACACTCGTCTCACCTTTTTCCCTTAAATCGATTTTTTCAAGTGCATTTTTACCTTTACAAATACCTTTATAAAATACATAATGCTTTAAATAAAAAAAAGTTAAGTAGATAAATATGCAATGATGGTAAAAACAAAGTGATGCTTTTAAATATTAAATTAAAACCGCCAGTAGGTGGAGAGTCATCGAGTCATTCAGTAATGAAGCAAGTGGTAGCAGTGTTGTCAGATTAGAAATGTTGAAGTATCGTACCAAAACCTCAAAATTATAATTTTTGTGAAAAATTATCGTACACGAACCAAACACAGACAATATAGCTATTTTCCAACAATTTTATTTTCCAAATAATTTTACAGCCAATTTAAACAAGCCGTGTAATACACTCACACTAACTGGAGGAAGTCTGGCTACTTTTTTTTTTTTGCCGAAGTGCAAAAGATATGCTGAAAGACATTTTGAACTAGACCATAATTAAACTATGATCAACTTAAAAAAATAAATAAATAAAAGATTAATAATTAAACTATGATACAGAGAGAAAAAAACGTTTACAATTAACATTAGAAAGATTTGAATTCTATCTCCAAGTCGCTGTCATCTTCGGATGCCACATCCACTTGTGCTGTGTTGGCAGATGTTGTTGGTTGGGGAATCCTTTTACTGTACAGATTGGATGCTGTCATGGAGCGCAGCATAGTGTTCGTCGGTTTGAAGGCGTGACACCCACCAGCATTCTTCACACACTCCGATGTGTGCAGGAGTCCATTCAGAGTGTCTGTAATCCCTCTCTAGCATGTCTGTGGTCGTCTGTGTTCGAGAAGAGTTGCACCAGTTTCCAAAACCTGGTCTGAATCTTCTTTGGTCCCTCGTCAAAAAAAATGAACAACCACACACAGCGTTTTTACATTGCCTATGTCAGTTGATTCGTCAATCAAAACACTGAATTTCTTTCTTTTAAGAATTTCTGTTAGACTTTCAGAATAACAATCCCCAATGACATGCTTGGTTATAGCAGCCGTCTTTGTGTGCCCGAGGGTCATATTTTGGGCTATTTGTGAATCGTGGAAAATATCTTTTAAAGGAGAACTCAAGTTAATAAGTTAAGTTTTAAGTTTTAAGTTAATCTTGATCGTTAGACCTTTGTGAGTACTGTCTATAGAAAAAAAAACGAACCGGATCGGAGCTTGCAACACGGAGATATTACAGCTAATGCCCAGAGCTCCCACTCAGCTAAAACGGCAGTTATGGGGGCATATACGATAAAGAGTGTATTTGTGCCTCTTAACAGACACAAACATGACATGTCCAACATGAACAGTGCCCTTACATGACAACAAGATGCGTTTAGCAACCTAGCCATTGTTTAAATTCACCTAAATAGTGTTTTAGACGGCTAGCTGTAGTCTTGCGCTGAAGTCCCGTGGGAACTCAGTTTTAGCCGTAAAAAGGTAAATAGCAGCGCGCAGGTGGGATGAGCAATAAGACTACAAAATTACTGCACATCTCTTCTCAAGCCGTGTGTGCCCAAATGAAAGGATAAATAAAGTTGACATTACCTCCACAGTGCTTGCATCCGTCTTCGTCCTCGGAATGGCATTTTTCTTCAACCGGCCCCGTGTGTTGTGTCTGTGTAGTCATCCTTGTCAAAGTGTTCGCTGCAAATGCGGTTATCTTTAGCGCGTAGAACTTGTATGGGAGTTTGCACATCAAGTTGAAGTACAACTAGCCACAACTGCAGAATCTCGAGGTCATGGAAAGAATGACGATGAAAATGTAAGTTCTTGTATTTTCGCATTCTGTTGCCACAATTCGGAACGGCACAAACGCGAACCATTTCTTCTTCACTTGTGAGCAACTTGATCATCACTCGTCACACACTATGCTCCTCCCACCTGCGCGCTGCTATTTACCTTTTTAAGGCTAAAACTGAGTGACTATATCACACAGGTGAAGCAGAGCTACGAATCTATTGCCCTAAACTCAGAGTTTTCCCCCTTACTGTGCCTGTGCGAAGACAGAAGTTAGAAAATGTAATCTCTAATGCAGCAAGGGGAGGGGGAGGGGGACTGCTCTACCGTAATTTGAAAGTGATTGCAGTACCAGTTTTGGCCACAATCTTACATACAGCTCCTTTAATATTTAATCTGTAATCCAAAATAAAACATTAATTTGTGTGCTAAACACAGATGAAGACAAATGAGGCTCAATATAAATCTTCATTCTTCATGCTGGTCTGGAACGACAGTAAATGGCCTAAATTATAGGCAAATAAAGAAGTGTCCCTTTTTCAAGATACTGTATTTAAAAGAATGTTATAAAATCCAAATACGCTTTACAGATTCTTATTGGAAAGGGTTTGTTGTTCATGAAATGTTTGCACATGCACCTGAGGAACAGTCCTTAAGAGACTAACAGATTACAGACAGAAGAAATGGTAAATGGACTGCATTTATATAGCGCTTTCACAGACCCATGGCCACCAAAGCGACCATTACGTTTATTGTGAAAAACAAACAAACAAAATAAACGTTTGTTGCGGTTTCTGAGACGGCACCCATCAGTTGAGAAATACTGCTCTACATCTCATATATTTACATATCGTGTCTTCTACATTTAAAATATACACAAGGTGCACAATGAGGCTAAACATGTCATGCCAACACAAGCAAACCCGAGTCAATGCAGTCGAGAGCCTCAACACTAGTGTTACCGGTTCAAGATTCACAGTACTGATGATCAACAGGTTACAGGAGTAAACTCACAGAAACAGCAGCGGCTGAGAGAGTTCACTAGATGTGTTACCTTAGGCCGTTCAGGGCTCCAGTGTGGCCTTCCTTAAAGAGCAACTTGCAGGTTAAATTTATAACTGAATTAATACTTGATACTGTCTGAAGAGGTTTTTTAAAAACACATATGTAGAAATTACTAATGAAATCTAATTGGTTGTAGAGATTTTGATGAAAATGTGCTAGGCTCTGGAATACGCCTTTCCCCCTATAGCAACGCGTCATATGACGTATGCCGAGGTAAATATGAGCTCGCGTTCAGCCAGCGCTCTCATTGTGGGTGTAGTAGTCAGAGCAGTAGTGAGCGACAGAGAAAGTTTTAGATCGAGTTTTAGAGAACCCATAATGGTAAATTATTGTGTTTGTGCTGGTTGCACAAAATCCAGCCTGTCAGGACATCGTGTCCATCATTTTCCTTCTAGGAAAAACAAGGCTTTTCGTTCTTGAGTGCGTTTTGTTCAGGTGAAGAGAGCAGACTTCACTGCCGCGTCTGTCACCGCACACTCGGCCGTTTGTATTATATGCTCATAATTATATGCCTGTGGGCCATCATAGGCATGCTCGTCGGAGAACTCGGTTTCTTCATTCACATCCATTGTAATTTGTAACCTGAGCTCTTTCAGTGCACACATCTTCGGGTTCCCCCGCCGGATGTAGGCGCGAGCACAACATCAACTGGCAAACGCAATGTAAGCAGAACGAAACTGAGCTACTCGTTATTGTGTTTGTGTGGACCGTTTATCAGTTTGGACCAGTGCAGCGCGAGCCTGATCAAGCAACACTGTAACTGCGAGATCCAGTAAATAAAGCATTTGAATTCGCCGCTGAAGTAATAACATCGCTGCGAGATCTAGTGAGAAATATTCACATTTCTCCGTTATTAACGGATCAAACATCGCTGACGTGGAAACCAGGAATAAACATTGTGCAATGAATGAACGAACTATCCAGTGTCCACAGATCAGCAACATTCACCATGGCTTTACTGTAGTAACACTAACTGCAACCATGGAAGTTTGGCATTTTCCACTAAGAATAAATATCTCTCTGTCTCTCGATGAGAAACCGCTAAGTTATATCACGTAACGTTAGTCTGGGCGGATATTAATGAGCATGACAAAAGCCTGATCAAAGCTTAGTTTCTGTTATTGTAAGTTCCAATATGTTCTGTCTAACATTGATCCTGGCCTGTCCCTGCTCTCTTGGCAGCCTAGCAGGCTCATAATTGTATGGCTGTGACGTCCGTCAACAATTTCCTCAGCGTCCGAAATGTCATTGCAATCCATTTTTCCCTGTTGTTTGAATCGACCGCTCTCCCTCGTGCTACGTCACGACTCTCGCCCGTCACGCCCATTTTCAGATGCGGAAGTAAAATTTTCTCACAAAAACGACTCCAGAAGCCACTGTAGCGTATTTATAATTTTTTTTTAAAGAAAATCTAGTTCCTACATTATTTTTCTATACATTGACTTGTTGGGTCTTCTAACCTGCAAGTTGCTCTTTAATGAAGTCCACCGCCATCCCTGTCCTCTGGCCGACGATGCACAACTCACTAACTGGGTGCATTTTTTTTTTTGTTGTTGTTGTTGTTCATTGAATTTTGATGTTCGTCCGCGTTTCTTCTTCTTTTATGCATTAACTGGCGGCTAGTATCAAACAATTGGGAGGCCGGGGCGCTGCACCGATGTTGCCTGCAGCTCCTCCCCATGAGCGGCTGCATATCTCAGAAAGTGTGTGTGTGGGAGAAAGTGTGAGTGAGTGAGTGAGTGAGTGTGTGTGTGTGTGTGTGTACCTCCTGGTATTGGGGGCCCCTCTCTCCTGCTCCACCACCTGCAGCTCCTCCCCACGAGCGGCTGCATAACGCCACAGGCCAGAGAGGGAGTGACGGTTCAGGCAGTCCTGCAGCCGGTTAGGGTTAGATGTAAACTTGAGCACCTCCCCACGAGCGGCTGCATAACGTAGTGTGTGTGTGTTAACCCTAACCTCGGTGAATTGGGGAGCCCATTGTGCTCCACAGAACTATGGGTGAGCGTCTCCCCATGAGCGTCCGCTAATCTCCGCAGGCCAGAGAGGGAGTGACGGTTCGAGTCAAGTCAAGTTCATTTATTCGTCTCCCTTGGGAGAAATTTGGTTTAGAGACAGGGTACTGCTGCATAGGCAGACATAAAACATATAGACAGCATAAAACATCCAAACAAAGGAGAGGGTACATAACTGGCAACCAGATAGGGACCAAAGTGCAAGAGGATCAGAGCTTCAATACTTGAAGTACATTGCTAATTCACATTTAAAGTGCAATGCACAGTAAAGTGCTGGTGCACAATACAGTACTGATACACATTTGAACACACACTACAAATGCTAGTACATATTAAAAATACTGGTACGAATTTAAAAAAAATGCTGGTACATGTTACAGTTCTGATAAAACCTCCCTACATTTGCTCATTAATGAGCTTAACTGACACTGGGACAAAGGAATGTTTGAACCGGTTGTATTTACATAAGGAGACCCTGTATCTTCTCCCTGAGGGCATTTGCGAGTATTCGCTAAACAAAACATGGGAACTGTCATTTAAAATGTTTTTTGCCTGAGTAAGGACAGCCTCATTGAACAGTTCCTGAGGGTTAAGGGGGGGGTGACCCATAATCCTGCCCGCTACTCTGACCAGGTTGAGAATCTGTGATTTAAGTTTGACACTCAGATTACCAAACCAACTGGTGATACCATACCGTAAGATAGACTCTATTGCTGCCCTATAAAAAATTAAAGATTCAGGCAGTCCTGTAGCGTCAGCTGTCCTCGGAGTCCCTGCCAGGCCAGAGAGAGACTCGAGATTAGATCATGTGACACACAGAAAATTAAGCAGATGGGAATGAAAGCGTGTGTTCTTGAACGTCTGACTCTAGTTCTGTATTAAACGGCTGAAGCGTCTCCTCTAGAAGCCATACGGGTCGCTACAGGTTTACTGCGGTGCATCTCGTCTGTTTTACCTGGAATAACAATGGAAAACAGTCCCAGACACTGATGGCTACTAGTCGGAGTAGTTTTAGCACTATTAGTGCATTTCTCTGTTTCTGAACGAGTCTCTGCTGTGAACTAAACCCTCATGCTCTTCACTAGCTGTCAGTGTCAATCATCTTTCACAGAGACTAGATTACAATCACTGGTGACGGTTCACAGATTAATAGAATATCATCTGAAGGGGACCGTTGGCGTAATTATCAGCCGATCAGTGTAGAAATAATATATTTCCAGAATGGAATATGAAGAATCTACTGTAAAGCATAAAGCTGAACTCCAGTGTGAGCAAACGAAAGCGTTTCATCCCTGATATTAAAGGAGACTTCAGTGAAGAGTCTCGATGTGACACAGTTGGACTGTAGGCTTGACCTTTGACCTCAGAGCAGGAACCGCTCACGGGTTCATATCAGTGGCTTTCATTACGGTGTCGCTTTCAGCTCGAGCCGCACCTAAACGCCACAGGAGGTCAGAAACACATTTGGTTGTTTCACGGCCGGATCTTGGACTTCTACGGACTAGTTCTCATCTCTCCTGCAGTTTCCATCTTTCTAGAGCTCCCATTTCCCCTGTTCCTGTTCCTCTCTCGGTCATCACACTCTTTCTGTGGTGTCAGTCGTTCTCTCCCCCTCTCCGGCAGAGACCCTCTTCTCCTGAGCTCCTCCAGAGCCGATCGAGCCGCTGCCGCCCTCTTGTTGCTCCCGGAGTTGTAGACTCCTTAGGGCCCCCTGGAAATGCTCTTCCATAATTGTTAGGCCGTTCTGGAGCCACTCGTTGGTGTTGTCCTGCAGTCTACATTCTGTTCTTGCCGACTGGAAGGCCGGCTGGACCTTCTTAGCCTGGGCCGCCAGCCTCGCCAGTCTACCAGACCAGCCGTCCTCGACCTCCAAGGTGTAATGAAATAATTTCAAGAATGCATGGAGGGCTCGGACCAGGCTTCTGAACTCCGGATCCCCCGCTGGCCTCCTTTCATTCGTACTCTCCTGTCTCCTCACTTCATTCCTCCTTCCTCCTCTAGCTCCTCCTTCGCTATCAGCATTCCTCCTTCTCCTCCACCCCCTTTCACCCTCCGGCTCACTCCTTCTCCAAGCGCTCGTCCGTCCTCTTCCACTCCTCTCCCTCCTTTCATCCATCTGTCTTCTTTCCACCTCTCTTCTTCCACTCCTTTCCTCCCGATACCTTCCCAACTCTTCCCTTCTTCCACTCCTCCCATCTCCTCACCTTCTTCCCACCTCCTCTCTTCCACACCTCCTTTCTCCAAAATATCTTAGCCGTTCCTCTCTTCCACTCCTCTCCCTCCTTTCATCCACCTGTCTTCGCTCCATCCGCTCTCTGCTCCTCCCTGAACTTCTCTTTCTCTTTCTCTCCTTCTCTCCATGCTTTTGATACTTTCTTTCCTAAGGACATAAAATCTGCGTAATTACACATCCGGTTCTTCACTCTGCATACATATACATTATCCCCTACTGGGTCAAAAACCCGTATCCCCAATATCCACCGACTGGATATGCCCTGGTATGTCATGTCCGATGGCTCTGGCTAGGTTAGGTTCGGGCCAAATACTCTTTTACTCTGACTAACTCTAGTCTTTTACTCTAATTATTTGTAAGTGTGAACTCATTTTGAGTTCACACTTACAAATTTGTAAGTTGCTCCCGGAGTTGTAGACGATCTGCTGTTCCCCGTGATGTGACCGAACTCTGGAACGGATCAGATTCCAATGGTGTCAATACTGTCAATGGTGCCTGTCTCCTATCGCAACCTGAAAGCACTGTTTAAATAGCAATGTTTAAATTTTGCAGAGTAGACAGCTGGTATTCTTCTTCTACACAGGAAAAGTTGAAGACTTTTTCAGCTTGTAGGCTCAGCTTTCGCCGCTGCCGCCCTCTTGTTGCTCCCGGACCCCTCAGCAAACTCCTCCTGCCCGACCCGGACCGTGAACCTAACAGAGGGAAAGATGAGGAAGGAGAATATAATATAGAATATAATCTGTATTCTTTGTGCACAACATGGACACGAAGACATGAGACAAATTTATGACCAATCCCTTTTTATTATCAGAATCGGGACCCTGATGGGAAGGCCCCTTCAGCAGTTTAAATGCCCCAGCCAGTGCTGCAGCATTGCTCGGGCCGTTGCTGGGGTCCAGTGGATTTTATCCCCCTCGCCACTGCCCTACTCGTGCTAGGGGCCCAACTTTTCTTTGCCCTAGGAATCTTCTCCCCCACAGGGATCTCTGCCCCCTCCCCCACAACCTCGGCTGTGGGTGCTACTGGGGATGCTGGCCTCTGGGGTTGATCCACCTCCATGGGGACCGCTTCGCCCTGTTCCTCCTGCTCCCGCTATCCCTGTTCCGGTTCCCGCGGGGATTCAGGTCTGGCTTCGGCATCCAGGCCCACACTCGTCCCCTCCTCGGCCTCTTCCTCAGACCTCCTACATGCCATAAGGGTTTTGACCAAGTTCCAGGCCCGCCGTATGGTCTGCTCCTTCAACCTCTTATATCTTCTTCGGGTCCATTTTACTGCCACCTGCCATGCCTCTTTCCAATCTATCCCCGGGCTCGCTATTATTTCCTTAGCCGCCCTCCTTAGGGCCCCCTGGAAATGCTCTTCCATAATTGTTAGGCCGTTCTGGAGCCACTCGTTGGTGTTGTCCTGCAGTCTACATTCTGTTCTTGCCGACTGGAAGGCCGGCTGGACCTTCTTAGCCTGGGCCGCCAGCCTCGCCAGTCTACCAGACCAGCCGTCCTCGACCTCCACGGTGTAATGAAATAATTTCAAGAATGCATGGAGGGCTCGGACCAGGCTTCTGAACTCCGGATCCCCCGCTGGCCTCCTTTCATTCGTACTCTCCTGTCTCCTCACTTCATTCCTCCTTCCTCCTCTAGCTCCTCCTTCGCTATCAGCATTCCTCCTTCTCCTCCACCTCCTTTCACCCTCCGGCTCACTCCTTCTCCAAGCGCTCGTCCGTCCTCTTCCACTCCTCTCCCTCCTTTCATCCATCTGTCTTCTTTCCACCTCTCTTCTTCCACTCCTTTCCTCCCGATACCTTCCCAACTCTTCCCTTCTTCCACTCCTCCCATCTCCTCACCTTCTTCCCACCTCCTCTCTTCCACGCCTCCTTTCTCCAAAATATCTTAGCCGTTCCTCTCTTCCACTCCTCTCCCTCCTTTCATCCACCTGTCTTCGCTCCATCCGCTCTCTGCTCCTCCCTGAACTTCTCTTTCTCTTTCTCTCCTTCTCTCCATGCTTTTGATACTTTCTTTCCTAAGGACATAAAATCTGCGTAATTACACATCCGGTTCTTCACTCTGCATACATATACATTATCCCCTACTGGGTCAAAAACCCGTATCCCCAATATCCACCGACTGGATATGCCCTGGTATGTCATGTCCGATGGCTCTGGCTAGGTTAGGTTCGGGCCAAATACTCTTTTACTCTGACTAACTCTAGTCTTTTACTCTAATTATTTGTAAGTGTGAACTCATGAACTGTCTGTTGGCATTTGTGGGCATCTGTCTGGGCTGTGTGGATTGGCCTTTGCTATTATATTTTTTCTGTGACCATCATTTGGTGCTCCAAAGCACAAATTATTGAAAAAAAAAAAATTAGAAACAAATGTAGTTTTGTAAAAAAAAAAATTGTTTTATTTATTTCTGTCACGCTCCATCTGAAAATTAAATTGAAACAAACACAAGTGAATAATTTGCACAGCAGAAGTTGAATCATATCACAGGATGAACTGAAACACACACTGTTTCTGAGCATACAAGAGTCTGCTGAATGAAAGAGCTCATAGAAAAGCTTGATGAAAATAATATTCTTCATGATAATAATAACCTTAATCTTATAATGTGGGGCCCAGAAGCTGCCCAGGGTCCGGGTCCGGGTCCGGGTCCAGAAGCCTTTTGGTTTACGTTTCCGGGAGCTGCAGGAATGCTGGAGGACGGCTGTGGACATCATTTTTTATTTATTTTTTTATTTATAGTTTATTTATCAGGGACAATGCAGCGCACATTATTACATACATAATTATCATAGACAAAGCCATAACAAAATGTGTAAATGTGTTGCATAAAAAGGTTTCTAGCCAATAGGCTAATTTGCAACCCCAGTCCCTGGTCAGGCCTTTCTAAAAACATATACCAAATATATAATTTATAAAAAACTACATAGTGTAAAATACACAATCATGCAACAAATACCTTATTTTACACAATCCCGACCACATTACACAAAACAACACATCACATCCAGCACAGACAATACAATACAACAAAAATGACTCAATGTCCACATATTTGATTTTCTTTCAGCCAGTGTTTCACCTTTCTATTAAATGTTTTCAGGTCGGTTTCTGTTTTTATTTCCATTGGTAAATCATTCCAAAAATGGGTCCCTATCACTGAAAAACTTGACTGGCCAAAAGTGGTTTTGCGCCCCTCTGCTATGCAGTTGCCACCCACTGCTCTCCTAGTGGCAACTCTCCTTGTGTTTATTTTTGTCACAAAAGGACAGAGTACGGCTGGAGCTAGATTATTTGTGCATTTAAAAATCAACTTAAGAAAAGAGAACTTAATAAAACTGTCAAAATTTAAAAGCTTGTATTTCTGTACAATCAAACAGTGATGCCACCTAATTGGTTTCTGATCCATTATTCTATGGTTTCATAGATCAGGGGCCTCATTTATAAAACTGTGCGTAGGAACCTTACTAAAAGTGTACGTGCGCCCGAAAGCCTAAAAGAAAAAAATATTTAGACTTATAAAACCGTTCGTACGCCAGAACCTGTGCAGAATTCACTTTATAAATCCCAGTCAGCGGAGGATTGTGCGCACATGCGTCTCCACCCTGAAATAACCATATATGGAGCTTACAACGCCTAGTTTTACTATGCAGATCCTCATCTGCATATCATTTGCATATAATTATTCATCCATGTGATAACGTTTAACGGTACAAGTACAAAACACGTGACGTTACATTAATAAAAATCAAGTAGTTGCCTATCCTTGCCTTGTTTTTGAATACATAAATCAAATAGTGTAAAATACATTTTAGAGAAAGTTTTTCTCAATCTTTTCCACTGGCCAAATAGTATTTTTATTTTGATCTATTTTTAATGGAAACGGAAAGGCCTTGGGCATTATTTGCACGAAACTATTTTCTCAGACAATCTGGTATTATCATAAGCAATTATCTCTGTGGTTAAAACATTAAAGCTACACTGTGTGATTTTTACCCCCATCTAGCGGTGAAATTGTATATGACTACCCAGTGAATATTAGTTTCTGTTCCTCTCAATTCCGAGGGCGTTTTAACTCCTACGGTGGCCGTATTATTCCAAGATTAACATGGCTTCCAGTTATCACTTCGTCCATGACAATAATAAACAATACGTCTAAAATAATAAAACTACACACACACACACACACACACCACACTATCTTTCAAATCTGCCGGCACTCGCGAGCTCGCGAGTAATCTCCCCCTCGCATTCGTCACAGTGTCACTGAGTGAAAAACGCAAAAGGCGAAGCTTGAATTTACAGGCATGTCCCTCTTTGGCTAATGTAGTTTCAAGATGGAGGGGCAACATGGCGACCGGCATTCGAACCCCTCACCCGTATGTACTTTCAATGGCAGATTATAAACTTAAGAGAATACTTTATTACTTGAAAGAAGTAAATATACATTAATGAGCACATATATTTTTGAAAGAACTAAGTGTTTTTTGCTAAGAATCAACTAAAAAAGTTACACAGTGTAGCTTTAAAACACTCACGCCACAGGAACATTTTTCAGAAACACCGCATCCACAACAAATATTTCTATTGATTGAATATAAAAAAAAATGTTGTAACTTTTTATTGATTTCATGTTTAAGTGTTTAACTCCATAATTTGAATGGCATATTTAATCTAAATGTTTATATCAGAAGTAAAACATAGTTTAAATCATTATTTTATTTATTTAAACTGCGTCAGTTTCACTAAACGCCCCAACGCGCTCGCTGGCGCGGACATTTAAGAAGGTATGAATATTTGCTTCAAGTGACAGGCTTGGTGAGTGAAATTATATTATAGGTGATTATGACATGTTCCTGCCTGCAGACAGGTGTTTTATGACCCCATTCCCTGACCCAAACCAGTTACAGTGCAGCTCTAGCCAGGACAAAGGCACACAGTGAAATGAAACTTTGGCTAACTAAAGGGAAGATTTCAGTGTCTGAGAAGTCTGAGGGTTGCACACCTGACAGGGCCTGTGACATTGTTGCATGTGCCATATTACACAACATTGCCAAAAAACACTTTTCATTAAATGTTTAATAAAAGACAAATATGCTTAGTTCCTTGAGTTTTACTTCAATTGTTCTTTGTAAAGAAAAGCCAGTGGTCAAGTGCCTGCAACAAGAGATATTAGACACATGCCTCATGCAACAAATAAAAAGGAAAAGTTGTCTATACACTGCCCACCTGTAGGCCTATGTCTCCTCTGTCTGTGCAGACTCTTCTGTAGGCCTTTCTTTAGATGTGCAATCCTGCAACTTATATTGCAGCCATAAAGCATACAAGTATAAATTAAGTAAAGTTATTTATGCACTTGCAGGTAGGCTAGTTCCTCCATATGACAGTTATCTGAGAGGGTTTATTCACTGTCCAGTGCAATGGAAACAAATGGACATTACAAAGTCTTATACTTTCTTTCCTTTGGAAAGTTAGAAAATGTCCACTTACTGCACATATTTCAGCCACCACTTTCTTGGGAACAGATACAAGTGTTGGTGTATTATGTAAAAGTGCACAAAAGAGGAAAACACAATGGCCCTCATTTATCAAAAGTGCGTACACCAAATTTCCAGCGTACACCTGGCGTACACCCAAAACCACGTTGACTTTGAGATTTATCAATATGGACGTTGGCGTACGGCACGCTCAAATCCTACGCCAGCTCAGGAGGTGGTGTACGCACGTTTTGAGTGCGGGAATGCGCAAAAAAACAATTCCTAACACCACAAAACGCACTGACAAACTAAAAGATATAATATATTATGACCCACTGTAAAAAAACAACAACATAGTAATTATAAACTTCAGTGTTTATTTTTGTGCAACATGGACTTCAATGTTTAATTTGTGTGACTTTACCAAAGCATTTGAATTGTAGGCATATGTATTCCTTAAGTTGCGAGCCTGTGCGCTTTACCTGACGTTTCAAGCCTTGTTTATACTTTCGCCTGGCTCCGCAGCGCGAGTCTCCGCAGACTGCGCGCGCACCTCCCCAAACGGACGAGGCGTTTACTCGACGCGCTCGCCGTTGTACTATTCTTTGAAACGATGGTTAGGCAGGGTTAGGCCCGACAGGTGTGCACGGACTGGGTTTAGTAATGAAAGGCTTTCAATGACCAAAAAAATAATTCAGACTGACAAAATAATAAAAATGCCATTCTTCTTCTTTTAAATAATAATAATAATAATACAAATAATAATAACGACATTCTTCTTCTAAATAACAATAAGCGTCATTAATAATAAAAATCTAGAAATCAATTTTGTTTCTTTCCACTTCCCTGGTTTCGCTTTCTCTTTCTCAAAGAAGTTTCTCTTTAATTTGCCGTCTTCCGTGTGTCCATGGCGTAAAATGAGGGCGTGGGGGAAGCGGAGACTTGAATATATAGGGGCGTGTTATTCTAATGACGATCGATTTCAGCCGCGGCATTTATCAAGGGCAGGTATTGCGTACACCAGAATTTCAAAGGTACGCACAGCTTCATAAATCAGGCGATGAGAGGAGTGTAAGCATAATCTTACGCCAATATATACGCCCGTTTCTACGCAAGATTGATAAATGAGGGCCAATGTCATTACAATGAACTACACTGGGGAAAAATGTGATCAATAACTCATGGCAAAATATTTTTACATTAACATAAGTTTATCAGTTTTCACTTTCACAAGTCAAAGCAATTCATCATTACTCAAGATTTAACAGTTGAAATGACTATACGCCTTAATTTAATGCAGCAAAAAATATTTTACAGTGTAGGCTAGTAGTATTAACATATACCATGTGTCACTTTTGGGGTGATATTTGATTGATTTATGATCCTAGTGATTGACAGGGAATCCATGTGTCAAAAACAGGGTCTCTGATTTACAGTGTCAAGCTTGGTGAGATTTGCTTCCTGGTTGACGTGTGACCGCGTTGTCACATGTCCACCCGTGGTGTTGTCTGGTGGAGGATATTTTAAAAGACAAAAACAGATCAAACAGATGTGTCTCTGATTTACAGTGCCAAACTGACTGGTCATTTGTTGAATCCTGGGTAACTGGCTCCTTCCAGTCTGTTGGGGGTAAACTGTTGCTGATTGTATTTTTCTTTGATTGTTGGGGGTGAAATTCACCCAAGCAAGTATTACGCAATGTTGACACCCTGAGTGTCAAAATCTTTGTTGGTTGATCAATAGGGTAGCCTATATGTTAACTGAGTCAAAATATTTGAGTCAAGACATTCAGGAATACCATTACATCTACAAAACACTGGCTATATTCATTAAAATAATATGTCTGGAGATGTTTTAAGAACAACTGTGTGTGTGTGTGTGTGTGTGTGTGTGTGTGAGCATCTCAGTAGGATCAGTAGTACCTGAACTATAGGTTTATGTTAATGCCTAAGACGACACGTTCATCAAGCCAAAGAGTCCTATACCCACACACCCCATACTATATTCTTCTCAATAAGAAAAGGTGTTGTTGTTGTTTTTTTCTAGAACATCTGTATCTGTTTCCTGACGCCAATAGGATCAGTGTTAAAAAATACAAAAAATCTAAACATTTATCTAACACACAGTGAAGGTGTTTACGAGTGGAACTGGCGGGGGAAGAGTGCATCCTAAATGGGTTTGTTAATGGTTTTACGACAGTTGCTTAGGCTAGATGTTTAAAGAATGACACTTCATCAAAAGCTTTCTGATGATTCTCTGGGCTCGCATACAAAAACATCTTTTTAGTGTATATAAATTTGTTTGTTACTTTTGTTATTTTAGTATTTTTTACAGAAAATGTTTTAGTTTTTAACCCAGGCCATAGTGTGTGTGTGTGTGTGTGTGTGTGTGTGTGTGTGTGTGTGTGTGTGTGTGTGTGTGTTGCAAAACAACAAATTACATATTCTGAGTAAAATAAAACGCATAGGGATTTGAAACATTCAAACATTTATAATAAAAAAAAATTCGCCACAAAAAGCAATGAAAGTTGTCTCTTTTCTTTAAATAAAACTTTTACTTTATTTTATTTTTTAAAACAGACTGATGACCAGCATCTTTTATTAGAACTGTAGCCGAACAGTTTCCTCACATGAGTAAAACACAGTTTTCACTTAGAAAACTTTTTAAATGTATGACCGAACCTTTTTTCTTTTGACAAACCTACATTTCAAATCATACCTCTGTGTGTAACAACCACAAGGGATACATGTTGATTCCATGTTTCAGTGTACAGTGCAAACATGCAATATTCAAGAAATCTAATCTTACGGTAAATCTTTGTGAGGTCAGAACACAAAACTTTGTGTTGAGTGATCCAGACAAAGCTTCATGCTAGAAAATATCATTGAAGTCACTAGCCCTTCAACATCCAGCACACGATTAAAGAGATGAGCTTAAAAAGAATATTGGGTAATATCAAGGTTCTGTGGTTCTATTAAAGCGACACAATATATAGTTAGATATTTGTGTGTGTGTGTGTGTGTGTGTGTGTGTGTGTGTGTGTGTGTAAATAGTTTTTACATGCCAACATATTTTGTCAGGGGTATGTCACACCACTCTGATGCAAAGTTTCACACTCGTGAATAACATACAAACATAATCTTTATACAGGAGTTACTGTATGTGTGTCCAAAACACCTGTGAAATTCAAAAGACCAAATCAGTAAGAAAAGAGGGCTCAGCATACATTGAAAAGTAACATTTATAATAAATACACAAAATCCATTCGTGAGCAATTGTGAAAGTTTGTAAATTTTGTTTTGTAAGTGATGTTTTTATCACTCCACTAGTGTTAGTCACTTTATTCAGATAGCACTATTTTGTTTGTTGGACTCTTCTTTGAGAACTGTCAACATTCAGTGTTTATAGAAATAAATGCAAATTAAGAATTTAAGTGAAAGTCTTTCTGCTTGAGAGTGTTTGACTAAATTGATATTTCTTTTAGTGCAACTTTACAGCTATCTATGATTTTCGGATTACACAAAGCATCAACACGAAAAGTAAGTTATGCTGTTTTACACTTAATCTGTTACAACTGAATCACATCTGACTATTGCACTGAGAGCTGCACATTCATTTAAGATTGAGGCTGGCAAACCCCGCAGATAAAATAAAAAAAATGACGTGTGTAGAAATTCACCATGTAAATTCAAGACCCCAAATCACTAAGAAAATAAGTTACGCCATACAAACATCATTTATGATGCATACAGAATATAGAAAACTCAAATGATGAACAATTTGTAAGTTTGTTAAACGTTTGTAAATATGGTTTCACAAATGACTTTTTATTACTCCACTAGATTTAGTCATCTTATTGAGATGACACTGTTCACATTTCTTTGTTTGTTGGTCTGTGTTTAGTTTTAGGTGAAACCGATGTTAGTTCATGCTATTCCACACATGGGAAAATGTGTGTGATGAACGCAGGCCTTTCATTTAAGAGGCTTTTTAAATATATGACTGAACTTTCTCTTTTTGACAAATCAGTATTTCATATTATATTATATTATACTTAATATTATATTAAGTTAATGTCCGCAGAATTGTTTATTTCAACGTCCCGCTTAACATTAAAGATTATAGTTTGTTTTCAGTTGTTATCACCATCATCTTTGACTCAAATAAAGTTACTATATGTGCTAAAAATCTTTGTAATTTTTTTTTTTTGCTCTTCTGTCAGATTTGTTAGAGGAACTATGCCACACTGTTGTAATGCAAACACATTAAGAACTATAAAGTTGCACGTCCTTGTAAAGACTATAGATAACATTCAAACATAATCGTTATACAGGAATTATGTGTGCACAAAAGTAAATTCAAGGTCAATTTGTGTAAGGCATATAGGAAAAGAGACAATTAGCCATAAAGAATACAGAACTCCTCGTTTATGTTGATACAGTATGTAAAATGATATTTTTCCACTAAACTATGTCACGCTTTACAATTAGTTTCTCTGTTTTTGTATAGTCTTTTGTACTACTCTCTGAGCGTGGTCAAATATGTTCATAGGAAGAATGAAAACATGAACAAATGCAGCATTTTGAGAATTAAATGTCAGTCCTTCTACATGACACTGGTTGAGACTAAACAAATGACATTTCTTTTAGGACATCTTTCTGGTCTGTCTATGCTGTGGGATCGCAAGACACACCGACCCAACATGAAAAGTGAGTTATGTCCTTTTTCTGTTACCTACTCAACCATTACACTTCAAACTTTTAGAACTATTACACTTAAAACTTTGTCTATGTCTCTAAACAACTGTTAAGTAAATGAATTACAGTTGATAAGTAGTAATTTTAAGTGAAAGGTGGGATGATTCATGCCTTTTTTTTTATTATTATTCTGTCCACACCAATACTATGACACCAGTGTTTTAGGCGTCTGTCTTTTAGGTTTGGTCCAGAAAACAGAACTTGTGTTTTATGGCTCAACATTTTGTTCTCCTTTTTAATGAAAACATGCAGTTGTAGTTCTCAACAGCAGAATACCAAAATGTTTTAGCATATTGTAAATTTCAATAGTTAGCTAGCAAATGCATGTGAACTGTTTATTAATATAGCGTTCAGCGTCAGTTCAGGCAGGCCGCGTAGTCAAGCTCAGCTAACAGCTGATACCTATCCAGACCTAACAGCTGATCTGATTTCTAAGCACTCAATTGGTCCCTATCAAACAGGGTGCCGTATTTAAAGTCATTTTTCAGTGTGCCTGCTTGGCTGCTTCCACTGCATGCTTGCAAAAGCACAGCTTCTTACTATATAAAAAAATGCGATTACTCGTGTATTTTGCTGTAACGCTACTCACCCAACTGCTGACCATGTCTACTGCCGCAAATGAGGAAGACCAATGGCAAGTTGAATCCATCGAAGAAACCCAACAACAAATAAATCAAGCAGAGGAAGCCTTTCAAGACGAAAGCAACGCTTCTGTCCGTCGGAGCTCTCGTCTGGCAAGTAAAACATTTAGTCCTCCCAGCATCATTGACTGGCCACTGGCGAAGTTACTGGAAACCTTGTATAGACACGATATCCCGGCACCGACTGGAGCTACGCATAAGGAACTGTTTGCTTTGCTCTGTGAAAAAATTGACGTCCCAGCAGCAGATTTTCCTCCTCCTCCTCCATTCTCTGGCAGGAAACAGGCGCAGAAGAGGAAGAACCTCGACCCGGCTTCCACTCCATCCGCTGACGTCGCACCCAAGCGGGCAGGTGGTCCAGCCGTCTCAACCCGAGCGATCTACTCTTCCTCAGTTCAAAGCAACGACCCAGTGTTGTCAGCATTGTCCAACATTCAGCTTTCGCTCTCCGACATGAACTCCAGAATTCAGGCTCTGGAGTCCGGTTCAACTTCTAGGTCCTCGACAAATCTTCTCTTTTCCGGCCAGTCTTCCGAGAACTCCTCATCGGCCACGGCACGGCTGCCTGTGTTTACGCAGCAGCAGGATGATGACGTCATCAATTCGGTGACTATACCACGGAGAACGATGGGAAGTGCAGTTCCCGTGTCGACAGGCTCTCCATTCTTTCCGCCAGCGGCTGCGATTTCTCATCAGTTAAGAAGCCAAATTATCGCAGGTAATGATGTCAATCTTGTGAAAATATTGCTGTGCTCAGAAATGAGTGAGAAGCGTGTTGTTGATTGCGGCGACGTGTCTGTTATGCTTAAAGATAGCGATCCCCGGCTTTCAAAAATGTTAACACTAGCTGAATTTAATGTGGCATTTGGGGTTTTCAGAGATGTCATATGTGAAATCTATCCGTCTCGTAGAGCTGAGCTGGACACTTATTTAGCAATTATTTCTGACTTGGCTTTGACTTATGGAGGAACTCTCTTCTACGACTATCACAAATCATTCTCTGCAAAAGCTGCTATGTTTATTCAACGTTTTAATCAGAGACTGGACTGGTCAGTAGTCGACTTAACCCTCATAAGCAGACATTTCACTGGTCATCAAGCTCTCTCCTGCTCAATTTGTGGCTCTCATTCTCACACTCTCAATCTATGCCCAAAATCTGTGTCTCCTCCAACTTCTAAGCCTGGCTTTCAAACTGTTGACTCTAAGGTAACACCATTTGCTACTCCATTGTGCTATAATTTTAACGAAAATGTTTGCAAGTTTTATAATTGTAAATATGTTCATGCTTGTAGTTACTGTGGGGACAGCCACCCAAAATCGGTGTGCCCAAGACGAACCCGCTTTATGAAAAAGGAGAAAAAGAAATAAAGCCATCAACCCCAATTAATGTTCCAAAGCTGGGACAGGCACTGAAAAATCATCCTAACCGCTGCTTCGTCAATTATTTATTAACGGGACTTATTCAAGGTTTTTTTGCAGGATTATTATGGTTACCTAATCATTCTTTTTTCTGTAATAATTTGCTTTCTGCTGTTAAGGAACCTGAAATTGTTGATTCTTTGTTGGAAAAGGAAGTTAAGAAAGGATTCATGATTGGGCCTTTTGATAAATCTCCTTTCTCAACTTGTCGGATTAATCCTATAGGGATTGCTACCCGAAAATATTCAGGGAAGAAGCGCTTAATTATTGACTTGTCTGCCCCCCATAATGACGCTGCTCAAAGTATCAATAGTCTTATTCCTCTAGCTCCGTTCTCTCTGTTTTACGCAACTGTTGATGATGCTATTAAATTCATTAAAATAGCAGGTAGGGGTGCATGGCTCGCAAAGGCAGATATTTCAGACGCCTTCAAAGTCATGCCTTTACATCCATCGCAGTGGCATTTATTTGGCGTTAAATGGAGGGAAAAATTATATTTTTCGGTCAGGCTCACTTTCGGTTGTCGCAGTAGTCCAAAAATATTTGATACACTATCAGAGGCACTATGTTGGATTCTTCTTAATAACTGCAAATTACCGCACGTGCTCCATCTTTTAGACGATTTTTTGCTTGTGGATCATAAAAATGCTAAGCCAGAAAGATGCATTTTGGCGTTAAAACACACTTTCACTGAATTAGGTGTTCCCCTTTCGGAGGAAAAAACTTTAGGCCCTCTTAAAGTTATTGAGTTTTTAGGCATTACATTAGATTCTAACCTAATGCAAGCCTCATTGCCCCTTGAGAAATTAAATCGCATTAGAGAAATCATGAGAAATGCTCAGAGGTCAATTTCTTTTTCAAAAAGAGATTTGCTTTCTCTTCTAGGCCATCTTAATTTCGCGATGCGTATAATTCCACAAGGCAGGTCTTTTATTGCCAGACTCCTCGATCTATCCAAATCAGTTAAAGATCTTAAAGACATAGTTACCTTAGATGAAGGCTGCAGATCCGATCTCAGGTTCTGGTTTTTGCTCCTTGAAAATTGGAATGGCATTTCCTTTTTTCATTATGATGATCTTGAGTCTTCTGCAGCCCTTAAATTGTATACAGATGCTGCGCCTTCCGTCGGTTTTGGGGGGGTTTTTAATGGTCATTGGTTTGCTAGTAAATGGCCAAAAGAGCTGCTATCCGTGCCTGATAATAACATGTCCACCGCTCTGTTGGAATTATATCCCATAGTGATAGCTTGTATTCTGTGGGGCAAACAATGGTCTAGAAAACAAATTCTGTTTTTTTGCGACAATGAAGCTACTGTTAATATCATTAACAAAGGTCGCTCATCAGTTCCATTTATTAACAGATTCGTAAGGCGCCTTACTTGGTTATCGGTCATGAATAACTTCATTTTTCGTGCTGCTCATATTCCAGGCTTAAACAATCAAATTGCTGATTCTCTTTCTCGATTTGAATTTCAGAAATTCCACCTCCTGTGCCCAGGGTCAGCGTCAGCCAGCTTGGTGTGCCCTCCTTTCAGCCAAACTGTGATAGATTAGACTTGACCTTTCAATCCTATTTACATTCAGCAGCAAAGTACATGCGCAGTGGTTTAGCAACATCAACATTAAAAATGTACGACACTGCTTGGTCTCATTTTAGTTCTTTCTGTGCCACCTTCTCTGTAGATGCATTTCCTGTCAATGTTTCATATGTTAGTGCTTTTATAGTACACTGTTATGAGTCCCAAAAAATGCAGCCTTCATCCATCAAAAGCAAAATCGCCGGCATTCAGTTCCACCTGCGCTGCTTGGATCCATCCACCATCAGCTTGCTCGAAAATTCATCAATTCGTCTCCTGCTTAATGGACTCAAAAAAGAGAAACCAAAAGGCAATGATCATCGTCTCCCTCTCACACTTCCACTTCTTAAAAAATTAATATCACGTCTGAGAGAGGGATGTTTTGGGATTTATTCTGACATGTTATTAGAATCTGTATTGCTTACGGCTTTCTATGGCTTTCTCAGAGGTGGCGAGTTTTCAACACGCACAGGTTCCTTTAATCCGGCACATGACCTCACTATATCTGATGTTTCAATTTTTTCTCACCACTTCACCCTATTTCTTAAACACTCAAAAACCGATAGAAATAGAGAAGGATCTTTTGTTTATGTTTCTGAAACTAACTCTGCTTTTTGTCCTCTATCATCTATGTTGGCTTATCTGAGGAGTCGTTCACAAGCTCGTCCGGAGGATCCATTATTTACAACGGAGGAGGGAAAGTCTATGTCTAGAGCTTGGTTTGCATCCCGTTTCCGCCTGCTTTGTGAATACTGCGGGCTTCCCCCAGAGCGTTATTCGGCTCATTCATTGCGCATAGGGGCGGCTACAACTGCAGCTTCCTCTACTCCCGTTTCTACCCTTAAAGCTATGGGGAGATGGTCTTCGGCAGCTTATGAACGGTACCTCCGGCCAGATACTCGAGCCATTCTTGAGGCTCAGAAAGCTATGAGTGATGCTTGTGATCTGTAGTTGAAATAAACACTGCTTCAATTACTTATGGGCTTATTTTTAATTTTTCAGCCTTATTAGCTCTAGCTTCTTTCCTCTTGCTAGCTCCACGTAGATCTATTGGGTCATTCTTTTCAACTAAATAAGATTGGCTTTGAAACGCTCGTTTAATCCTCTACTGGCTCTTCAATTAGCAGAAGAGCCAGGGATGATTGCCTGGTATGATCTGTTTGGGGGGATTTGTTTGCTGCTTTCCCAGTTAATGGGATATGTCCCCAGAAGCTGCTGCTGTTCCCTGACTTGCTTTCATGGAGCTCATGAAAATGATGGGTAACTCAGAACAGAGCCATACCGCCAAATGTAACTTTAACAATAATGCAATAAAAAATTGAATATTTGACAAATGTCTGTTATTTTTGACTCAAGTGGTCCTGTCTGAAATATAGCGTTCAGCGTCAGTTCAGGCAGGCCGCGTAGTCAAGCTCAGCTAACAGCTGATACCTATCCAGACCTAACAGCTGATCTGATTTCTAAGCACTCAATTGGTCCCTATCAAACAGGGTGCCGTATTTAAAGTCATTTTTCAGTGTGCCTGCTTGGCTGCTTCCACTGCATGCTTGCAACCCACCTCCTCCCCTAGCTCCTCCTTTAACTTCTGTTTAACTTAATCAGTGTCATTCTGTTGTCATTGATGCATGCTCTGTTCTCAATGGGGATTTGTTTGCTGCTTTCCCAGTTAATGGGATATGTCCCCAGAAGCTGCTGCTGTTCCCTGACTTGCTTTCATGGAGCTCATGAAAATGATGGGTAACTCAGAACAGAGCCATACCGCCAAATGTAACTTTAACAATAATGCAATAAAAAATTGAATATTTGACAAATGTCTGTTATTTTTGACTCAAGTGGTCCTGTCTGAACTGTGATAATTTTATATGTGAAACAAGCTCAGTCACATCAGAGTTGAATTGGAACAGTTATTGTCCTGCATGTTTAACAGTGTTAGTGTTCTCACAAGTCACAACGTTTTCATTGTACTGTGTTTCATTGTTCCAAAGTTCCATTGTTTCAAAGTTTCATTGCAGCATGTAACAGTTTGGAGACATTTGGGGGGGGATTTTATTTTATTGTATTTTCATGCTACTTTGATTTTGTTTGTACTTTTACTGAAACAAACTGTTTTAGAAACTGTTGACCGTGTGATTGCACAGTTGTGTGTGTGCGTGTGTGTGTCTGTTTTCCTTACACTTTGCAAAGCAACTTTGAAAAACAAATGTTTCCTCTAATCTGCTGTAATTTTAGTGAGCTCTAGGTGTTCTCGGCTTCTCCTTGTTCAAATAAGACAATGCTCCCATGAATTTTGGGGTGGTATGTGGATATAGAATGCAGCACAAGAAACTCTTATATATTTAATGTAATAAAACATCTATGTAATGTTTTTAAAAACACAGTAAAACAAAGGTATGAAGACATCTGTCTATCAGAGACCTTCACAAATTATGGTATAAAACAAAATTCAGTGCATCAGTGTACACCGATTTGCCAGCATATTACTTTTATCACTATTGTTTGAAGAAAGAAAAAAAACAGGTTAATCTCCCTAAGTGTGGTGTTTTATGACTAAAACACCATCATTTTTTCACTTAGATTTCCGGGGTGTCTTTGAATTCAATCCTCTGTAGGTTGATTATTTTCATTTCCATCAAACGATGTGGCATCCTTTCGTTCATAACACATTACCCAGTCCATATTAGTATAGATATCCAGCATGATTTTTTTCCCCATTGAGATCTGATGTGTTTTCAAAGTGTTCCTTTAATTTTTTTGAGCAGTGTATGTATATATATATATCAGTATATATTGTCCTTGCATTCTTTCTTGTGGCTCAGTGACACACCTGAATGAAAGGCTCATTAAAGGGACTGTATGTAGGAATTTCTCCCATCTAGTGGTGAAATTGCATTTTGCATTCAAACGAATAATGCTCTCCAGCGCCTCAATTTTTTAAATGCGCGTTGCATCTACGGTAGCTGTTATGTACCAAAAAGCTATGACAGGATGTCTTATAATAGCACTTCTGAGTTTTTCTTCGGGTGAACAGGTTTGTTATTTAAAACAAACTGAAACTTGAAACAACGAAAAAAAGATTGTTACAGTTATCAATTATTATGAATTATTTTTATTTTAACATTTCATTTTACAAAAGGACATTTTACAAACCTACGTTTTGTGCATGTGCTCCTGCACGCACTTTTTCAGTCAGAACACAGCAATCAGAGGAGGACGCGCTGAAAACTGTAATGCTGTTCTCTTCCTTCATAACTTGTACTGAGAAGGTTTGAGTTGCAGAGGAATTTGTGACTGTTTCACCTGTTCAACCACATCAAAGTTTCGTAATTAGTAAGTCCATGCTTTTTCTCTTTTTTTTCTTATGTGCTGAAGGGCCGCTGTGCCTTGGTGAAACGGTGTTTGTACGTGCAAGAGCTTTTTTCCAAAACGCCATAAACCTAAAAAGCTGTAGAACCAGCAAAAGTAATGATTATGAATATGTAAAATATTGCAATAAGACATTTTAATTGTTTATTAATTTCTGTGTCGGCTGCAAAGATGAAGTTGACGAAAGGCTATTGACTTGCGATCTTCGCAGTAGGCTAGTGAACGCACAATTTGTTTTGGATGGTTTTGTTTAGAACCAGCTTTCTGTAAATATATTTCACATTTTTTAGACCTGTGAGGCGAGTAGGCTACGGTCCGGTTCATGATGATCTCCAGTTCAAGCACCTTATGTTGTGATCGCTAGCATATTTACTTTTTATGTATTAACCCCCTGAGGTCGGTGGTATCGCCGGCGATACCAGCTCGCTTTTTTTTTATCAGTGTAAAAGAAACTCATAAAAACTCTGATTTTCCATAGGAGTTTCATACATCAATCGATTCTGTTAAATGTGTATTATTTTTGTGTATACTCACAATAAAAACAGTGTTGTGCTTTTTGCCACATAAAGAAAAATAAACGTGAAGCGAGTTCTGCCTTCTCTCTGTCAGTGTAGTCCATTCTGAAACGAGCCCGAAAATGAACTGTAACTCAGCGAATACTCAGTCAAACAGACATACATACAGACACACAGGCATGAAGCTTGAATTCTCTTATTTTAAATGAAGTAATTTATATAAAAAACAAATGTTCTCATCTTGTGAAATCTGTATTAAAAGAGAGCGATTCCAGTCGAGCTCATTACAGCTGATTCAAATGTAATGTGACACGCCCACGGAGAGCGCGCGCTATTCAAACGCAAATGACTGAGGCAATCCACGGCGCTATCCTGTGAACGCCCCCATATCAGCTCGAGAAAACACAAGTTTATTCAGATCATTACTTGTTTACACCGTCTCGCAGCGCTGTGAGGAATAATAATAATGGAAAATGTCCCTCAGAAGTGCGGGTATATCGAGGAGCGAGCTGAGGAATACTAGTAAGTTTTTTCCTTCTCACGTGAATCAGGTTTCTGTTTATGAATGAATGAACGGCAGATATGCGCAAAAGACAGTTTAAATTTAAATCGCGTGTGTGAATGAATGATGATGTTTTAGCAAACTGTATTGCTATACTGAGATGAGTAAAAATCGACTGAAATATGTTGAAATAAAATGTAGGATATTTGTATAAGCAACGTATTAAACTGCAAATTAACATTTATATGCCCTAATATTTCATAAAGACAACGTTACAGTCAGGCGAAATATGAAAGACAACATTTTGTTGACTAGATTTGGGTACAGTTTTTACTGTAGAATATACTGTAAGATTACGCTTGAATTGTTGTTGTAATTGTAACCTTTTTAATTAAAAAAATATATTTACAAGGTAGATGTAAACAAACTATTAAAAGGTAAATATATATTTTTTCTTTAAATAATTTGTATTTTATTAGTAACAAATTTGGGAAGAGGATAAATATTCCAAAACTGAAAATACAGTATGAGAATTAACTGCACAATTACTAGACATGTTTACCTTGGATATTATACAATTTGCAAGCACAATTTGTGAAAAAAAAAAAAAAAAAAAAAAAAATGTATATAAAAATATTTGTGTATAAATATATACACTATATATATATATATATATATATATATATATATCAGAGTTTCCGCTAGAAAAAAATGGTGCCGGTCAAAGTGACCGGCAGAGGTTTCGTTTTCCGGACATTTTGATGAAATGCCGGTCAAATATCGCCTCTTAATTAGTCAAGTTGAGGAAAACTGGAGGAAGGCTATGTAACTTAAAAAATGACATAATCAGGCCGAATGCAACATGTTTTTTAGCCTAACTTTCAAATAAAAAAACGGAAAAAAAACATGAACGTCCGATTGGCGTCAATCAACGCCAATTGTTTTTACTATGGTTTCACATTCATAGTTTAACAAACCAATCCCCCTTCCCCACATAGAATATCTGAAGCCTATTGTTTTTACTCAAGCGAACTTCCCAGTGTCTCTCCACAACTTGCAATGTGCATAAGCCGCGTAACCTTGTTCTCCGCAAGGCGACATCGCTGCTTTGTCTTGATCCGATTCTGCAGCGAGAACCCCCTCTCTGCAGGAACACTCGAGACCCATTTTCTACTTTGGTTTTGTACGTTTCTTCATTCGGATCTATCTGCGATCCATTCCATTCTAAACAAACAACGCAGTTTATATGGTTCGTCCTTGTTTCATTATTCATTAAGATAATAATTAATAAATGCGCGCATAATTATCAGTGAACTTGATAAATGTTGCAGATATGTTTTGCTATGCATGCACAAACAAATGCCTTTCAACTTATGTGTGCAAAATTCAGAATAAAAAGAATGTGCAGCAATTTGTACAAATAGAGAGTCTAGGTCTACTATATGTGTTGTAGCCATTAAATAAGCTCATTTAGTTTAATATTTGTTAAAATATTATAATGTTATTTTTTAATTTATGTTGATTATGAAAAGTGAACCGCACGAGTAGGATATGATGCGCAATATCGAGAGACATGGAGCGGGTCAGACATGATTTTGACCACTTAATTAAATTTGGTTTTGTAGAAAGACTTTTTTGAAGTGAATTTCGTTTTGTATAAATTGTATCTTAATTTTAATAATTTTTTTTATCAACCAATTGCCTGTATTTAATAAATAAGAAGCAGAAATATAAGAAATATAGCAGACGATAGGCCTAATCATGGAGGCGCCCGCGTGGTCACTTGCATTGCTCGTGAACTGGAGCGCATCTCATCCTAACTTAACGAAACTCAGCGTAGGCCTCACAGACATGAAATATATCTTAAGAAAGCTTGAAATGTCTTTTTAACAATTTAAAATGAAAAGAAATACTCTCTGATTATGTGATCCATGATGTGCATTTCTCTATAGGCGCGTTCATAAGGAGATGGCGATCGTCAACTTCATCTTTACAGCTGTTGTTGCTGTTAATAAACTAAAAATAATAAGCCTATAATTTTATTAAACAAATTAAATGAAATTGTAATTGTATTAAAAAAGCAACAAAAAAAATCCTGTTTAAGTTTTTTTTTTTGTTTTTTTTTTACGCATTAAATTCAGGTAGGCTACTGAGTCACTGTCCTCAGTGCCCAGAAAAGTGCTGAAACGGAGATGAAGGGGAACCCGTTTTTATTTATTTTTTGGCTTATTTTAACTGGCCCATCCAGTTTTCTGGAGGCCCACCTACAATCAAAATCCTGCCGCCGTTAGTGCTTCGCAGCGGTCTGATATCAAGAAATAACAGACTGCATTCCACATTGGAATTCAACCGAGCCATGTAATAATGTTTAATGACTTTCAAACGGTAGAGCCTGTGCCTTTATAACATAGCCAAAGGTCGGTGTATTTTTGCTTTATACATTTTAGGCTTATTCTCAAATTCAGATTGTGTTAGGGGGGCGGGATTATAAGGCAATTTTAATCGGACAATTTGACCGGAGAGATTTAATTTTGTCGGACATTTCATTTTTTTTCCGGCCAATGTCCGGTAATTACCGGACAAAGGAAACCCTGATATATATATGTGTGTGTGTGTGTATGCATTATATATATATATATATATATATATATATATATATATATATATATATATATATATATATATATATATATGTGTGTGTGTGTGAAGAGTTCAGATGCAAAAGCCTCTAAATGCCATCTGAAATTTTCTTCTAGAATGATCATTTTTATGAAGCTTGTATATTTATGTTAGCTATAGGTGACACACCTGAATGAATGGCTCATTAAGTATGCAGGGGGATTGTCTCATCAGGTGTGAACTACTAAATATGCATGATGCTGTTGGAGCGTTTACGCCCCATCCGCATATTGCCTTTCCAAACTAAAAGTGTTTCGCAAAACTTAAATCAATGTATTGTTTTATGTGAATGATTAGGCAGGATGATTTTCACATCATTTCGAAGAAAAAACTCTAAAATTAAAAAACTCTAAAAAATTAGTCAAAAGTCTTATTGACATATATTTAGTATGTGTTTTGTGGCCTTATTTCAGAAACTTTCATTTTTAGTTTTTTCAATAACCATGCATAAACATTATTCTCTCAAAAATGAAAACATGTACATACATGTTGCTCACATATCATGGTAGTCCTGTTTGTGCTAAATAGTGTAATTTTTTTTTGCCATTGATATGTTTATAAGCAACTGAAAAAAGCACAAATGTCAGGGCATGTCAAAACATCTCAAGGACCCCAAAAACACCCCAGACCCCAGAGGGTTAAATCCAGGAAATTGGTTAATGAAAAATGTATTAAAATTAAGATACAATTAATACAAAACGAAATTCGTTTTAAAGAAAGGCTTTGTGCTTTCTGTTTTGAGGTCTCTGTGAAACTTTGAAAGTCTTTTAGTGCTGCTTTCAGAGCGCTCGCGTCTATAATGGAGAACTGTCACGTAATATTGTTTTTTCCTCAAATGCGAACACGAAAAATAAAAGACAAAAGACTTTTTTTAAAAGACAACCCATCAACTTTTGAAAAAAAAATATATATATATATGGATTTATAGCGTTTTGGGGAAAAAATGGATAGATTTATAGCGTTTTGAAAATATTTTTTTTTACTTTGAATTTATCATCAACGATATTGTTGTTTGATTTAATAATCACTGTTGCAAGAGGTGATTAGTTCCATTTTTTTTATTTTTTTTTGTAAGTGGAAAAAGTAGGGGCTACCTCAGATTCTGTTTAGTTAGCTCCTTTATTGTTTTTTTCTATAGCCTACAATAATAGGTCAAATGCAGCAAGTCAAAAGACCAACTGGACCTTCTTTGCCAGTTTGCACACATTTCTTTGAAGGATGGCAAAAATATTGTCTGAATATCGATATCGAGATAGGTTATTGGAAAAAAATATCGAGATATTCATTTGTGTCAATATCTCCCACCCCTAGCTGCTATTCATCAAAGAGCCTGTTTAACTTTAAACTATAAATGTTCTACTGTCTATATAATAAAGTACACAACCAAGCAATGAAAAAAAAAGCTTGTAATTAAGACCGTAACATTGACTTACCTGTCGAGAAGAAAGCAGGCAACTTCAGGGTCTCTTTTGAAAGCTTTCTCCTGCATTAGCTATCCTGACATATTAACCCTTGATTTTGTAATCTCCGGTCACATTTCCTTTTACGGTCTATTTTGGACTTTTTCGACGATGAGGACTCCTTATCCTGTGACTCAGCATATGTATAAATGAACGGTGTATAAATAACCGTGCAGTGCAGCCTTTTAAACTTGCCGGGGCAGTGACAAGCGCCTCTCACTCATAGACAATATATAAACTGGACACAGCGACCCCATTGGATTCAACGGAGACAAATGAAGTCAATTAGAAGCACTAACTTCCTGATGGTCGAGCGTACTGCGCAGACTCGAACTGAGCTTGATGACGTAGATGTGACGTGAGAAACCCGTCTGTCTTCTAGCAGCTGTGCCAAGCGAAATCTCAATCATTCCCTTCCGAATCTTGCAGAGACGGAGAGTGTGAGTAGGAGGTGTCCATGAGCTAGGAGCAGGAGTAACTTTTGCTAAGTATTTTGATTAATTACTTTGTCACTTTGCCTCCACGTCCCCCCGATTGCACGCAAGCTTCTCCTCCTGTCCATACGGTAATTCTTTACTGTGCGACAGAGAGTCGCGTGGGTATGACGCAATCGTTAGCCTATTTTTACAAAAACTGCATCTACGGGGCCATAACGTAAGATACAAGGTAATGGAGCCTTTTATACATTTTCGTGTTTCTTTAGAAATAAATAATGGACAAATGGAGTCTTGAAACGCCTCAGATGTAAAGTTATTCGCTGTCAAAGTGATGCCAAAATGAATGGGAGTCAATGGGATGCTAACAGCAGGTGATGGTCTGCTAGCCAATGGCGGCGCCCGGGGAAGCTTCAATGTTTTCCGAAACATTGGGGGCTTGCTCTCACTGCTCTGCTCCTCCGCTTCTGCTGGCTTCAGTCACGTGACGCTGGTTCTGAACGAAAACGCGTTGGCCTAGTACTTTTTGTCCCTCTCTGCTATTATAGTTTTTCAAGATGGCGGAACTACATGGAAGCCTCCGTGGACCTACCCGTCCCATGTATATAAAGATAATAAATTCTTCGTTTACAAGGATTAGTCTGATCATTGGCATAGGTATTTGTACACCATTGAGGGCATATTTATGAATAAAAATATTGATTTTAGACAATAAAATACCTAAAAAGCTACACATAGTCCCTTTAAGTATGCAGCCTCATTATGCGGGGGCATTGTCTCCTCAGGTGTGAATCACGCCCACTCGCATATTGCCCTTCCAAACAAAAAGTGTCTTAAATTTAAATCAATGTATTGTTTTATGTGAATGATTAGGCAGGAAGAAAAAAAGAAAAGAAAAAGAAAAAACTGAAGAAAAAACTCTAGGCGACAAAATGCATTATTCAGAAGTCTTGTGGACACATATTTAGTATGTGTTTTGTGGCCTTATTTCAGAAATTTTCATTATTAGTTTTTTCAATAACCATGCATAAACATTATTCTCTCAAAAATACAAACATGTACATACATGTTGCTCACATATTATGGTAGCCCTGTTTGTGCTAAATAGTGTAATTATACCTTTGCCATTAATATGTTTATAAGCAACTGAAAAAAGCACAAATGTAAGGGCATGTCAGAACATCTCAAGGATCCCAAAAACACCTTAGACCCCAGAGGGTTAACAATTATAGCATTATTATTTTATGGTTTTAGCACTTTTATGATGGCAAGCAGTAAAATATTTACCTCAGAACAAGCTCTGGAACAATTAAGTTACTGGAAAGTGACGAGGAGAAATTCGAATCACTGGCATGCCTAAGAAAAAACGCCTGGGACTGTTTGTATATAAAGTTCATTATTTCATTGTTCTTTACACTTTTGATTGAACAATTACAAATATCTGTCAAGCAAAGGGTTTGAAAAAATTTTTTTTTTGTTCAAAAACTGCTCACTATTGTTGTGTGAGGTGTGATTTTCAGTAATAAATTACTAAAATAAAATTTTTGTTTTTGAAATTCTTTAGTTTATTGTACATTTTTTTTGTCATACTTCCTTTATAAACACATTACATACATTCTTATGTTAGCTTAGGGTCTTCTGAATCCATAGATACCACATGGTGTTCCATCTCCATTACATATGGTTTATAAGCCCAAATGTAAAAATAGAGAAAACAGACCAAAAAGGGCTTAGTCCCCAGAGGTTAAAGGCCTCATCTGGACCTTCTAATTAGGATATATGGTCACTTCCGGTTAAATTTGGAGTGTCAATATCTCATGAACCCAACATAACAGAGGCATCAAACTACACTCTTTGGAAAACTGAGAACTTACCCTTTCGAATGGTAACAACACAAGTCCCACCCACCCAAAAAAAAACAAACAAACACAAGACCCACCCAAGTCAAACACAAGTCCCACTAAAAACATTAAAAAAAAAACCCTAAAACCTAAACCAAACCACCCAAAACCACTTAAAACCTAACCAAACCATTCATTTTCTTGCATAAAGCCCACATTGCCTGAATTTTCATTCCCATAATCTTTGTATAAGTGTATGGATGTTTCATTCCTCTAACCCTAAGTGAGTAAAAACCCTCCCCATTTATCCGGGCTTGGGACTGGCACTGACATTACACTGCTTTGTGTAATGTCATAGGCTGGGTTAAAAATATTTATATTTTTTTGTAATTTAGTAGTTTATTTATTTTAAAAAAATTTTCATGATCGAACGATTTGTTGAACCATTACTTGCGTTAGAAAAAATGGAAAATAAAGTAAAATACTTTAAAAAAACAAAAATCTTCACTTTGAGGTAGATGTTTTCTCCAAAACAGGAAAAATTAAATAATTTCAAAAACCTAACAAAAAATCTTCACTTTGAAGTATATTGTTTTGCAAAAACGGAACCATTTAGAACATGAAAAAAAAAGATGTGTATGAATCACACATCTGACATCAAACGCTGGTGTTTTCTTTTAAACGCACTGAACGTTCGGACAATAGAGCCGAGGAAGGCCAGCACCATCAATAGTCGGTCTTTGGGCAAACACTTAAGTAGCCTCTCAAGACAAGTCTCCATCCATGGCATCCCATGCTCTCGATACTTCAATAAGTTCCTTGAGTAGGAAACATCCAACTCTTCAATCTTGGCGCACACGTCTCCAAGGTAAGCTGCTGTGTGCGATGCAGCAGTTGGAACTTGAGTAGGACGGTAGAGTTCGACAAAGTCCTTGAAGTTCCAGCGCGCCTTCTCGTTCCTGTTCTCATCCCAATACTTAATTTTTGGGAAGAACTTCAGCTTCGACAACCCCAACTCTAAACAACGGACTGGATCTAAGCTAAAGGAAGTCACCATTTCCACGGCCCTGCCAAACGTGTGTGGATAGCCAAACCCTTTACTTTCGCAGACCTCCCTTGACAACTCAGCAACCGTCCGGCAGTCGCTTAAACAGCCGATTGGAGGGTCAGGCCCTTTCCAAGAGTCCATCGGAATCCGGTAATTCCTCTCATATAGATCTGAGAGAAGGATCCTCACCAACTCTTCACCCACCACTTGTGGGCCAGCCAGAAGGCAATCTGACAGCGGAAAGAGGCGCAGAACTCTTAGCCTCTGGAGTTCCTCCTTAATCCATGTCTCCAGGGGAGGAGGACCTTCACCCACACTTGCTGATCCGATTGGACTGAGGCCTAAAAATCCCCTCATGCGTGACAAACTGTTTGAATTAGTCGAACAGACACCGAGGGGAGAGGCATACTGCCTCGATGTTGCACACAGGGGCCGTCCAAAAAAAAGATACTCAAGGGCCAGTTCCAGCTGGAAGGCCTTCCACGAAGTTTCAAATCCACCGAGCCCCTTCTGGTTCTGCAGAAGATCGAAGAGTGTGCTACTTAGGTAGGTAGCAATTGGCTGTACAATATGCCTTAAGTTACAATAAGCCATCCTCGTTGTCCTTAAAAGGTATGAGCATTGGCACCACCTCAAATAAATTGTCCAACATCATTTGGTCAAAAAAACTGATGGCATCCTCAACCTCAGGAAAGCCAGGACGGACAAGGAAAACACCCTCCAGCCTCACAAAGGTCTTTGCATTGTTTTTTTAGTGCCAGGTCATCCATGTGGTCCACATACGTTTTGGCATCCTTGAGAAGCATCTGCCTATGCTTCTCGATATGAAGATCACATGTCGTTATCACCCTACTGACAAGGGTGCTTAGCAGGGGTAGCCTGGTGACAGTGTGGAGTCACTGCATACAATTGCAAGAAGTTTACCTTGCAATTGTCATGACGCACAACCTGGTCAAGAATATCACTTACATCAAGTGGCATCTGGTCAAGGTTAGACTGAAAATTGGCACTTTCAGCCATGCAGTAGACGGGGAACAGAGTTCCACGTTGTCCAACCACCTCCTGGAGACCACACCTAGACCACAAGAGGTCAACACTTGCGTCCTGTAAATGCATGTTGCAAGCAACATGATATAACACATTCACAATGCCATTTTGTTGAACCAGCTTGCTCAGGTCAAAGCTTCGATCATCCTTTTGACCAAATTTACTAATGGTCAAAATTATCGCCATATCGATGTCTTGATTGACAGCCAGTACAGATTGGTGGAAGTGCCGGAGGATGAATTTCTGGTCCCCATGCAAAATGTTAATCCTGCCCAAGTTAGTGAGATTGTTCTTCTGTAGAGTAGGCCGCTCCAGATCTTGTGGCGGCAGACTTCTCAGTCTCATTGAGAAATTATTGAAGACTGCATTAATCAGGCCAATGCCATGGGCCTTGACAACCATCTGAACATAGGGTGAGCACTGTTCGGGTTAGCAGGGACACATGTGAGATTGAGAAAATATCCCCCATCAACAAAGGCCAGGACAATCCCCACACTTTTGCTCAGAGGGTCCAGATGCTTCTTTATCAGGTGCCAGTGGTTGCATACTTTGGACCCATCCACTTTACCAACAAACAAGTAATGAAGTCCAGCAGTGATGTAGCTCACATCAGCTAGCTGAACCACAATGCCATCAAAATCATAGCTGTAGTACAGTGACTCAGAAGCATCATCTACTATAGAGGCAAAAAGTGGAACCTGGACTGAATCATCCCTGAGAAATGCTTCAGTGTGTCTGAAGCTAAAGTATGATGTCATCAATCCTTTCGTGTTTTCTCTGGAAGCCACATCAAAAGGCTCATTTTCGTCGCTAAAGTACAAATTAAACATGAATTAACAACAAGTGTTGTTGCACTTGTAACGGCCACCTAATGTTATAGTGTTCATGACATGAATGTTGTATATGCCTTTAAGATAACATGTTATTGTATGCGCGCTGTTCAAGTGAACGCGTGCGCAGTGAGAGAAGAGTATTGCTCGTGAGAGGAGAGAGATGACCGCTTTACCGACTGCTCCTTTAATTTACTGTGTTTACTTTCTACTCTCATTTGTAGCATGTTTCCAGAGTGTTTTTCCCTGTTAATATTCGCTCTATGACATGTATGAGAAGAGTGCATTTAACTGAGAGGAATTATATAAAGACTCGTGAAACTACCATCCGTGTGCGCTGTCTTTTCTATCCATCCTGGGCAGACTTAAAACTCTGACAGCGTTACACACTACACTATTACACATCCAAAATGCAACAAAAAACCCACTAAACATTGAATTTTTAATGTTAATTACCCTTTGAAACATCACTGATATGTTCAATTTTACTTTCATTTTCAATTTGGGGTTAAATCAACACAAGCCACAGAAAACAAGCTCATTTTCATCCATAAAACGCAAATTAAACACGAATTAACAACTAGGTTTGTCACACTACACTAATCCTAACCTTAACCTTTTCATTATTGATGTTATTCACCCTTTGAAAGATCGCTGATATGTTTAATTGTGTTTGTTTAAAATATGTTTAATTTCATGAAAATCGAATGTAAAGAGTTTTATCTCAAAAAACAGATTAGCTATAACGCTAGTATATGTGGCACAGAGTAAGTAAAAGTAAATCGCTAGTTAATACCACTAACAAGGCTCAAAATAGCCTCACACTAACACGGTAGCATAATGAGGGTCCCTACATGCAAACCGAAGCATTGAGAACTTTGTAAGTGTACAGACAGTTTAATAAGAAGATACTTTATAAAGCCAGAACATTATGCGTTTACAGGCATTCGTCATCTTGGAAAACAGTCTCGACTAATCGAGTCACGAACGCCGTGCTAAGTGAGCTGGTCGATAGGAATTACGTTTGTGAAATCTAACTTAGCACGGCGTTCGTGGCTCGACTAGTCAAGACTCTTTTTCAAGATGATGAATGCCTGTAAACGCGTAATGTACTGTCTTTATAAAGTATCTTCTTATCGTTTTTACCTCTAGTAACACAGCAACGTCCAAGTGATCTGAGGGTGCGCGCGCATCCTGCTGTGTGACGTGTGCGCAGACTGGTGCATAGATATATACACTAGATGTCGCCTTGGCTACGGCATTCGTTAAGAACTGCCGTAGCCAAGGCGACATCTAGTGTGTATATTTATGCACCAGTCTGCACCAGATCACTTGGACGTGGCTGTGTATAAGAGGTAAAAACTATATAAATACTGTTCGTTTTCTCATACAAACCGCTCGTTTCGTGTCTTAGGCAATCAATGTGTACTTACGATGGGGAATTGTTTAATTTGGACGATGGGGAATTGTTTTAATTTCGACTCTGTGCATGCTCTTTGAGACAGTGACCACAGACCTGCATTATATGACTGACAGACAAGAACGGTTTGACCTAAAAATATCAACATTGAAACTACTGCGGAAAAAAAGACACCTACATCTTGGATGCCCTTGAGGTAAGCTAAAACATACCAAAATTTAATTTCAAAATGAACTATCCCTTTAAATAATTACAAATAACTAATGTTAGGGAAAATCTGTTAATGTTTTGTTACGCGTTTCTGGATTTTTAAAAAATATATATATCGGCCGATATATCGGAATATCGGATTTTTAAATCACCAAATATTTGTATCGGTATCGGCCTTAAAAATCCTTTATCGGTCGGGCTCTAATTATGTGTTATTTACACAAGTGTTTAAAACATGTATAATAAATAAATTGTGCTTGCCCACTAGAGGAAGACACGAGATAAGAATGAAAACTATGAATGAACCTATTTGCATTGATCTAGTACAGTAATTATCATGAATAAATTACATTGAAAAATAGAAGAAAAAAAAAAAAAAAAATATATATATATATATATATATATATATATATATTTTATTATTATCAAATAAAAGTAAAAAAATATATATTATAAAAGTTATAAATGCATGAATGTTATATATTATAATTATGTGTTATTTACACAAGTGTTTAAAACATGTATAATAAATAAATTGTGCTTGCCCACTAGAGGGAGATACAACATTCTTATGAATGAACTACCGGTAGATCAATAATCGCATTGATCTAGTTCATTTTTATAAATTAAGGTGTACTGACAGAATTGTTTTAAACAATTAGTGTACATATAATATCTGAAATGATTATGGATTATTAAATGTTAGAACATTTATACATATGTTATATTTATAAATATTTATATCATTTATAATAAATATATGAAGAAATTACTTTTACTTATTACACTTATTATAAATGTTATAAATAATTATTGATTTTTTTAACACAGGTAAAGGATTCACACAAGGTTAAGTAATAAACAGGTTTATTTGCAGAAGTATGTGATTGCAATGATGGAAGCAGATGAGCAACTGATTTATACAATGTTCAGGATAGATGTCTGTTTTGATATGCAGATAAAGGCAATGATTGAAGACGGATGAAGGAAGCAGATGAATGAAAACAAGTTGTTCAGGTAGGTATTGTGCAGATAAGGAGTCAGTAAGTGAATGCAGGTGATGGCCAGTGAGTATGATGGGAAATGTATTGAGTAGTTGGTGACTAGCTGGTGAACGTGACAAAGTGCACCATAAGTGAGTAAAAACCCTGCCCATTTATCCGGGCTGGGGACCGGCACTGACATTGCACTGCTTTGTGTAAAGTCAGAGGCTGGGTTAAAAATATATATATTTTTTTTTAGTTTTTTTGGTTGGATTTTTTTTAACGTATTTTTTTGGTTGGATTTTTTTAACGTTTTTTAATACGAGCCCATCAGTAAAGTGTGTTTTTATTCAATAAAACAGAAAAAAATAAAATCTGTAAAACAACAACAACAAAAAACAACTTAATACCTACCACTAAAAACATAAGAAAAAAAAACACTATAAAAAATGGGCTAACTATAGATCAAAAAAATAAAATGTGTGTAAAAAATGTAAATACGTTAGACCGGTTTGACTGGGGCCTAATCATCCAGCCATTCCAGGTCTAACCCTTCCCCACGGAATGATTTTCGGTTTACTTCATAATCAAACTTCAGTTCACAGTCAACTGGTATATCAACCATTGCCTTGAACAATACCACTTCCTTTTGTTCACCATCAAAATTCAAAGTGCAGCAGAATGGTTTAACATTTGCTGACTTTGAAGAGTGATTAATCCGGCGGCCAAACGTGTCTGCTTGTGGGTGACAGATGCATGGGAAGGTCTGTGCATCCACACAGAGGCTTTTCTGCCCTGATTTAAAAAAAAAAACAGGTACCCTGCCTCATCATGAAGGTCCTCAATAATGGCTTCCCTTCCATGGTAATCACAGACAATATCTTGTTTGTGAAATATTCTGGTTGCAACCACTCCTGTAATTAGGAAAACATTACATTTGGAGTTAATGAATATACTTTGCATGTAGATAAATGTTTCAGGAATTAATTCTAGTTCTTGGTGCTGTTAATGGCTGTTAAAAGGTACAATTTAGATTTGTGTATTCTCTGGCATTAAAAATAACTGAAAGGTTTTCTTACCGAGACCTTTTGGAGGACCAAAGTCTTTAAGAGCAAGGCCTGTCCAGGACTGCTCAGCCACACAGTTCTTGATAAAGGGGTCAGTCTCAGCACTCTTTTCGTTGGATGGCTTCCAGAGCTTAATGATCTCCTCTGTTTTTGGACAATTGGTCGTCTACCCATGCTGACCAATCAGTCTTGCCACTTTAGCAGCTGAAGGCCTACGGAGACGGAAATAACCTGTAAGACAGAATGACAAGAATTTACTCATGCAAGTCATTTGTCAGTGTGAATTAATGTCAAATGAATTGGTGCCAATACTGTATTGATGGATTTGGAGACTTACCAAGTAGAAAGTCTTTCCTTTGGCCATACTGTGTTAGACGTCACTTGTCATAATACAGCCTGTCCCCCGGAAAACCCCGGTCAGTACACTGCTTCTTATTTGGGGGCTGGCCGTCAACGGAAACAGGAAATACTTCCAGAAAATTAGCAAAAGAACACCTCATGGGTTTTTGATCAGCTGTTTGCTCTTCATCTGAACATGTCCTGTATAAGTGAGGAATATAAAGTTTATAGTAATAAACAATAAATGTAGACAAATTGCTAATCTGCAGTTAAAATAGTTTATGTCTTTGATACATTTATGTCTTTGATACCAAGGAGTCCAAAAGATCATGTCCCTCTACAAGCTTTTCATTTAGTCCCGCTACAGCTTTACAAGCCAAGTAGAGGCTGATGCAGTCCTTTTGTTGGGCTGTCAGATTGTTTGCAGCCACCATAACTGCCCTCCTCACTATCTGACTACTACACATGTCCAACCTATATCTGTAGAAACAAAATATAAAAGTAAATGTTAAATCTGGATTGACTGTGACTAACAAGATCTATACATTCACACACATGCACATTGATCTGTGTAGGTATGTGCATTGAGTGCAGATGATTCATGTCCTGGGACACACTGTGGACTGGTGAACCAGAACAGGAAACAAAAAAATTGTTGCAAACTTGTTCACACTGGAGATTATTAGACTGGATCATGGTAAAATACTGCTGCAAAATCTAGGGGAAAAAATCAAAAAAGTTATTAAATGTAAAACAATAATGGTAAGCAATCTACTGTTTGTGTCTTGTGTCTGAAACTTACATCATCTTCTGCCTGGCTTAAGGCAACGCTCATGAGTTCGGACGGTGAGTCAGTAACAGCACTCTGTTGCCGTGCTTAATTTGGCCCACCCACTCCGCATCCTGAAAAACATTAAAAAGGTGTCATTAAAAAAGTGAGTGAGTGAGAGTGTGTCTGTGTGTGTGTGTGTGTGTATGTGTGTCTGTGAGTGCGTATGTGTGTATTTGTGTGTGTCTGTGTAAGGACCATCCATTGGCCCAACGATGGAATCCAATGGCCTGGCGAAGGTTTAATGCGTGTATGTCACACGCCCGGGTTTTCGTGGATCTCACGGACACAGCCTCGCCAGTCTGATCTTGGTCAGAGGATGCAGGGTTTGCTAATACCTCTTCAGTCGGTTGCCTACTGCTCACGTGCACAAAAAAGTGTAGTTTATTTAGCCACTTCCGTACAACTTGCCAAGTCAGTGATAGACAGAAATCAAAAGGTCTTCAAATGACGTGCTACTGCTCCGTTCATATGCGCCTTTAGTTTGACCTACCTTAACTAAGATTTGCGGTAGCACCAGCCTCCTCATAGTCTACTAAAATAATGAGTTCAGAAAACTTCAGAATAAATCAAGGTGTAACATTTATTTGTTAGGTAAAAATGTATCTTGCCAATTACAGAAGTAAATGATTAAAAGCCAATTCAGAAAATATATGACATCATTTACTCAAAGATGACTCTAAAAGTAAGCAATGTTTTCCTGACAGAGACACACAGTAATGTGTCAGGGCTCTCCAACAGGAAAATACTGAAACATCACTGTGGGGGATGATCCTGGTAAAGAGTCCCAAAGACTGCTCTGTCACCTCACCTTAAAGGCCATGTTGCAGGGTTAATTTTTCAACGAATTTGTGCAATTTACTTATTGGTAATAAACATTTAAACTGTTATCCATAGTATTTTATGTTGTTAGGTATCACAAAACGGAATATAATACGAAAAAGTACAGCGGTTTGCAACGACTCTCCTTTCCCCCACAATGCATTGCATTATGTCACGTTGGGGAGAGAATTTACCAAAGCCTGCCTTGAGAGCATTGAGAGTGACTAGAGAGACGAGTAGCAGACGAGAGTATTCACATAGCACAGATTATAGATAAATAGATAAATGCATAGATATAGATAGATATATAGACTAGATATATAGATAGACAGATAGATAAGTATAGAGAGATAGGCGGACAGCCAGATAGCATAACGTTAGCATAGATAGCTAGCAGCTAGATAGATAAATATATAGAAATATATTGTAGGTAGATTGACAATGGTGAACTACTGTGTTTGTGCTGGTGTAAAAACTCTGGATGCTGAGTGAGGCACGTCACATCTGGTCGCGGGGTGAGCTCCTCGACCAGCGACCAAAACGCACTCACTTCCCTACAGCACAAGCTTTCCAACGCAGTTTCCATGGGACGGCACCGCCGGCGCCCACACAAGCACCTGCCAAACACCGCGGCGGCTACGTTTGCAACAACATTTTCACCGGAGGAAGAAATAAACGCTTAGAAACGCCCATATAGCTACACTGTAAAAAAAAAAACTGTGAAAAAACGGTATTATTCCGGCAGCTGGGGCGCCAGAAAATTACCGTAAAATAACGGCAAAAAACAATCTCGTTAAAATACAGTAATTTTCCATAATTAAATAACAGATTATATCTTTAATATTACATTTAATCTTATGTAATTATTGGGATTTTTAACGTTTAAAAAAGTCATATACACCTTTAAAACAATTAAATACTGTAAATTTAAGGTTTTATAAAATTATTTTATATAATAATGCTGTTTATCTACAGTAATTTTCTTTTAATATAGTTTGTGTAAAATAACAATGAAATTATGTATAAAAAATGCACACAAGTACATAAATTCAAATACAAATGTTTGTAAATTTACAGTTTTAATTTTTATTTGTACAGATCAAATTTCACAACATCTCTAATTAAGTTCTTAATAATAGCAAATGTAGTCAATTTCTTTTAAATTAACTAAATGTATGAGTACAGAATACCTGCATATTTACAGTATTAGTAATTAAACAAACACTAAACATCAAGATAAGTGATTGATAGGAAAAAGAAGCTTAGTATATAATTTAGAACATGTAAAAATATCTACAATAAAAAGCAATTACCGTATACCTTTACAGTATAACTTATTTTAACATTTACAATTACATTTTATCCAAAGTGACTAACCAAATAAGATAATAATTAAAGATAATAAAAAGCAACAAGTGCAGTGACAAGTTCCAGTTAGTCTAGCACAGTACACATAGCAAGTTTTTTTTTTTTTTTTTTTTAACAAAGATTTTGTATTATTGGGTGAAGTTTCTATGAAAAAGATGGATCTTTAGCAGTTTCTTGAAAATGTGTTGAGTTGCGCCGGTCATTCCACCACCAGGAAACAGTCCAGGTAAATGTCAGTGAAAGTGGTTTTGTGTCTCTCTGGGATGATGGCACCACAAGGCGCCGTTCACTTGCAGAACACATGCTTCTGGAGGACACATAGATCTGAAGCAGTGAGTTAAGGCATAGGGCTACCTTTAAAGACAACTCTTGCTGCAGCATCTGGATCAGTTGCAGAGGTTTAACTGATACTGGAAGAGCTGCCAGGAGAGCATTACAATAGCCCAGTCTGGATAGAACAAGAGAGTTGTGTAGCTCCAATAGGAAGGGCCTGATCCTCCTAATGATAAGGCAAATCAGCAGGATCACAGCAAGTATGTTTTGGCTGAAAGCTGAACCATAAGCAGTTCTGTCTTGGCAAGGCTGATTTAAAGGTGAAGGTCATTCATCCAGCAAGAATTTTCCATCAGGTAGGCTGAGATGCAAGCAGCAACCGTCAGATCATCTGGCTGGATTAAAAGGTAGAGATACGTGTCATTAAGATAGTAGTGATAGGAAAAGTCATGTTTCTAAATGACAGAGCCTAGTTAAAAAAATGAAAAAAAGATGGGTGGAATCTAACACAATCGTAATCTTGCTGTAGCAAATCCAAACCTTGTGCATACTTTTAGTGCAATCATATGGAATCAGAAGACTGATATGAATATACAGTACCAGTCAAAAGTTTGGAAACATTACTATTTTTAATGTTTTTGAAAGAAGTCTCTTATGCTCATCAAGCCTGCAGTTAACAAACAAAAACAAACAAAAAAACAGTAATATTATTAAATATTATTACAGTTTAAAATAATAGTTCTCTTTTTCAATGTACTTTAAAATGTCATTTATTTTTGTGATGCAAAGCTGAATTGTCATCAGCAAGTACTCCAGTCTTTGGTGTCTTATGATCCTTCAGAAATCATTCTAATATGCTGATTTATGATCAATGTTGGAAACAGTTGTGCTGCTTAATATTTTTTTTTATAACCTGAGATACTTTTTTCAGGATTATTTGATGAATACAAAGTTAAAAAGAACTGTATTTATTTAGAATAGAAATCTTCTGTAACAATATACACTACCGTTCAAAAGTTTGGGAACAATAACTTTTTTTTTTAAAGAAATTAGTACTTTAATTTAGAGCTGAAACAACTAATCGATTTAATCGATTAAAATCGATTATTAAAATAGTTGTCAACTAATTTAGTCATCGATTAGTTGCTAAATAACTTTTATTTGCCGTAAGCGGCTCATTTCGCGCATATTTTAAATCTGCGGTGACCAAAGTGTGGCAGTAATGAGCCACCGGAAGTTTTACTCAGCCAGTACAGCAGGAGAAGTAGCGAATAGCCAATAGCTGGCCTCGTTTTATGTCACGTGCTTCCCGCACAGCGTCTCTGCAGCATTCAGCGAGATGGCGGAGGCAAGCGGCAGTGGAGTAACTGTACGTTCACACCGCCGCCGACTTGAGCTTCCAAAGTTATCGGAAGTCATTCATTTTCAATGGAAGCTGGCTTCTCTCAGAAAAAAATAATTAATTGCACAGTCTAACCATCATAGAGTGAAAGTGTATCATTTGCATGTGCTTTTAAGTCCTGTCAGTTTTTCTTTTACTGTCTATGGTTTAACAGGGCGCGCTTGACAGGGCATATGAGCAGAGAGAGAGCCCCGGCCGCGCGGCCGCACTCACCCGAGCGCTGTCTTGCTCTCTCTCTCCCTCGCGCATATTAATCAAAATCAATTGATACGCAGATTCTGCAGTAGGCTACAATGTTGTTTGTAAATGTTTAGTCGTAAAAGCTGATAACATTGCTGTTTAAAGCTTTACAAACATGTTCTGTGATCAGTTTGTCGTTTGCCAGTTCATAATTCAGTCTTGCAGCCTATGACTGAATGAGAGAGGGTAAATGTTTTTAAATAAATTTGAAATGCACTTTTTTCCCCCAAGTATTCACTGCTCTTTTTCACACAGCAGGTTTTTTGTGTGTGTCCAATTTTTTTCTGGACAACCTTCTGATGGATTTTACTTTAAATTTTACTTTAAAATGTGAGTTCCATTCAGGTTTCATGCCATTGGCACTTTATTCGAAGGGTTGTTTACAATTTCACAGCATAAGCTGTAAAGCTGTTTCCCAGGTATAAGCTGTGTGTTTACAGGAAAAAAAAAATAAAATGCAATTTACTGCAATTTCATTCTGTTTTATTCTTATTCTTCGTGAAAATATGTTCTGAAAGATTCCTTAAGCTTTGTTCGGGATGTTAAACTACTTTAGTAGCCCTAAGGACAGCCATGGTGAAAACATTATTTGAAATCTCATTGTGAAATTTGCTAGAGTACGTATGGGTCAGTGTTTTGATTGCAGAAGGGTTTGACACAGGATTACTAACACATAATAAAACACAACTCCAGGTATGTTTTTGATGAGGATATGACAATGCAAAATGGTTAAAATCTCTAAAAAGTCTATGTTGAATGATAAAAACCCTTTGTTAATAATTTACTTGGGGAAAAAATGGGCAAAACTAAAATATAAGTACATAAACCGATTAATCGATTAATCGTAAAAATAATCGACCGATTAATCGATTATCAAAATAATCGTTAGTTGCAGCCCTACTTTAATTCAACAAGGATGCGTTAAATTGATAAAAGGTGATGGTAACGGTTTATATTGTTAGAAATGTTTTTATTTTGAATAAATGCTGTTTTTATGAATAAATGCTGTTAACGTTTTACTCATCAATGAATCCTGAAAAAAAGTATTCCAAAAAAATATATTAAACAGCACAACTGTTTCCATCATTGATAATAAATGAGTATCAAATCATATTAGAATGATTTCTGAAGGATCATAAGACACCAAAGACTGGAGAACTTGCTGATGAAAATTCAGCTTTGCATAACAAAAATAAATTACATTTAAAATTATATATTAAAAAAAGAGAACCATTATTTTAAATTGAAATAATATTTCATAATATTACTGTTTTTTGTTTTGTTTTTTTGTTTTTAACTGCAGGCTTGATGAGCATAAGAGACTTCTTTTGAAAACATTAAAAATAGTAATGTTTCCAAACATTTGACTGGTACTGTATGGAATCAGAACCATTATGATTTTTATGTTTTAATGAATTCTTCCCATACCTTGTTTGCCATGATCATCTGCTTTCCACGTGACCTGAAATCACACACACACTATTTTTAAAATTCAGTATTAGATTTACACGTCAGAATATGTTCCATTGGGACAATGCAAAAACTCAACTGACTATGATCTTGAAGCTGAGCTGGAAAGGCTAACACTAATATTTTGAGCTGCCATGTGATTTTAGCTAAGTTACATTTATAGAAAGTAACGTTAAATGAATATGATTTACTGTGACCTAGCTGCATACACCTAGGGGTTCATCATGTTGTATTCTAGTCTTCCTGTTCTAGGCTTTCCTGTATCATCAAGAAGTACGTTAAGTTACAATTTCGATTTCTTAACGGTCTTAATAAAGTTAGTCATGTTAACTATTACGAAATAAACAAAAGAAACACGGTAGGCCTATTTTTAGTAAAACTGTGGCTATTACAATGGTAAAAAATCAGCTAAAAACGTGTTTACTACAATTTTACTATAATAAAATAAAGTATGTTTTTTAAGAGAAAAGTTTTCAGCTTCCAGACAGTGTTTCAAAATGTCCCGTCATTTAAGAGATTGATTTAATGTTACTGACTATCATAACGAAGATTTTATACACAATTATGGACTTTAATATGATTAACAAGTCTACTAAAGATTGTTTTAGGTCTTTACGTTAACAAGTGGCTGCTAGAGATGTGGGTTCAACTGATCTTTCTTAACACAGATCGATAATTGAAAGACGCATGCTGCATTTTCAATGTTTTGCCCTCGACGCCAGTTATGACTGAACATCATTTAGCAGCTAAGAATGCTAACGTTAGCATGGAAACAGTCTAACCACTTAACACAAATGTAATATAAAATATAATTTACATGTAGTATTAGACTCTTACCTCAGCCGTTGATCGGTCGGGATGAGGTTTGCTGTGATGAACCAGGCTCACTGAAAAAGGGCGCGTTATTTCCGGACTGACTGACACCCAGACTACAACGAATATGTGTTCAGCGCTCCTGCTCACGGCTGCTTCTGTCGAATACGATTATAGCTTTGAACCACTGTGATCACAATCCACGACCACTTCACAAGCGTAGACTGAATTCAAATCTCCCGCTTGCCCTTGACACAGCACACAGGTCGACGACAGAGACAGATTTGTAGCTAACCGTTGTGGGCGGAACTAAGCAACGAAACGTAATGGCGGATAATTTGAATCTGCGCGCGCGCGGGCACACACACACACACACACACACACACACACACACACACATACAAACGCACACAAAGCCACGCAATGTGCAGCAACGCAGATTTGGAAAAACGATTCATAAAAGACATAAAACATAGGCCTAAATGAAATTTACGGGCAAATACAAATGATGATCAAAATGAACATCTATTTGCAAGACAAAATTAAAAGACTATAAATAATTAAATAGGCCTGCCTAATGTGTGTACAAATCTTAAAACTCACTTTAACCCCCACATGCTTAATAATCTTTAAGAAAAACATGTTAAGTGACTGCTGATTTCTGCAGTTATACCTTATTTTCTTTGTTTTCTAATTCCACAGAAATAATCTGTAAAATATTACTTAATTTTTTATGTAAAATTACACATAACCCTATAAAATTACAGAGAATTTCCTTTAAAAAACAGAAAATTAATGTAAAACCAAAATAAAAGCAATTACCTGTAAATTTAATAGTGGACCTTTAAATTACAACAAATATCTGTAAAATAACAGGTATTCACTGTATAATGACAAAACGGCAAAATTCTGTAAAAAAATACAGACCGTTTCCTGTAAATTTACAGTTTTTTTTTACAGTGTAGCATGATGCTTTCTATTTCTAGATGACACAGACAAAGTTTACCAGTACTACACTATGACAAAGGTTACCGGTACTTATCTGAACTAACGTCATGATCACTGCTTAGATATAAAGAAAATGTTGATTTTTCACTCGGTGCTATTCAAAGACAGTAAAAAAAAAAGTGTCGTTATTGTGCACTGCTGCTCGTAGACTAGCTCCAGTGCTCATTGCTGCGTTGCTAAATGATAGCAACTCACCAGGACACTTCACCAACTCTCCACTCATTCTCCTCGGACCATGCATTTAATTATTAAGTATTTACGACATTGTGGTGGCGTTCAAGTGCGTTCAACTCGTAAATACGATCTATACGAGATGGCTTGAACGCACCATAATACTAGGCTGAGGCTACCTTTCCTCCACTTCTCCCCAACGTGACGTCATCACCGAATTGCGGAAAAAAAACCTGTTAATACCAAAACCGTAAAAAAAGGTCTTTAAGACCATTTTTGAGACATTTTAAAAATGATATACATATCTTGAGTGATTTATGTACCCATTAATCGACAGTGGTGGTTAACCTGCAACATGGGCTTTAAGCAGTAAAAAGTCACGCCTGATCCTCTTCCTCTCACTTCTGTCAATAGTGGAAAGAGGATCAGGCGTGACTTTTTACTTCGCCGAGTCGAAGTACTTACAAAAGTGCTATTACGCCATACATTATAGTTATCCTTTTTAACCCGCTTAGAAAAGCGCCACGTTTTATTTTGTGTAACCATACTTGGTCGTATAACTACTCGTGTAACTGTTTTTAAAGTCTGCGTGAACCGGAAGTTGCAAACGACAGGGTTTTACTCTAGCGCTCCTCCTCTCCATCTCTCGCTCATAGCAGACTAAAGGTTTGAGGGGAGTGGTTAAGCGTTTCCCAAACCAAGCCGTCAAACATACGTCATCAGGGAAGGTCCTCCAATGCAGAGGGGAGGGGCATTTTCAGATTTTGATTAAAGATTACGAAGCCAAAAAATTTTTTGTGTGGATTGACTTGGTCACCACAAAACGATCAATTTATGCACACAAAGTAAATATGGTAAATTTTGATTTCATGTGGACTTTAAATAGGGAAAACGTTGATGTGTTTGGTCACTTCTAAATTCATTGCTGTTAGATAACCATTGAATATACTGGGCTAAGCTAACTTAGCTAAGTGCTATCAAAGTGCCGGCGCTCGTTAGAGCGATTAACCCTCTGGGGTCTGAGGGGTTTTGGGGGTCCTTGAGATGTTCTGACATGCCCTGACATTTGTGCTTTTTTCAGTTGCTTATAAACATATTAATGGCAAAGGTGTAATTACACTCTATTTAGCACAAACAGGGCTACCATAATATGTAAACAACATGCATGTACATGTTTGTATTTTTGAGAGAATAATGTTTATGCATGGTTTTTGAAAAAACTAAAAACTAAAGTTTCTGAAATAAGGCCACAAAACACATATTAAATATGTTTCAATAAGACTTTTGAAGACCTAGAGTTTTTTCTTCAAAATGATGTGAAAATCATCCTGTCTAATCATTCACAAAACACAATACATTGATTAAAATCTTGTAAAACACTTTTTGTTTGGAAAGGCCATATGCGCAAGGGGCATCAACAATCCAACACCATCATGCATATTTAGTGATTCACACCTGAGGAGACAATGGGGCCCACATACTTAATGAGCCATTCATTCAGGTGTGTCACCTATAGCCACAAGAAAGAATGCAAGAGCAATATATATATATATATATATATATATATATATATATATATATATATATATATATATATATATATATATATATATATATTCTACCAAATTGGTTCACAGTTGGAAGCACCTCAAATTTTTTATTTTTTTTTCCACAAATTGTGCTTTCAAATTGTATAATATCCAAGGAAACATGTCTAGTAATTGTGCAGTTCTCATACTGTATTTTCAGTTTTGGAATATGTATCCTCTGCCCAAATTTGTCAATAATAAAACACAATAAAAATTATTTAAAGAAAAGTCTTATATTTACCTTTTAAAATTTGTTTACATCTACCCTTGTAAATTTATTTTTTTATTAAAAAGGTTACAATTACAAAAACAATTCTAGTGTAATCTTTCTTTGTAAAAACTAAAGTATACATTTTATCATACATATTTCAAAGTTAAGGATTCATTACTTTGAATATAGCCTACATTGACAAAACATACTATATTTAACATATTAGCAAAAATTGGCAAACAAAAGCTTATTTGAGGTGGCAGATATTTTACATAAAAAATGTGTAATCTATCCAAAACTAGTCAACGAAATGTTGTCTTTCATATGTCTGTAACATAGGTCTTTCGTTTTTATTATAAGGAATATAAATGTTAATTTGCTGTTTAATACGTTGCCTATACAAATACATTTTATTTCAACATATTTCAGTCGATTTTTACTCAGTATAGCAAAATAGTTTGCTAAAAGTGGATCATTCATTCACACACAGAAACACAATTCAAATTTAAACCGTCTTTTTGCGAGTTGTGGTAAACAGCGCATCTCTGCCGTTCATTCATTCACACAGAAATGCGATTCAAATTTAAACCGTCTTTTTGCGAGTTGTGGTAAACAGCGCGCATCTCTGCCGTTCATTCATTCACACAGAAACGCAATTTACTTGAGAATAAAAAAAACTTACTACAGTATTCCATCCGTTGCTCCTCGAAATACCAGCACTTCTGAGTTACATTTTCCATTATTATTATTCCTCACAGCGCTGCGAGACAGTGTCAACAAGTACAATGATCTGAATAAGCTTGATGTGTTTTCTCGAGCTGATATGGGGGCGTTCACAGGTTTGCATGGATTGCCTCATTCATTTGCGTTTGAATAGCGCGCGCTCTCCGTGGGCGGGGCAGATTACAACGTAATGAGCTGAGATGAGAACGACTGAAATCTCTCTCTTTTCATAAAGATTACATAAACGAAGTAATTTTTATTATAAAAAAATATTCTCTATTTAAAAGAAGAGAATTCAAGCTTCATGCCTGTGTGTCTGTATGCCTGTTTGACTGAGTATTCGCTGAGTTATGGTTCATTTTCGGACGCGTTTCAGAATGGACTACACTGACAGAGAGGAGGCAGAACTCGCATCATGTTTATTTTTCTTTATTTGGCGAAAAGCACAACACTTTGTTTTTATTGTGAGTATACACAAAAATAATACACACCTAACAGGATAGATTGATGTATAACACAAGCATATAAGATAAAAAGTAATATTTTTATTTTATTTATTTTTTTCACTGATAAGGAAAAAAACGAGCGACCTCAGGGGGTTAAGTGCACGCACTGAGATGAGAGAGGTATGTATCAACTCGTCTTAGTTAAGGGAATAACATAGTTTAATATGAAAAAACGGTAGAGTATCCCTTTAAGTGAAGTACACATCATATGACTTGTAAATAATGGGTATTTCACACAAAAATTAAAATTGTCAACATTTAATAGTAGGGAAAAAAAATATGGAAGTCATTGGCTACCAACAACTGTGTGGTTACCAACATTCTTCAAAATATCTTTTGTTTTCAACAGAAGAAATAAACTCATACAGGTTTGGAACAACTTAAGGTTGAGTAAATGATGACAGTCATTTTTGGCAGAACTAACCCTTTAACATAAATGAAGGGCATTTCTGAGTTGGTAAATTTATACAAGATGCGAGCGGTGATAGAGTGGATCTATGTTGGTCAATCCATCTGAAGTGCCCCAACCGGGGTCAACCTATGTTCCCACAGCCCTATGCTCCCACAACCATATGTTCCCACAGTCCTATGTTCTCTCATTTAACTATGTCCCCTATGAAGGGTAGGTTTTAGTGCTTGTGCTGGTACAGGGATAGCCCAATTACATCCCAGACAAGTCTCCCTCCTGTGAGGGGTAGGTTTATGTATGTTAGGGTTAGGGCTGTGGGAACATAGGGATGTGGGAACATAGACATGCTCCCCTTCAACCAAGATTGCTGCTTTTTTCCATTTAATTTGAACATCCATTTGTGTTGGAAATGCAAAACCACCAGTTTTTTTATTTATATTTGGCTTGGTGTAACCACAGTGGCCATGTTTGTGCCCTGATGCACAACAAATTTTAGTTACAAAGACATTTATGGAAACCACAGTATCTCACAAAAACAGATTTCTACAGCAGTGGCGTGCACAGACCTCCGCTGGGGCAGGGCTGAAATCGTGTTCCCCGTGGAGTGGGGGTGCAGGGTTTCCCGCCCAGTGGAAATTGCTGGAAGTTTACAGCAAACTGGTTCACCTGCAGTTGTTGCAGATAGCCAGCAGTCTCTGGACAATCAGTAGTAGTACATTCTTTACCTTCCCCCTAGGTTTAAATCGTGTACGGCATTGTGACTGAAAGGGCACTTTTTACTATTAGTAATTAAAGGGGGGGATTAAAGTTTCTGTCCTGAAATGGTCTGCTTGCACACTATATACTTTAGTATGCTTACTCATCCTAAAAACATAGAAAAACTCACATTATAAATTGACATTAAAAGTCACTCTTGATCAATTAATTTGGATATAATGTCTAAGTAACAACACTGCAAGTTCTTGTACCGGTATGCTGTATTTCTTTAAGAGCGTTTGGACTATCCTGAGCTGAGGTTTACCTTACATTGAGATATACCTAAAATGTGTTGTGTGTCATGACACAAAGTCAGCCACTGTGGTTAAACAAAGTAAAACACTGGTGGTTCTGCAATACCAAATACATAGAGGTAATTGTGTAACACACTTTACAATTTTGGACCTCTTGATTTACAATGACCCATATACAAGTATGTGCCAATAAAATAGCCTCAAGCTCACCACACCTGTAATACCCCTAGTCATTCTTTCAAAACTTGCTTTAATTAAAAAAAATGTTTTCATTATTTTTTGTTTACACGTACTCATTGTTTCTCAACACAAGAATATTGTAACTTGTAATGAGAAAATTTGATTTAATCACACAAGATCATGGTTAAATTTAATGTATTTGTAGTAAGTTTATGTATAAGACAATTATCCACTTGTAACACTTGATTATGAAAACTATCAGTAAAGCAAAGCAATTTAACACTCTCCCTTACCTTCACAAAGGACTTCAGTATGTATACCTCACCTGTTGTTCTTCCATATCATGCTCAACCATTTGCACAGTTTGTTATTTGTCTTTTGAAAAACATCCATAGCCAGGTTTGACCATGTTTCTGAACAGATTTTTTCTTTTTTGCTGATATTGTTAAAGATAAATGCTTTTATAATAGCATCCCTCCCACCAGCATCTGTACATACATCTTTGTTTTTTAATTTGTGTCCTTTTTTTATATCTACCCATGTTTGTTAGAGAACATGTGTGAAACAAAAGCTTATCCTTTTAACATTTCAATTTATATGTCATTATGACATACTGCCTCCTACAGGTGTGGGGAACAATCTAATTCCAATTTGAGATAGAATATATATATATATACACTGTTACTAAAACCAATATCCAGATATTCTTCTAGAATCCAGTAACAACACACACCCTTTGAAGTTGAGATAGAAAACTGTCTGAATTTTAAATGAATTTATTATCAGGTTTAAATTTAATTCAATAGCATTTATCCTGGATTACAAATGAAAAAGTTGCCTGCGTGTAAATAATCTTTTAGGTCCAAGCAACAAGTCACACGCTTTGAAGTTGAGGTAGAAAACTTTATGATTTTCCCTCGTTTCCCAGACAGAGAATAAAACCTCTTAAATAATCAGCCTAAAAGAAGAAGATATACCATAAAGATGGAATTGGAGTCACTCCACGCAAACAACCCACACAACTAAAAAAACACCTGTATGAAAGGGTACAGCGGCTGCACGTTGAGCTCAGCAAACACACACCAGAACTGCAGGAAAACCTCCACCTGTTGCTGTCAGAACCCTTTATGCGGTCTTAGTGATGAACTAGCACCTGCACATGACACTGAGTGCTGGCCAGTCTCCTCCCACAGTCATATTACAGAAAACATGCTTGTTTGCTCACGGCACTTTCACAAAGGTATTATTGTAGTACTATTATTATTATCAGAGCTGTGACACCACAGGGAGCAATATCTTTCATTTCAAAAGGGTGGGGTGGTCGCGTGAGTGACGAACAGGTGCCAGAGGACTGTGGTGTTCTTCATCATCTGCTCCCTGGAGACTTGGTGCTGGCGGATCGTGGGTTCGACATCAGGGACAGCGCTGGACTGATGTGGGCTGGAGTGGAAACGCCCGCCTTCACACGAGGAGCTGTCAGTTGGATGCGAAGGACGTGGAAGACACCAGGAAGATAGCGCACCTCAGGGTTCATGCGGAGAGAGTAATCGGTTGTGTTCGCGGAAAGTACAGCATATTGAACGACATAATTCCACTGAGCATGGTGGTTCCCTGCGAAGGAGAAAACATGCTCTTACTAGACAAGATTGTGTGTGTGTGCTGTGCTCTGACTAACATGTGCCCCAGTGTTGTTATGAAACCATAATGTAACAGGAAAGCTGAACATGTGTACAGAACATGAATTAGTAAACAATAAGAATAAGTGCAGAAAATGCAAGTAAACAAGTACAAAATAAATAATATTACATCAAATTAATACAATTTCATTTGAAAGTATGTACAGTACGAACAATATAAGTTATTTTTTTTATACACAGACAATATGACATTTTTATATATATTATATTTATATATATATAATATTTTCATATTTGACAGTGAGGGGGTGAGCCTGGGAGTGAATCATTGCAATACAATCTCGAGTGTGTTTATATATGTTTATCTGTTTTTTGGCCCTTCTCGGCAGCACTTTGTTGGACTGCTTACAGCCGCAACACCTATGGAATTCCAAAGCTGCCAATATTAAAAATAAATAAATACATAAATAAATAAATAAATATACAAATAAATGTAAAAAAGAAAAAATAAATAAATAAATATATAAATAAATATACATAGAAAAGCAAAAAAACGAAAATAAATAATTATTTATACATTTATTTCCTTATTTATGTATATATTTATTTTTTTCCATATTTATTTATTTATTCTTGTATTTATTTCTACATTTATTTATTTCTACATTTATTTATTTCTACATTTATGTATTTCTACATTTATTTATTTCTTCCTACATTTCTTCCTGCGTAGGGTAATGAGGAGGGCGTGGTTTACCTCAGACATAGCAATCGAGCTCAGAGTAAGCGAAGGCAAAGGGTTGAGGCCACAGTGACACCCTGTGGCAAAATACAATAGGTATAGCTCACTGACGTTGATACGGTCTGTGACTGCGAGGTATATGGTCAAAATCCTAAATCTTACTGTGTGACATGGATAGGCTACTCTTTATTCCGGACATGGCCGTATAACATCGTTTGGTCTGGATTTGTAAAATGTCCTGTGCTAACAAACATGAAACAGGGACTCTGAAACGGAAGCGCTTGATATTTTCCATTTTTCGGTCAGAACTCACGGAAAGGAAGCAGGGCACATATAGGCTACAGTGAAGTCGACGCAAGCATATTGACCAATGCTTTTGAAACGAGACCATTGCATTTTAATGTAGCCTAATTTCCAAAAACAATACTGACAGCAACAGAAACATTTTTTTTATTCTATTAAGCGGTGGTAGTCTTTAGCCTACCTCCATAAACTCATGTCCAAATCCAACCAGAGCTTCATCAGAGCCATCAAAGAGATCTTAATGCATTTACACAGCAATTAGCCTAAAAATTGTGCATAAAAAGTGCATAAAAATATTATGAAGTGTTTTACATTTTGAAGACATAAATGTATGATGGAATCAATGAAGTGATAGGCCTACGTTTAATATGAAACTAAAACAGACACCAGATGTCTTAATGAGTGAGTTCAATCCACTCGTTTGACTCCTTAAAATACACCGAATCAAAAACAACTTGACGTTGAAGCGGTTCAGCTGTGGATTTGTTTTTGATCATTTCTATTTAGGCCTATGCGTTATTTAAATAATAATAATAATAATAATAAATAAATAAATAAATGACCAAATGTTCAAAAAGTTGGCAGAGAGGGGTCATGTTCGGGGAAACAACATAATTGTTGATAGGCTATTTTTCAGGGCCATGAGTTTAATGCGCAAACCTGCGTGACCATATAGCAACTATTCAGAAATGGAAATTACGAATGCATTAATATTTTGTTTTGAATTTAAGAAAAGTCGATTGAATATTTACAGGTTTGTATCTTGTTATTATTTTTAGAATAGTAAAGTCTTTGTAACCAACCATAGTGATCAAATATCGAAGCTATCTCTATCTAATAGGCTACTTCAAAGATAAAATCAAATTATTTATTGTTAAATTTTGTAAAAATTTCTGTAGCCCAAAAACATTAAAAAAAATAGCTAGTAGCCTACATAACTTTTTAATTTGTATTATTATTATCATTCTTTCTTTCTTTTTATTATTATTATTATTATTATTATTATTATTATTATAGGCTATTGTTATCATCATCATCATCAGCTGGCAAACCATTATGGAGTCTATTTAAAGGGAATGATTGTGGCGAGGACTCGAGGAGTTTGGTCAAACTATGGCAGTGATAGCCTACAGCGAATATAACGGGTTGAAATAAAAGATGGCGCCGTCCACGGAGACATTTCTATGTGCACTATTTCATCCGTGAAAACCTTAGTCCCCTGGCTATCATGTCAGAATCTGCAATTCAAAATAAATTTTGCCTGCCACGGCAAATTCAGCAGCTGGTGGATTAATGTGACATTCATACATTTAATAAGGTTGCCCCTGGACATGAGTTTATGGAGGTAGGCTTAAGACTACCACCGCTTAATAGAATAAAAAAAAATGTTTCTGTTGCTGTCAGTATTGTTTTTGGAAATTAGGCTACATTAAAATGCAATGGTCTCGTTTCAAAAGCATTGGTCAATATGCTTGCGTCGACTTCACTGTAGCCTATATGTGCCCTGCTTCCTTTCCATGAGTTCTGACCGAAAAATGGAAAATATCAAGCGCTTCCGTTTCAGAGTCCCTGTTTCATGTTTGTTAGCACAGGACATTTTACAAATCCAGACCAAACGATGTTATACGGCCATGCCCGGAATAAAGAGTAGAAATACATAAATGTAGAAATAAATAAATGTAAAAATAAATAAATGTATAAATAAATAAATGTAGAAATGAATAAATGTATAAATAAATACAAGAATAAATAAATAAATATGGAAAAAAATAAATATATACATAAATAAGGAAATAAATGTATAAATAATTATTTATTTTCGTTTTTTTGCTTTTCTGTGTATATTTATTTATATATATATATATATATATATATATATATTTTTTTTTTTTTTTTACATTTATTTGTATATTTATTTATGTATTTATTTATTTTTAATATTGGCAGCTTTGGAATTCCATAAACACCTACCAACACACAACAGTGCCTAAACATGTCCGCCTGTGTGTGTGCAGGAGCTGGAGATGGAGATGGAGCCGCTGAACTACACAGTTCTCATTGTCACATGCTACCATGACTGATCCAGTCCTTCAGGACCTCTACTGAGGCACCAGAGTTTGTTCTTCTTCTGTAGAGCCGTTTCCTTGGCCTGGATGATGTCATAGGGGGATCTGTGCGAGATGTCTGCGAGACTTCTGTTAAAGGTTGGACATGTGGTGTTGTGGAGGCTGCCCTAGTGTAATGGTGAGAGCCACAAGCTCCGGCACACACACTTTCAGAAAGAGCTCCTGTGCTTTAGCTAAACACATGCTCCAAAAACCCGCATCAACTACAACACAGTCCATCACAGTCCACACTACAAAGGCACAGAACTTTGACTCAGTCACAAAGATCTGTGTTTGCACTTGGCTGTAGTATTGATGTGTCTTCTTCAAGCTAATTTTACCATCAGTTACCCGGAGGTAGAAACTCATGTCATCCGCACAGGCTTGTAGGATATGTGGGTGTTGCAGAGCTTAAACGTGCACTTGACTTCCAGACAGCCTTTTCCACAACAAGTGCAGTGGATGATTGATACCCAGGCCCGGAGTGGGGAATCGGGAGAATTCCCGGTGGGCCGCTTCACTTTTGGGCCGGTCGAGGAATTTTTGTTTTGTTTTTTTTGTCACATTTCAATGTCACGTTAGTTACATGGGCTACACACGTTTCACATTCTGACACCGCAGCGCGGCCTCTGCATGGGTTGTACCATGTGAGGGAGTTCTCCCCTCCCCTCCCCTCCGATAGAGTTGGTTGGGTTAGTCCGTCTTTTCCAAAACGTTTTCTCAGGTAGGCTACCGCGGCACCACCGGCGCCTACCGAAAGCTGGGCCGGCCATACCGTAACGCGTCAGGGAGGATGGATGGGAGGAAGAGGCCAGGAGGTATGGAAGCTTTGTTTCCGCCACAGAATAAAACATTTTAAAAGATAATTGCGACTTTTTATCTCACAATTGCGAGTTTACATCTCGCAATTCTGACTTTATTTCTCAGAATTGCGATATATAAAGTCAAAATTGCGTGAAATAAAGTTGCAATTGCGTGTTATAAAGTCAGAATTGCGAGATATAAATTCAGAATTGTATGAAATAAAGTCGCAATTGCTTCTTATAAAGTCAGAATTGCAAGATATAAAGTCAGAACTGCGTGAAATAAAGTTGCAGTTGCTTATAAAGTCAGTACTGCAAGATATAGAGTCAGAATTGTGTGATATAAAGTCGCAATTGTGTTATAAAGTCAGAATTGCGAGATATAAAGTAAGAATTGTGTGAAATAAAGTCGCAATTGCTTCTTATAAAGTCAGAATTGCTTCTTATAAAGTCAGAACTGCGTGAAATAAAGTAGCAATTGCTTATAAAATCAGAACTGCAAGATATATAGTCAGAATTGTGTGATATAAAGTCGCAATTGTGTGTTATAAAGTCAGAATTGTGTGAAATAAAGTTGCAATTGCGTGTTATAAAGTCAGAATTGCGAGATATAAATTCAGAATTGTATGAAATAAAGTCGCAATTGCTTCTTATAAAGTCAGAATTGCAAGATATAAAGTCAGAACTGCGTGAAATAAAGTTGCAGTTGCTTATAAAGTCAGTACTGCAAGATATAGAGTCAGAATTGTGATATAAAGTCGCGTTATAAAGTCAGAATTGCGAAATATAAAGTCAGAATTGTGTGAAATAAAGTCGCAATTGCTTCTTATAAAGTCTAAGTGAATTATTATTTAACCTTTACATTATTTGTTAACCCATGGTATTAATACAAACTACACAATAGTAAGAGCTGAACTGTTGCTTCATTTATCCAATTTAGAAAAAGTGCTAATTTGGAATTCCACCATGGAAAAAGTGGGCCGGTCTTGGGCCTGAAACTCCCGGGCTGAAAAGTGGCCCCACTCCGGCCCTGTTGATACCACAGTATTGGTCAAAAACAGTGACGAATTGGATGAAGTTATTAAATGTATTGGAACATATTCTGGATTAAAGATTAATAAGAATAAGTCCACTTTATTCTCTCTTCAAGATTGTGTGTTGAAATAAATGTGTGGGATATCAATTAAAGACAATACCACATACCTTGGGATAATGGTGTGTAAAGATTTGATTCAAAGAAGCCGGTTACATTTTGAGCCTATTATTGAGAAAATTAAAAACAGATTTAATATGTGGCTTATGAGAGATCTGTCCCTAAATGGATGTATTCTACTTTCAAACGCAGAAGGGATCTCAAGGTCTGTTTATATATCTATGTCGGCAAATGTTCCTAATAATGTTGTCAGGGAATTAATATGATTTTATTGGAGGAAGAAAATACACTATTTACGGAAAGATATTCTAAAATATAATAAAAGTTTTAAATTTTACAGATCTCAATAATGTGTTTAAGATAAAATGGATAATCGAATTTATTAAAAATAAAGATAGTGTATGGAATGCTTTCCCAAATTACATATTTAATTCTTTGGGTGGCATTCATTTTCTTTTAAAATGTAATTTCTCAGTTGAAAAAATCCCAGTTAAACTGGCAAGCTTTCATAAGCAGGCACTGCTGGCTTGGCTATTAATCTATAAACATAACTTTTCACCGCGTCGATACTTTATATACAACAAAAACAGTTTAACATATTCTAAATTTCTCAACAAATGTATGATTCCTGTGAGGCCAAAAGAATATGCTATTATTTTTGATGCAATCCCTGGCAGAGTTGTTTCACTATTACGAAATCCTGGACTCTATCCTATAAATGTTGATCGTCAAAAGAGTTTTTGTACTAGTGATGCAATACTTATTGGGGATATTAATATATTAATAGATAAATGCAGTAACAAATATATTAGAAATATTTTTAAAACAAACTGTTTGCACTTGTTCAGCAGTGTTTTGGTCTACTAAATATGAAAATATTAACTGGAAAAGAGTATGGATAATAATAAAATTAGAGAGGTATCCTATAAAATTGTACACATAATTTACCCTGTCAAGGAGTTGCTTGAACGTTTCCATTTGAATATTGAAAATTTATGTGAATTTTGTGGCAATGCCAAATAATCAGTGACTCATCTTTTTTTTTTTTTTTTAAATTTATTGTATATATTCAAACATGTGTTGGTTGGATGTTTCAAATTTCATTTCTAGGTTGTTTGGAACAAATTGATCTGTATGATGTTGTATTATTTTATTTTTTTTGTACAGGACAATGTTGTTTCCAAAAGTATGATGTGCTTCCTTGTACAACTTTTTATTTTACTTTGAAAATATCACATTCATGTGAGGTTTTTTTACTAAAACTAAGCCAAGCTTTGAACATTTTATAAAAGAGATTAAACAATATGGTACTACATTAGATAAAATTAAGAGCAAAAAAGCAAGAAAGACCTATGAAGCTTTTTGTTACTTTAAATTGTGGTAATTTTACCCCTGGCATGACCTACTTTATTTTACATATTCTTATGTATGTTATTTTCTACTTGTTGTGAGGTGTATATGCATGTACAAATCTTTGTATATTTTTTGTTGCATTAAAAAAAACAAATACACTTGGTCTCAGAGATGTGTGTGTGGACATGTAACTACATCGCCTGAGGTGTTGTGAAGTCTTTCAGAGGGCGTGCTAGTGCCAGGCACACACAGATACTGTTACGCCAGCTTGTTAAAGTGGGGAACATTGGCCCTATGAATTCCCCACAAGAACAGTGTCTGTTAAATTCTGCTTCAACGATTGCTCGGTCAGAGGATTCAGAGGTTCATCTGTAATCTCCTGAAGAGGCTTCAATGCCTTGTTTACTGACTCGAGGACATCAATGTCCCGCAGATGTCGTGTTCTCTGAGAGAATTGGTGACAGATCCCTCTGCTGTTCCAGTGTCCTTCCCATCATCTGCTGTTTAGTGCCTCATCGTGTTGAACACTCTGTGATCAGATCATGTTCTGACAGGTTAAGTTCTCTCTGTTGTTTTGTCCAACTATGGGAGAAACATCCCTCCAGCTGTTTCCACATTCCTACAGCATGACTGATGCGTGTGTCACCTTTAACAGCATTTTCTGGATAGAGAGGAGGTTGTCTCGTGGCTCAGTGAGCCATTGAATGATAATATTTTGGATATTTGATGATATGTTTTGAACTTAAGCTGTTTCTTAGTTTGTAATGTGGGATTATAAAAATGTATTTGTGACTGATTGTGACTCTATTGGAGATTGTATTAGCGTGGCTTATTTACTCTCCGTTTGCCAACAGGTGCTATTAAATACAGAGAAAGCCCAAAAATACATGTTTACAACTTTAATAAATCAACAAAATAAATACAGTACTGAACAGCAAGAGGGTTGAAGTGTCTTTATTCAGTCCAACAACACAACTATAACCTGGAACACGTTATAGTTTCATAAAATTAAAATTGTACTATAAATAACAATTCATTTTAATAAAACTGTTACATCTATAATTTAACTAATCTATAATGCTTTATTAATTAAAATAGTGTCAACACTAGAAAAGGTGTGACAGAATATACAATAAAACATGTTTAATGTAAAATTATGTTAAAATAACTAATTAAAACTACTGAAATAAAAACTTAACACTTCACACTTACCAATAGCAAGGTGTAGTCTGTGGCCGAAGCACTGAAGTCGGGGTCAATCATTTATTACCGCAGCTTTGATCATATTAGTTGCATTGTCCGTTGTAAAACACAGTAGACGTGCCTGACTCAAATTCCCAGCAGAAAAAGCCTCTCGCAGTCCCAGAACTGTGTTTTCCTGCTGTGCACACTGGGAAAATATGCCGTCTGTAAGCACCAACTTCTCATTTTAAAGTCTTGGTCAATAAAATGAACTGTTAAACTAATGTACGGCTCTGTTGTGCTACTGGACCAGAGGTCTGTCATACACACGCTAAATGTTCGACATCTCTCAGTTCCAACATGACAGTCGCGAGTATACTCGTATATTTGGGGGAAAGCAGTGTGGGAAACATAGGACAGAGAGGGAATGTTGTACCGTTTGTCTATAGTATTGATCAGGTGCACAAAACCTGGTTTCCCGACTGTGGCGATCGGAAGCAGACACTTTGCCAGATAGCGTGTTATGGCCTCTGTCATGGGCGAGGCTAGCCCCTTTTTAGGGGTGCTTCAGCACCCCTAAAAAGGAGCTCAGCACCCCTAAAACTTGGAGTAAGAAATGTTGTTATTCTAAAAATTTTGTTCGTCTTTGACAAGGTTAAATAATGTTCTTCATCTTCAATCCGCAGAAGCGCCAAGCAAAGCGCAGGTCAGAAACAGAGGCGCGTGTGTGTGTGTGTGTGTTTGTTCATCTGAGCCTCATTGGTCTTTCACTTCTCGTCAATGTCATAATATTTGAGATGACCAATCAAATCAAAGTAGGCGGGCTTTATGTTCACAGAAGCTGCGAGAGCGCGAATTTTACATGGAATTTTAGCAGCACGACTGACGCTTCAGTTTATAGTGCGAGTTAAGATGTAAGTAGCTAAACTAAACATTTTATATTTGACAGTTTTTTTAGGTCATAAATGTTAAATGAAAGACAAAAATAATTAGAAAACTAATAAACTTTTGTCTATTTTCGCCATTTTGAGCTGAAAATAGGCCTATATAACGTGTAATTATGTCATTGTGAGGGGACAAGAAACATTAACAAAGCCGTTTTCATAGGCACAAGATTAATAATGCATGTGTACATGTTGAGAATTAATATAATACAATTTGTAGCCTTCAGTAAATTAAAAAAGTTCAGCTTTAGGAGGGGAATTAGAGACGGGGCAAGATCAGGAGACTGAGAGAGAGCAGGTTTTAAATATATTTCTTATCCTTTTTTGGCCTTCAAATGTCTTGAAATGCACATATCAGAGAAATAAAAATGTTTAACTCCATAACAACCTCAAATTTATGACCTCTTTGATTATAAAGCCCTGTCTACGGCCATGTATTAGGCCTAGATCAATAATGAATGTGTACATATTGTGAATGAATTTAATAAACTTAGTTACCTAGCTTTCCTGGTAGCTTTGTCTGAGAAAATGATTCATAAATCAACCTATCAGTTGACCCTATGTTTACTTTCTTCACTGACAGACAAAAATGAAAAGCCTATATCAGTCAAAGCTCAGCTTTAGGAGGGGAAAAGACAGAGCAAGAGAAAAACAAAGAGAAAAAGAGTGTGATGCTGATGAGGTGTGGAAAATAAACAGCTGCCGGCACATGGTTTTAAAGCTGTTGTTATCCAATTTTTTTGGCCTTCAAAACATCTTAAAATGCACATATGTAGATCAGAGAAATCAAAATTTTCTCGGGGGACCATGCCCCCGAACCCCCGTAAATACCTCACATTTGGGACCTCAGTGATTCTAAAACCCTGCCATATGCATGTTACTGGATGAATGAATGAAACTAGTTAATAATGAGCATTAGACCATAAACTAACTTTTTTGTTTCCCTCATTGGGGGCTGAGCCCCCCTAAAATGAAAATCCTAGAATCGCCCCTGGCCTCTGTTATCTCTCTATGACACCGGGAGCTTGCAGGATATGGTGTTAGGCTTTCAAAGCTTGATGCTATTGTTGCTTAGGTTTGGGAATGAGGGTTGATTCACCTGTGCTTGAAGATTTTTCTGCCAAGTAAAGCTGATACAAATTGTTGTGCTGTGCTTTGAGGTGACTGTAAAGATTTGTAGTGTTTCCCCTTTGCTTTGCCACTCGAGATTTACATGTTTTACATATAACTTCAGTATGCATGTGTTCATCTCTTTTAAAACCAAAATGCTGCCATATCTTTGAGGTGCTTCTTCGTTTTGGCACTAAATCATCGGGCCGGCTCATCTTATCAGATTAGCTTGCCATGAGAGCGTCACAGGATTGTTGATTGTCTTGCTTCAGAGCACGTTCACGCTATCATTCACACTTACATCCCAACTGTACTCAAGTAAAAGTATTGCTACTTAAGAAATAGTTTACTTGAGTTCAAGTAGAAGTAATGGAAAATAATATGACTATAGCCCTATTCGGACGGGACTAGTTTTCCAAACGACGTTTGAGTTACAATTCTTATCAACCTACGTCTGTGATTTCATGTACGGATTCGGACGGGACTAACATCTCCGTGTTTATTACCGAGGTAGGAGTGTCTGTGTTTTACATACGGGCATTGCAGAAGATCACGTGTTCAGAATGCGTGGATTGCATATGGTCATTTGAAATTAAGTACTTTTAAAATTAAGCACTTTGAGATATAAAGTAAAACGTCCTAACGTATTTAGTGTTTTGTAAACATTTTATAAAAATTGTAGTATAAAAAAACTAAACATAGATTTATCATCATGATTTTATAGAACTGGGTTCTTATAATAAACCCACCGGAATAAAAAGTTTTAACTTATATAATTTACATGTTATGTAATTAAGTGCAGAAATGAAAGTAATCTTACCTGAAACTGATATTACTGATATTAAACTTAACAGTTTACGTGATTTGGCTCTTCTTGTTGATTTAAATTTTTTTTTTTTTTTTCTTCGCAGCTGCAGTGTAGGCTACCGAACACATCTACATCCATTATCTGTGCGCAAAAAGCAGAAACTTGAATACCGGCGCGATAGCGAGAGATTGTATGGTAGTTCACGTTGACCAAAACACATAAGAAAAAGCGTTTTGGAAAAAAAAAATTCGGCAATCACAGACATTCGCATTCGGACGGGATTAGATTTCTCTGAGGACCGCCGAGTTTGACGAAAAACAGTAGGTAATTTGCTCTGGAATTTTTACAGAGGTCGTGTGAGAAAAAGACAGACATGGCATATTCGGACAGGATTAAAATCTCAAAGTACGTCTGTGAAACAGAAATTTCTCTAACGCCCCCCTGTGAAACTAGTCCCGTCCGAATAGGGCTTATGACTATGAATATGAGTAAATAAGTAGTTTGCTGAAAAACTACTCATGTTACTATGTTGCAAAGTACTTTAGTATACGTTTCTATTTTTAAGTTAAACACTCTCATGTAATTTCGGTTTCATTCATACTGGAGGAATATTTCCTTAGGAAAGCCCTTATATGGACATCAGAAATCTACAGCTGAATAACATGTAGATAGAGACACTTTGACTAATGAAACATGAAGACAATGTTTTGCAATGTGTTCTTCAAGCCATCTCAGGTATTTTCGTAAGAATAAAAGTATATAAAGCATTGCTAACTGACAGCCCATATCAGAGTATAGAATTTTTTATAAAATTATATACTTTTCTTTCTCACTCTGTGTTAAGAAATAACATGGCACCACAGAAGCAAGTTATTTCAAACACGACTGACGTGTATATATAGTGATTTTGGAGCAAAACATGATATTAATCTCACTATGCTGATGAGAGGGGATAGTCCAAGAGCGATTGTTTTATTCCTGATTTTGAAAAGGAAGTCCACCTAAGATCATCTGAATGTTTTTTTAAGAAGGGCAAAAGCAAAGAATGGAAGTGAGAGGTCTTATCAAAGAAATGAGGGATTCAAATTGTATGAATAAAATAGTTCAAGTAAAACAAACTGGGGTATGGGTTAAGTAAAAAAAAAAAATGTTCTACCTAAAATGTGCCGGAGCCCACTGTTGCTATCAGTGCATCTGATTGACAGATAAATTATCAATCAAGAAACTTTTGTGAATCGGTGCGAATCATTAGAATATAGAATTGCAATTCATATGTGCATCAATTCCCCCCTCCTGACACATGACTGCACTGCAAAACAGCAAAGCAACAGCATTGAGAGGTTTGCAGAAGATACCACAGTTGTGGGGCTCATCAGCAACAATGATGAAGTAGCATACTCATAGCCTTCGTGACTACAGTAATCTCTCTGTGAAAGTCAACAAAACTGTATTTGCGAATACATTTTAGATTTTTCTGGTTAAAATTGTGATTTAAAAATTACTAATATGAACACCAGAATTGTTGTGTCTTGTAAGCATATATGTGTAGGGCTGCATAAAATAATAATAACAATAGCCTATAGCATACGGCATATAAATCGTTAAAAAACACTACACTAGAGAAAAATATATGGATTATAATATGTTACTTCAAATGTTTCCATTCATTATGAAATGAGATTGGAGTAAAAACATGAATCCTAATGTTTGGCTTGGTTTGCTGTTCAAACACACAGCGCGAGTGACTCAAACTCACAGTGCGTGCAGAGACTGCACTTACTGAAAACGTACTTGGTTACCTAACGTAACCTCGGTTCTCTCTAGAGAGGGAACGAGTATTGCTTAAGTTGCTTACGCTACGGGTAACGGTCATCTTTGCACGAGATATTGAAGCCAAAAATTATCCTTAATTTTGTATTCGTTGTCAACGCAGTGCAGACCTAGAGTGGCTCTCTGGCAAGCTCATTGGCTGCTCTGCGGCAACTGCAGCAGCCAACCGCCAAGCCCTGGGTGACGTCACACCCAATGAGGGCTCGCGCTCCATCACACGTCAGAGCCCGCCAGGATGGGCGTGGCTTGTGTATATATAAGTGGGGCGCGGAGGCTGCTTCTCTGGTTTTCATCGACTGAAGCGGAATTAGCTCGAGGCGCCAGCACGGCAGGTTACGCAATACTTGTTCCCTCTCTAGAGACAACCGAGGTTACGTTAGGTAACCGAGTACGTTCTCTTACGAGAGGTTCTCTCGTATTACGTAAGTTGCTTACGCTAAGGGAACCCCTTGTCAACGCTGTGCGCGCTGAGCATCCACTACACGGCAACGCGGGCCACACATGTATATAAGCACAACACAGGGGAACACAGAACGGCGCTGCCGGTCTTTTGTAAACATCAACCCTTTATAGTGCAGCTCAACCAGAAGAGCTAAGTCACGTGGGCGTAGTCTGAGCACGAACACTGTGGGCAGAACAAACGCGTCAGTTGAGATGATTTTCGATCCTAGAAGTGTAGGGGACCATAGTCCGGTAATGATACACGGCAATATCATTGCACAGGTCCCTTCATATAAGTACTTGGGAGTTTTTATAGATAATTCACTATGCTGGTCTTTTCATGTCAATAATCTTTGTTCCAGGCTACAGCAGAGACTATACTTTCTACGCAAGTTAAAAGCATTTGGAGTGAATCAGAGAATCATGTATTTGTTTTATCAGTCTATTTTCGAGAGCTTGATTAGATATGGTATCACTGCATGGTATGGTAATCTCTCTGTCCAATTAAAATCAAGATTAGGACGTTTGGTGCACACCGCCTTTAAAATTATAGGGGGTGAGGAGAGACGATCACCACAAGAGTTGTTTGATGCTTCAATTTTAAACCATGCCAGGAACATTGTTGGAGACGATACTCATATCCTGAATGCCAACTTTAAATTATTACCATCAGGAAGGAGGTATAGGGTCTTGATGTGCAGGTCTAATCGACTGAAAAATTATTTTGTTCCTACTGCAATCAAAGTGTTAAACAGATAAAATATTATGAATTTCCATTGTGTCTTCTATGTATCTAACTTCACTTACCTGCTATTTATTTTAATGTAGGTTGTATTGTATGTATTGATTGCCATTATGCTTTACATATTTAATTTGACTTATTTCTATTCGTTTTTAATGTATGTTGTTGTTGTATGTATGGACTTTGCACGTTGTCCAAGACAAATTTCCCAGCGATGGGACTAATAAAGTATAAAGTAAAGTAAAAGTAAAGTATTTAGACTGATAAAACTTTAGCCTGCAGGTCGGGAACTTCCAGGTTGTAAAACCTCACAAATGTAGAAGGGGAGGCCCAGCCTGCCGCCATACAAATGTCATGAATAGAAATCCCGCTGGACCAAGCCCACGACGAGGCCATGCCTCTAGTGGAATGAGCCCTGATGCCCAGAGGGCACTGCAGGTGTTTAGACGCATAAGCTGCTGCGATAGCGTCCACTATCCATCTGGACAGGCTCTGTTTCGAGGCGGCGAGACCCTTGGTGCGGCCACCAAACGAAACAAAGAGCTGCTCCGAGCACCTGAAGGCGGCGGAGCGTGTAATGTAAACTCTCAGCGCCCTGACAGGGCATAGGAGGTTCACATCGCCCTCGCTATCAGTTTCTGGCAGAGCCGATAGAGAGATAACCTGCGCTCTGAAGGGAGTGCCAATCACCTTAGGGACATAGCCATGTCTTGGTTTGAGGATGACTTTGGAATCATTTGGTCCAAACTCGAGACACGCAGCGCTGACAGACAGCGCGGGTAAATCCCCCACACGTTTAACTGATGCCAGGGCTATCAGAAAAACGGTTTTGAACGACAGGTACTCCAGATCCACTGAATCTAGCGGCTCGAAGGGATGCGTCTTCAGGGCCTCTAGGACCACAGAGAGATCCCAAACAGGAACCGATGGGGGTCGTGGGGGATTCATCCTTCTGGCTCCTCTGAGGAAGCGGATGATAAGCTCGTTCCTTCCTATTGACTGCCATACTTTGGCACTGCGAACGCTGCAATGGCCACCACATACACCTTGAGCGTGGAGGGGGACCTACCCTCATCCAGCAGCTCCTGAAGGAAGCAGAGCACCCACGAGACCCCGCACGAGCGTGGATCTAGATTTTTGCCGGCGCACCATGTGAAGAACACTGACCACTTGGACGCATACATCCTTCTCGTAGAAGGGGCTCTGGACTGCGTGATCGTGTTCATGACCCCTTCTGGCAAAGCAACGGGTATCCGTTGATTATCCACGCATGCAGAGACCAGCGCTCTGGATGTGGATGCCAAATTGAACCGGGTGGAGATTCCTGGATCTGACACCGCCCTGACGGTTCACGTAGGACACCACAGACATGTTGTCCGAACGGACCAGAACGTGGTGACCCCGTATATAAGGGAGAAAGCGCATCAGCGCGTTCTCGACCGCTATCATCTCCAGACAGTTTATATGAAGGCGTTTCTCCCGGTCTGACCACAGGCCAAAGACCGGTCTGCCCTCGAAGAGAGCGCCCCAACCTGAGTTGGAGGCGTCCGTCGAGATGACCTTTCGGTGCGAGACGGCTCCCATCGTCACTCCTCGCTGGTACCAATCGGCCACTAACCAGGGCTCTAGGGCTGAAACGCAGCTCTGAGTCACTCTGATTCGTTTGCCGCCGGACGCCCAGGCTCGGTGAGGCACCCGAGCATTCAGCCAGCGTTGCAGCGGGCGCATACGCAGTAAGCCCAGCTGAAGTACTGCTGAAGATGATGCCATATGCCCCAGCATCCTCTGAAATGTTTTCAGAGAAGCGGTGCTGCCTTCCTGGAAAGCCGCGGCCAGGCGTCGAACATGGCGCGCGCGCTGCGTTGATAAGCGGGCCGTCATTGCCACAGAGTCCAGTTCAATTCCCAGAAAAGAAACTGACTGACTGGGCAGTAATGAGCTCTTGGTCCAGTTGACCGTAAGACCCAGGCTTTCCAGATGGCTTAGAAGCACTGTCCTGTGAGATAACAGCTCTATCTCTGAATGCGCTAAAACCAGCCAGTCGTCCAGATAATTCAGAATTCGCATGCCCTGATTTCTCGATCTTGGGCCGGGGTCCCCGCGGGGGAGGCGGTCTGTGACGGCTGGTCGAGCGCGATCCAGGGCGGCCGCCCTGTCGTCGCTGCAAAGACGGAGGCTGTGCTGGACGCTGGTTAGAGCTTCGCGCAGGAGGCTGATCTCGAGAGTGGCCTGCAGCAGAGCTAGAGCGTCGAGGCAGAAAAAGGTTCATAGCCTGTGTGGTCTTCTGCACCTCCAAGAAGCGGTCAACGATCCCGTTTACCGCTGGGCCGAAGAGGCCGGTGGGGGAGAGCGGCGCGTTGAAAAACACGGCGCGCTTGGATTCCTTCATGTCCCCACCTTCCGATAGCCTGGGCCGCTGATTTTGTAGCGCGAAGGGAAAGATCCGTGGCGCTTCTCAAATCTGTAATGGCGGCCGGGTCCAGGCCCTTCTCGTCCATTTCGCGGAGGAGGTCGGCCTGGATGATCTGCAAGACTGCCATGGTGTGCAGGGCGGATGCAGCTTGTCCAGCGGCAGTGAAAGCGCGGCCGACGAGAGCTGAGGTGGTCCTGCACGCTTTTGACGGGAGGGCAGCCTTTGAACGCCTTCCCGCAGAGGGCGGACAAAGGTGCGCTGCGACCGCCTCCTCCACTGGGGGGTTGGTGTTATACCCCTTCTCGGCGGCGCCGTCAACCTGTGAGAGCGCCGCGGAGACGTGAGAGTGGAGTCTCGAGGAGAATGGTGCGTTCCACGACTTAGAGAGCTCTGTGTGGAGCTCCGGCAGGAAGGGTGCAGATCTGGATGCGGGCGCTTGGCGGCGGCGGTGAACCTGGGTGGAACCTGGTACCCCTAGGGGGAAAATTTTGTACATTTTAAAGATAAATTCATTGATCTAGTGCACTTTGAGTCTCCCGAATCCACTGTTAAAAATAAATAATCCACCCGCAAACCACCTATATTCTTTGATTTAGATATCTGCATCTGATCATCACATTACAATTATTCAAATTCTCAGTGTTAAGCATGATAATATGGTAACATATCACATTGAAGTTGGCTAATTAAAAAAGAACATTTATTTAAAATAAAAGTTCTTCTTTTGGCAAAATTACATTTCCTTAATAGCCTAAACAGAGACTTTACTCCCTTCAAACTTAAATTGTCAATGTTTCATTACATCACTGTTTGAAAACACTCAGAATAACTTTTTGTACCTTTATAAAAGGCATTTTTTTTCCTAAATGTTTGCTCCATCTTTCATTTCAAAGTCTTTAATTTGATCAATATATTCAATTAAAATAATAAGACACTAGGCTGTTACCAATCAAATTAAATAATTTACATTGAAAAATTATAACTGTATTAAATGAGATTATTTTAAATATTTTTGAATATACAAATAAGGAATGTTGAAAAGAATGATACTTTATGAAACTAAACCGCCAGTAGGAGGCAGCAGGCGACCGTCTTAATGAGCGAGTCATTGAGTCATTCATTCAAACGATTCATTCAATCGGCTGATTTATTCAGAATGAAGCAGTTTATGAATAGTTAATTGAATCTTTGACTCAACCGATTCGTTCAAAACGCTGAATCATTCAGTAATGCTGCTGCAACAAGTGTTGCATGCCATGCGCGATGGTTCTGCTGTGATCTTTGTTTGGAACTATTTTCGCTGCTGAAACAGAACAGAAACAGTCATTGCGTCTAAATGTAAGTGACTTCATTTTAACTATTTGTTTATTGAACTGTTATGAAATCAGTCTCGGTTTCAATCTTGATGGCATTCAGGAAAACAGCACTCTGGTGTAGCCTAGGCTATATATTGTTTCTTAACTATAATATGTTATAAATAACTGCGCGAGCCTCAACAGCGCAACATTGTTACCGTCAGTACATTAGGTAGGCCTATATTATTATCAACTATAGGCTATCAATCGCCACTTACATTAAATTAAACAAAACAGAGTCATCCTCACGTTTTCAGTGATTCCCTAGTTATTTTTTATTTTATATTAAAAATTGTTTTAATCAGGGCATTTGTCCGGATTGGCTACAATTCTCTCCCACTTTTTTTCCTTCAAAAAAACAACAAAAAAAAACACACGTGTCCCGGACACATTCTATGGTCCCGGACAAGCGTTATTGTCAAGCCCTGATATGTTTTCCTTGATTTGTTTTCCCTGAAGAGAATTATGTTGTTGAAAACGAAAGTAAAAGAGTCAAGCTCGTTCATTGCATTTTACCGTGATGAGAGTTCCGTGTCTTTATTAAACTCAACACATTATAATGATTTATCTGTCATCCACCCTCGATTAATTGGAATGGAATGTTTTTATTACTTGGCCCGCCGACCCGCGGATTGTCCGCGTAGCACTATACGTTTTGAGAATGGACACAAGCGGTAACCGCAACAGATCCATCACGCTGGGAAAAGTGTATCTGACCATGACTGTCTGTCCGAGTTTTGTTGAGAGCCGGAGGCCGCCTCATAATTCTCTATGCAGGAAAAACCCTGGTAGAGCTTCGCTGAAGAGATGAAAATCAGAGAAGCAGCCTCCGCGCCCCGCTTATATACACACAAGCCACGCCCATCCTGGCGGGCTCTGATGTGTGATGGCGCGCCCTCATTGGGTGTGACGTCACCCAGGGCTCGGCGGTTGGCTGCTGCAGTTGCCGCAGAGCAGCCAATGAGCTTGCTAGATAGCCGCTCTAGGTCTGCACTGCTGCTGCACTGCGTTGACAATGAATACAAAATTAAGGATAATTTTTGGCTTCAATATCTCGTGCAAAGATGAACTTTACCCGTAGCGTAAGCAACTTACGCAATACGAGAGAACCTCTCGTAAGAGAACTGCAGTGGTTTCGAGCCGCTCCTCATATGAAACATTATTGTTACCACATTATACATATCTACGTTTGAGCATATATCCACAAACAAAGTATTTAACAGTAAACACGGGTCTAAACATTATAATATTCACCATATTCACCAGTTCAAATACAATGTGAAGTTTATGCAACAATAACACTCTAACTAATATAACTCAGAATACATTTCTTACCTTAAAATCTTTCTTGTCTTTAAATTGCAATCTTCTTCTTCTGACGTAAATCCAATGTAAGCTCACAGCGTGTCTTCCAAACTTGACGAAAAGCATAGGACTGATGAAGTTTGATTCTTTGTGTTGAGGAGATGAAGCCGATTACACGTTCCTTCACGTGGATGATTTGCAAGTCAATCGCTTTTGAGCGCGTGGGTGTGGTCACATTAAAACTAATGAGCAAGTGTTTGCGAAACTGGACATCTTGTTGGTTTCATACAAATGACTTTTTCATACAAATTACCCATGGGCGTCGGAAGAAAAAAAAGTGGGTGGGTCCTCCCACAAAAAAATGTTACTAGAGTAAATACCATTTCATGTATTCTGGTGCCTTTTAATTAAACAAGTAAACTAAACTCCACTTCATGTCTGGCAGTTCTTTGCGTCTACGTTGTGCATTAAATGCACAGCTATCCGTGGATTAACCTGCTGATAACATGGTCATTTGCCAGCAATGACAACTTAAAGCTGTTATTGATGTTTGCAACGCAATATTTGACTGGAAGGGTACAACGGGCGGTTACTTTCGTCAGTTGTGGCTCGTTGAGAAATATAATGTAGCAATTCAGCGGATATGGAGTTTAATTTATTAGGGAATTCCTCAAGTGCAATGGATTTGACTGACGGCGCTCTGAAAAGCGAACAGACAAATGCGCTGAATTAGAGACGGTAAAAGTGATTGGGTATAATATTATTGGTCTTAAAAAGTGGGTGGGTCTTGTCCCACTCATATACAATGGTTCCGACGCCCATGAAATTACCGCTCGGCGGGCGTGAGCCGCGTGACATATTACAGAGAATATTTGTTTTCGTTTTGAATCTGATCATTTAAAAGTACACACTTAAATGTTTTTAAAGAAATATTGCTCATAAATGTGAGACAAGTATTCGATGAGTTTTGTTTCAGTTTATAGACTCAAGAAAAAAAGTTCACCAAGACGGAGAAGCAGAAAGCACAACCTGTTTATTTTATTTGTTTTACAAAAGCACAATGTTTTGTTTTGATTGTAAGTGGACACATACAAAAGTAGACATCTCACAGATTCTTTTTTCACATCATTTTTTTCTGTATGACCATAAATGACGGAGTAAGTTAAGTCTATTGTGTTACTTTGTGAAGAAAATCCCAGTAGCACCTCACTGCAGTACACGATATCCAGGGGGCGGAGTTGGATCCAGATCTAAGGGGTGGAGATTGGTAGGTTTAGGGATCAGAGGGTGGAAATGGGTAGGTTTAGGTATATGTAAGGTGGGAGGAGTTGGATCCTCCCCCTGGATTTCATGTTCTGCAGTGAGGACCATCTCGAAAATCCATCAAAACGCGCCGGCGCGTTTGCCGACCCCAGAGGGTTAATGTAGATGTAGCCTTAGTTGAAAGAGTGGTAGGGCTGGGTATCGAGTAAGATACTTTTTAGGTACCGACTGAATTGTATCGAGTATCGAAATATTGCTTGTTGTTCGGTACCAAATTTCGATACATAAGGGGTTAAACAGAATAAACTTAAGAGCGTAATGTTGCTCCGTCTCCGACAGCAAGAAGAACTGGAGAGCGTCATAAATGAACCGAAACTCAGCATTTGGTTTTCAAACCGAAATTCAAACTTCGGTTAATTTTGACTGATCAAAGATGAGTTTTAAGGCATAACATTATTGACTACAGGGGTCACCGATTAAAAAAACATAACAATTAGCATCACCACTATATAAATTGAGCCACAGTCATGTAGCGATATATAACGAATTGTAACCTACTAAACAGTGACATAAATACTTTATATTCCTGGATGAATCCTAACTGGCACTTAAAGAATAAAAAAATAAGCTAATGTTTTTTTTTATTTATCTCACAAATCCACACCTATTAGTGTGAAAGCATAACACTATAAAAATCTTGGGCTTGATAGACTTTTGGCATGCAAATCACATATTCGTAAACTTGACAAACTACTTCTGAAAAGTTAATCAGCGTTTCCTGAGAAACTGTTTCCTAACCTTTGTTACGACCCTGTGTTCCACTTGCTCGCCTGCTGGGGGCGTTGTTCTTCATGGAGAGCGCAGGAGATCGCATACACCTGTTCCCTGTTCACCTTTAATCAAGGAGAGGATAAAACCTTGGCCTCTACCACTTTACTTCACTTCGTCCAGGGGATTGACACCCTCTGGAGAAGTCACTTTTTGGCGTACCTTTGTTTATTCACAACCCATACCAACCTTTTCTTTTCCCCAGTTGGATTATGATTTTTCCCCTTTGATTTTGAACCCTAGACTTTGTTATATTAATTTAACTGTATTTTGAAGCCGAATAAAAACTTGCAAGTCATTCAGTGTACTTGTTTCCTTTATGTTGCGGTCGAAACGAGTTGGCCGTAACATAAATTGGGTGTCTCGTCCGCGATCCTATCAGGGTAGGAAACGTTGGTAAGTATGGGTTGTATGTGTGTATGTTTTTGTGAATGATTACCTTTTATAAATGAGAACTCTGGTTAGTTAGAGTGTTTCCAGCTGGATTGTGAATACAATCCTTCCGGCGGAGCACGTTTGTTGTTTTGTTTTGTTATTTTGCCTTTCTTGTTTTTGGAGGTTATCCTGGGTGGAGATTCACTCTCTGTTGGGGGTACGCTTCCGGACTTTCAGTCTGACTGATTGTCACGGAGCTCAGCGTTTAATGCCGCCCCGAGCCCGGTACATCTCTGAAGACCAGGTAGGATTTAGTTAGTGTTTTCTGAGTTAGGAGCTGGAGTTTTCTCATATTGTAAACGGTAAATCCATTCAACAAAAATAAGTAAAGGTAAATCATTGCGTTTGTATGTATAGTGCGGTTTATTTTCGCGCTTATACTGTGTTTTGACTTGTGGGAAGTCTTCGGAAGTTTTTGTGAATGAGCATAGGTTGCGTAAAACTGTGACGTAGTTCCTTTTTGAAGTAGTGGCTTATGGGAGTTGTATTTCGGGTAAACAGCGTCTCACGTGTAGTAGTTTCGTTTGTTATTTTGCGTATACTTATACGAACAAAATGTCTTTGGTGGTCGAAGATTTCTTTGCGTGTCCGTCAGAAGTTTTGCTTGAGAGTTGTACAAAGGATCAGTTAGTGCAAATCGCCGAACGCTTCAGTGTCGATCTTACTTCTCAAGAAAAGAGGCTGAAGGAAACTATCGTGACTACTTTGAAGCGATCACTTGTTGATAGAGGAGTTATAGAGGTAAGCACTGAGTTAATTACTCCTAGTGAATCGTTTGTGTCTACTCCTGCTGACGTTTATAGTGAAAGTGAGACAAAATTTCCAGAATTGTCTTTGCAAGAGAAGCAATTGTGGTTAGATGCCGCGAAAATTCGTGCTGAACGTGATGATCGCGCTATGAAAGAGCGAGCGGTGGAAAGAGATCACCAGTTAGCTGTGCGAAGACTGGAGCTTGAGATAGAGAGGGAACGTGATGAGAGAGCGTTTCAGAAGGATCGAGAAGAGAGAGCGTTTCAGATAAAAAAGTTGGAGTTGGAATTAGCAGCACAGACAGCGCAAGCGAATGTGCCTCCTGTTCCACAACCGCGTGCGAATGCAGGTGAACCTGTGTTTGACGTTCACAGAAATATGAGATTAGTTCCGCCATTTTCTGAAAAGGAAGTGGATAAATATTTCTATCACTTTGAACGTGTTGCTTTATCCATGAAATGGCCGAAAAGCTTTTGGACTTTGTTGTTGCAGTGTGTGTTCACGGGTAAAGCTCAGGAAGTTTATTCTGCACTCTCACTGGAACAGAGTGGTGAGTATGATGTGGTGAAATCTGCTGTGTTACATGCATATGAACTCGTGCCTGAGGCATATCGTCAAAAATTTAGGAGTTTGAGTAAAGCTGATGAATGTACTAATGTTGAATTTGCAAGAGAAAAAGAGAACTTGTTTGATCGTTGGTGCACTTCAATGAAAGTTCCAACTAAAGAGCAGTTAAGAGAATTAGTGCTCTTAGAGGAGTTTAAACATTGTGTTCCTCATGCTGTAGCTACGCATCTCACTGAACACAAGGTGAATACACTTTCTGAAGCTGCTATCATGGCTGATGAATTTGTGTTAACCCATCGTGGGTCATTCAGTTCAGTCGGTCTTAAAACCAACGATATGAGTAAGTCTAAGTTTTGCTTTCAACCTAAGACGAAGTCTCCTGTGATGAGTAGGAATATTAAGGCGACAGTTTCTGAACATGTTAGTAAACCTGTACTCTCACGAGACATGGTTTGCTTTTATTGTAAAAAGCCTGGTCATAAAATATCTGACTGTCTTATTCTCAAGAAGAAAGAGAGATTGTCGAAACCTGTTGCTTTAGTTTCTACTTCACCATTCACTGTTGATACTTGTGATAAGAAAGATTGTCATTTATCTGGTGCTAGTGATAAATCTGTTGATCAGTGTATAACTACTTCTGTTGATTATACACCTTTTATCACTGAGGGAAATGTGTCATTGCCTGGTTCAAATGAAACGGTGCCAGTACGTCTTCTTCGAGATACGGGAGCCGCGCAGTCGTTTCTTCTAGAAGGAATTTTGCCTTTAACTTCTGAAACTGCTACTGGAACTCATGTATTGGTGCGAGGTTTTGAGATGGGGTTTGTTGAAGTGCCTTTGCATCAAATCCATCTTTCCTCTGCCATTGTATCTGGGGATGTAGTAGTTGGTGTTCGTTCTGCACTTCCAGTCCCTGGGATTACATTTATTCTGGGAAATGATTTAGCTGATGGGAATGTTTGGGGACGGAGTGATGTGGCAGCTCCGCCCATAACAGCATCTACACCTAGGAAATCTGATGTTGAAAATTGTAGAGAATTTCCTGCTTTGTTTCCAGCTTGTGTTACTCGATCAATGGCTAAACCCCTGTCTGAAAATCAAGTTGAATTTCCACTGCATGACACTTTCTTTTACACTGTTAATACAGGTAAGCCAGAATCTGATGTGTTTAAATGTCTTGAGCAAAGAGACCTGGAGTCCTGTCCTTCGTTGTCTTCTGACCAGAAAGATTCAACAGTGCTGCAAAGTGAATCTGCTGATACATCTGAGGTTCTATCTACTCCTGAGAAAACCAATGTTGATCTCTCTGATGTTGATGACTGTTCTCTAACTTCTTTGTTACAGATCTCTCGAGAGGATTTAATTAGAGCTCAACAGAGCGATGACACTCTTAAACCTTTATTTTCTGCAGTAGAGTCTAAGAAGTGTTCTGATCCTCTGTCCTCTTCGTACTTTCTTGAAGATGGTCTGCTTTGTCGGACAGTGGTCCTGCATAAAGATGTTTCTCTGGAACCTAAAACTCAGATTGTGCTTCCTTTCACAGTGAGAGACTCTGTGTTGCATTTGGCTCATCAAGGACTTGCTGGTCATACCGGAGTTCGTAAAACGTACGATCGTGTCTTGCGACAGTTCTATTGGCCTAAGGTAAAACGAGATGTGGCAAAACATGTTCGATCTTGTCATACATGCCAGATCACCGGTAAGCCAAATCAAAAAGTGCCTGTTGCTCCGTTGCAGCCTATTTCTGTCGTCTCCACTCCTTTCGAGCATTTGATAGTTGACTGTGTTGGTCCTTTGCCCCGGTCTAAGACTGGTCATCAATACCTTCTAACCGTCATGTGCCAGACTACTCGTTATCCTGCTGCTTATCCGTTAAGGTCCATCACTACTAAATCTGTCTTGAAGGCCCTCACTAATTTCATGTCGACCTTTGGAATTCCCAAAGTTATTCAATCTGATCAGGGTTCGAACATCATGTCAAAACAGTTCTCAAAAGCCCTGCGTCAGCTTCGAGTAAACCACAATATTTCCAGTGCCTATCATCCGCAGAGTCAAGGAGTTCTTGAGAGGTTTCACCAAACCCTGAAGTCCCTTTTGAGGTCATATTGTGTGGAACTCGATGCGGATTGGGAAGAAGGTCTGCCATGGATGTTATTAGCGATACGTGAGGTAATCCAAGAAAGCCTTGGGTTTAGCCCAAATGAATTAGTGTTCGGACATGTAGTGCGAGGACCTACGGCTGTGTTAGCGGAGGAGTGGCGAATGTCTAAACCTTCTGAAAACATTTCAGATTATGTGAGTGGATTCCGGCGTAGATTGTATGAGGCACGAGCTCTCGCTAAAAAGAAGTTGAGTAAATCTCAAATAAAAATGCAACAACATTTTGACAGAAAAGCTAAGCTGAGAGAGTTTCAGGTGGGTGATCAAGTATTGGCTTTGCTGCCTCTACCTGCCAACCCATTTCAGGCTAAATTTACAGGCCCCTACAGCGTAGCTAAACGTCTTTCCGATAATAATTATCTGTTGAATACTCCTGACCGGAGGAAAAAAGTACAAGTCTGTCACAGTAACTTGTTGAAATTGTATATAGCTCCTGTTCGTTCTGTTACGGTTAATGTGGTCAACTCTTGTGACTCTTTTTCAGAATCATCTCCTCTCTTTCGCAGCACGAGTAGGGATTCTTTAGAGAATGCTGATGAGGATGAGAGTTTTCTTTCTCGAGGAAAAGTCGACGGGCGACTTAAAAACTCTGAGATTCTTCTTAACCTGTCCTCTCATCTTTCTTATTTGACAGAGAAAGAGAGGAGTGATGTCACTGAGTTGGTGATGTCATTTCCCTCTCTTTTCCTTGATGTTCCTGGTCGCACTTCTGTCATCGAACATGATATCGACGTAGGAACCTTGAGTCCAGTTAAACAGAACGCCTATCGAGTCAATCCTTTTAAAAGAGATTTGCTGAAACAAGAGGTGAACTATCTGCTTGCTCATAATCTGGCTGAATCTAGTTTCAGTTCGTGGAGTTCTCCTTGTGTTTTAGTAAACAAACCTGATGGCTCATATCGATTTTGCACAGATTATCGAAAACTTAACTCTGTAACAAAGCCGGACTGTTTTCCTTTACCTCGAGTTGATGACTGCGTCGATCATGTTGGCTCTGCCCGTTACGTCAGTAAATTCGACCTCTTAAAGGGGTATTGGCAGGTGCCCTTGACTAGTCGCGCGAGGGAATTATCTGCCTTCGTTACGCCTGATGCCTTCCTGCAGTATACGGTGATGCCTTTCGGAGTTCGAAATGCACCCGCGACGTTCCAGCGACTCGTAAACCGTATACTGTATGGAATGTCAGGATGTGAGGCATATCTTGATGACGTTGTGCTGTATAGTTCCTCCTGGTTTGAGCATCTTAACCAGATTAAAGAACTCTTTTCTCGTTTAGCAAAGGCTAATCTTACCGTTAATCTCGCCAAGTCTGAGTTCGCGAAAGCAACCGTTACCTATTTGGGTAAGGTAGTGGGAAATGGTTGTGTAAAGCCCATTGAGACTAAGGTTGAAGCCATTTGTAACTTTCCAGCTCCCACCACTCGTCGTGAATTGCGCCGATTTCTCGGCATGGTGGGATATTATCGGAGCTTTTGCGAGAATTTTGCCAGTGTAGTCTCGCCTCTCACCAATTTGTTGAGTCCGAAAGTGCCTTTTTGGTGGTCTGAGACATGTCAGCAGGCTTTTGAAAATTGTAAAGCTTTGCTGGCATGTGCCCCTGTTTTGACAGCTCCAAATTTTGAAAAGTCTTTTAGTCTTGCAATTGATGCGAGTGCTTGCGGTGCAGGCGCTGTTCTCTTGCAGGAGGATTCGAACCAGGTTCTACATCCTGTAAGTTACTTTTCAAAGAAATTAAATCGACATCAACAGGTATATTCCACCATTGAGAAAGAAGCTCTTGCCCTAGTGTTGGCCGTACAACATTTCGAGGTATATTTAGGGTCAATTGCTGCACCGATTATCATTTATACGGATCATAATCCTTTGGTCTTCTTGAATCGGATGAGGAATCGAAATCAACGACTTATGCGATGGAGTCTCATTTTACAACCTTTCCATCTCGAAATCAAACACATTAGAGGAAAAGATAATATAATAGCTGACACACTTTCTAGAGCGTAACCTTTCTGCTTTGTCTGTTTCTTTTTCTTTGCATCTCTAGGGCCCAGAGGTGCTGAAGACTGAAGAGACAACGACGGTTCTCTGGATCACCAGAACTTATTGTATTTGTTCTGAGAAGTGTTTGACTGTCTTTTCTTTGGTTTTTAGATTCGTTGCCGAATCTTTTTGAGGAGGGAGGTGTTACGACCCTGTGTTCCACTTGCTCGCCTGCTGGGGGCGTTGTTCTTCATGGAGAGCGCAGGAGATCGCATACACCTGTTCCCTGTTCACCTTTAATCAAGGAGAGGATAAAATCTTGGCCTCTACCACTTTACTTCACTTCGTCCAGGGGATTGACACCCTCTGGAGAAGTCACTTTTTGGCGTACCTTTGTTTATTCACAACCCATACCAACCTTTTCTTTTCCCCAGTTGGATTATGATTTTTCCCCTTTGATTTTGAACCCTAGACTTTGTTATATTAATTTAACTGTATTTTGAAGCCGAATAAAAACTTGCAAGTCATTCAGTGTACTTGTTTCCTTTATGTTGCGGTCGAAACGAGTTGGCCGTAACACCTTTCATTGGAAATGACTGAATAACAAAGCAGATCAAAGTTTAGATGCAGTGGCGTAGCATCTGTGTATTATAAGTGAGTCTGTGATTTCTCAAACAGTATTTCTTATCATGTGCTCTGAACTCTTTGAGCTGGGTCAGGTGTGTTTAATTAAGGTTGGAACTAAACTCCAGGACCGGATTTGAGGAGCCCTGGTCTAAATGATGAACTCTTTAACAGAGTCATTCAGTGAAACCAGCAGCATTCCTACTCTACTAAATGAACACTTAAATGTTGAAGACAACAAACAATAGAAATATAAATAACTCCAAAAACTCCAATTGCAAAATAAAGTCCATAAATGTATACTTTTTTTTCACTTTTGAAAGTAGATCTGTGAAATTATTCAGAAGGGCTGAATAATAATGATTTATAATGAATTGACACATAATTTGTGCTTCCACACTTGTGTTGAAAACCTCTGAAGTTTATCTGAAATAACTAACCCTGAAATGCCTTCTCTGAGACATACAATAAACCTGCTTTCTGGATACCCCTCCAGCTGTGAACGTGTGTGTGTGTGTGTGTGTGTGTGTGTGTGTGTGTTTTGAAGACTGGCTGACTCTCATGAATGGTGAAAAACAGGTTTCATTTGTTTTCCTGAAATGGTCCTGGTTTAACTGGTTCTGAAGAGGAACATTTTTCTGCAGTGGTTTCAAACTCACCAGTAATTAACTATTTGTAGAGAGGGACCTATACTTATACTTATCTGCTGTGCGCCAGCAACTGTACCTTAGTTTGCTTACCAGTTTATCCTTATGAGGGTCATTGTATCATTCTAGTATTGACTTTTTACCTGTGCGTTACTAAAAGACATTGCAAAATCAGGGATTGACTTCATTTTCTATTGGTAATTAAAAGGTATTGTATCACTTCTTATTAATTCTGCTTGCTAGTTCATACTTATCTGGGAAATGTAGAGGGAGAGTGCCTTTTTAATTTGTATGCAGATTTTCTCCTGTTTTTGGTTCGAGAGGAAGCTCAGGGAAGTTTGTGTTGTTGATTTTCATCTCTGTTTTTGTGAAGGGTAGGTAGCTCCTCTAAACCTTAGTCAGCTTCTGTTCTGTTTATTATTTTAGGCCAGTGGTTCCCAATTCCAGTCCTCGTGACCCACTGTTCTGCACATTTTGTATGTCTCTCTTATCTGACACACTCAGTTCAGTTCATGGAGTCTCTCCTAATGAGCTGATGATCTGGTTCAGGTGTGTTAAATAAGGGAGACATACAAAATGTGCAGAGCAGTGGGTCACGAGGACTGGAATTGGGAACCACTGTTTTAGGCCATACTCTCTCCAGAAGATTTATTCCTGTATTTTTGCAAAGCTTTTTGGTATAAGAAGGAAATGAATGATCTTTTCCTGTTTCTTAAAATGGTGTTGTTTTCACTCTGAGAATTAGGCTGAAGTGTGTTCTCCACGTTTTCTTTTCTTTTTTCTTTTGATTCTTTTCTTTTGACATTGATTTTTATTATCATATTTTCTTATCCTTAGTTACCTCCCCTCTAGACTGGGAGGGGAACGTAACGGGGAAGATTAATGTTTTGCTGTAATAAAGTAAATAGAAATATCAGAAATCATTATTTCAGTAAGAACATATTCATACATTAATTCAACCGATTATTTCCATTTCAAAACTGTAGTGTTCTCTCAGATTAAACTTAAACTGAGAACAGATGGACACTGACACAGGTTTCTTCCATGAACTCACTTTTTAATCGACATCTTTTCTTTAGGCACAGCATCTGGACAAGCCTACAAACGCCATCAGCTGGACATATTCCCCCTTTTGTGAGACCAAATGCTACAACTTCCTCATTCCTCAATAGGTAATAACATAATACAACAGCATCTTTAACAACTTTACATAACTACTAAAATACTTTCCCTTACTGTTTTTGCCTTTAATGTGAACTAGGCAATTCTCTTCCTCTCTTTTTTTAAGCCACATAGTCCTTCATCCATATCGGACTCCTCTTCATCCTTACACTCTTTGGGCCTGTATTTGGATCCGCTAGAGTTTCCTTGAATGAATCCCCCTTTGCCTTTCCAGCACAGCTGGAGAAACAAACTGCATTCCAACGTCTCCCATCGCTGAGAAGGTAACTACTTGCTCCTGTTTGTTTATTCACTGTGAGAGGTTGTAAGACTTGAGTCTGTTTTCTTTACAAGGAATGGTTTTCTCACTCTCACTTTATCTCCTGGCCGAAAGGAAGGAATTTTCAAAATGCGTTTGGCATCCGTGTAAGCCTTGATTTTCTCTTGGTTGGCTGTTATACTGCCTAAGGGCAGAATCCAGTGTGGTCTGTATAGGAAGGATGTGCAGTTTTGTGCGCATTTGTCGCCCTCTCATCAATTCGAAAGGAGTTTTGTTAGTAGTTGCATGTGGTGTCGCTCTGTAGACGTGTAAGAATGCAGTTACTTACAGTTTCCATGGTTTGTGCAACTGTGCAGCAGTTTGGATGCAGTTCTTGGGGACTCAATTAAAAGTTCAATGGCTCCATTTGCTTGAGCATGATACACACTAGTGTGAATGTATGTAATGCCATTGTCCTTCAAGAAATCCTGAAATGTTGATGAGCAGAACTGACTGCCATTGTCAATAACAATGTACGCAGGGTTGCCTTCATGAGTGAACACTGTAGTTAGAAATGTCAATAATGTAGCTGTGGTGACAGGTGAAGTGAAAGCCACCTCAGGCCATTTACTGAGTGAAGTTTCAGCAGAAAATTCATGCTGTATGTGTTAATAAGGAAGCAGAACATCTTTTTGTCAGATAACATCTCCAAAATGTTAAATACCTTTTGACTAGTAACCAAAAGTTCAAATCATAGTCTCTGCTGCACCAAATTAACTGATATAAATAGTGTAGAACATTGCATAGAAACTGTGTCTATTCCTTGTTTAGTGAGATCAAATAATAAATCTACTGCAGGATCTAGAAAAAATCTAATTGTTATTAAACCAGAAAATGTTGCTATTAGTAACCAAAAACAATTTCTAAAGCTAGGTCTTCTAAACATTAGATCACTCACACCTAAGGCAGTTATTGTAAATGAAATAGTCACGGATAATAGCTTCGATGTACTTTGCCTTACTGAAACTTGGCTTAAACCTAATGATTATTTCGGTCTAAATGAGTCTACTCCATCAGGATACTCCTATAAGCATGAGCCCCGTCTGATTGGTCGTGGCGGCGGTGTTGCAGCGGTCTATAGAGATATTCTCAATGTTACTCAGAAAACGGGTTATAAGTTTATTTCGTTTGAAATACTTGTACTAAATGTTACGCTCTTAGATGTTAGAAAAAAAATCCATATTATCTCTAGCCTTGGCTACCGTATATAGACCGCCTGGGCCTTACGCTGATTTCCTAAAAGAGTTTGCAGATTTTCTCTCAGATCTATTGGTCAATGTAGATAAAGCATTAATTGTTGGAGATTTTAACATACACGTAGATAATCCAAATGATGCGTTAGGGGCTGCGTTTATAGATTTATTAAATTCCTTTGGGGTCAAACAAAACGTCACCGGACCAACTCATCGTCTTAATCACACACTCGATTTAATTATATCATATGGATCCGATCCAACCGATATAGATATCATTCCACAAAGTGATGATGTCACTGACCATTACTTGGTAACTTGCATATTACGTACTGCTGTAATATGTCATGCGGCGCCGCGTTTTCGACCAGGCAGAACAATCCCTCCATCCACCATAGATAATTTCTCGAGTTGCTTGTCTGATCTGTCTCAGCTGCTGCCTGAACCCAAACAAACAGATGAACTAGAAGAACTAACTAGCACTATGAGCACCATTCTCTCTAGATCATTAGATGTTGTTGCACCCGTTAGATTAAAAAAGGTCACAGAGAAAATTAAAGCACCATGGTACAATAATACTACGCATGTTCTAAAGAGAGAAACCCGTAATTTAGAGCGTAAATGGAAACAAACTAATTTAGAGGTCTTTAGAATCGCGTGGAAAGACAGTATGTCACGTTATAAAAAGGCCCTAAAAGCGGCCAGGGCTGAGCATCTCCGCAAACTAATAGAAAACAACCAAAACAATCCTAGGTTATCCAGATCAACCAAAGGAGGGAGAGCATTTTCGCATTTGGCTCCAAAACTCTGGAATAGCCTTCCTGATACTGTTTGTTACTCGGACTCACTCTCCCAGTTTAAAACTAGATTAAAGACGCATCTTTTCAGCCAGGCATTCATATAATATTGTTAATCTCACAGTTTCAAACTACAATCCGGCCTCTAGTTCATAAATGCCAGAGGAGAGGAGAACTGGCCCCCGACTGAGCCTGGGTTCTCCCAAGGTTTTTTTTTTCTCCATTAGGTCACCTGATGGAGTTTCAGGACACCATTAGGTCACTTGATGGAGTTTTTCGGTTCCTTGCCACTGTTGCCTTTGGCTTGCTCAGTTGGGGATATTTTGGGGATATTTAATTTAATTTTATTCTATCAATCAATAAATTCCACTAGAAACAAACTTTGTTGTATTATTTTATTTTAATACTGTGAAGCTGCTTTGATACAATCTGTATTGTGAAAAGCGCTATACAAATATACTTGATTTGATTTGATTTGATTTTGTTTCCTTGGCCATCCGCTCTGCATTTGGGTTTTAAGGCAAGCGAGTTCAGGGCAGCATTCACTTTGTACTTCCAAAAGTGAGAGAGGTATGGGGCCCTGAACAGTGTCTATTTCAGCAAGCAGTGCTGGTTCAGGTTTTGCTCATGTTTTTTTGATTCTGCCGGCATTCTAGACGAGCAATCGGCTGCAAAGTTTTTCTGTCCAGCCCTGTGCACCACGTCTTATTGGTAACAAAGCAGTCTAGCTGACCATCTTGCAATGCATAAGCCAGCGCGATTCATGCCTTTTGTAGCAAGTAGAGTTGATAACGCTCGATGGTCTGTTCTGAGGGTAAATCTTCTCCCCCAGAGGTACGTTCTCCAGCGTTCCACAGCGAAAACACATGTCAACGCTTTCCACTGGACTGTACTTTTTGTCTGCATCGGTAAGTACTCGAGAAGCAAATGCAGTAACTCGTTCTGTGCCATCTGTGTGAAGCTGGTATAACATAGCTCATAAGCCATAATCAGATGCATCCGTTGACATATATTGGCAAGTTTAGATCGAAAGGTGCCAGAGCTGGACTATGTCTGAGCAGTGTTTTCAGTTTTCGGAAGCTGTCATCCACCTCAGGCGGCCAGTCCATGTTTGTTTGTGAAGCCGTTTTTAGCAGGCGCCATAAAGGCTCAACAACGGTTGCATAATTTGGAATGAATTTGCTTAGTCATGACATGAGGCCCAAGAATGAGCGAAGTGCAGTGACATCTCTTGGAGCAGGTGTGCATGTGATAGTGGCCATGTGATCCATTCTAGGGTGCAAACCTTCTGCCGAAATAGTGTGGCCCACGCATGACACGCTCAGCTGGGTGAATGTACTTTTGTTGAGGTTTATTTCAGGTTTGCATTCTCGAGGCGCTGTAAGACAGACTTCAGACTTTTGTCATGTTCCTTGTATAGTTGTATACAGTTGTGCCATAACAGATTATATCATCAAGGTAGCATTGGCAACCTGGCAGATCTCCTAAGGGTGTGTGCATTTTTTGAAATGCAGCGGGTGCCGAAGCGAGACCATAAGGGCCCGCATAAACCGGTACAGTCCTTCATGAGATAGAAATGCAGTCAGGTTTCTGCTTTCCACAGCTAGAGGCAACTGATGATAAGCACTCTGTAGCACCCTTCAACTCCGCAAACAGTTCTTCCATGTGGTAGTGGGTGTGAATCCACAATAATACTTGTATTTGGCTCGCTTAAATCCACACACATACAGATTCCTCCTTGTTTCTTTTTCGTCACCACAAATGGGGAAACCCAGGACCTTGCTTCTATGGGCTCTATGATTCCAGCTCTGAGCAGCCGTTGGATCTCATTTGACATTTGAACTTTCTGCTGCACAGGTTTAATGTTGTGGTCCACTTGAACCTTTTGAATGAATCCTTTTACACACTCGCCATGCAAATTTAAGTGTTCATCCGCCCAATTGAGCACCGGTGTTGTCGTTTGGATTGCATGCACTGAAGTACTGTGCATATCAGCAGGGTCTTGCGATGCTATGTGATAGTTCAGTGGTCTGATTAGATCCAGTCCCAAGAGAGGTACTCCTTTCTCTACAATGTATACATTTGCGTCAGCTGTAATGCCGTTACGAGTCACTGGAGCAGTCATACAACCCAGTACAGGCAAGGGCTGTTTGGAATAAGTGACCAGTTGAGCTTTGGGCAGAAGCAATTGAGTAGATGTGAAATGATTCTCGTACAAGGATTGTGGAAGAATTGACACGCTTGAACCTGTGTCAACTAACAGTTTCACTTTGTGCACAAAGAGCCTTGTGGTGTTGATATGTCATCTTCACTGTAAATCTTATCATCCACTGAAGCATTCAAATTAAGCACTGTCATTTCTGGCACAGATATTTATTGCACTGTTTTCGATTTCGATTGGCATACTTTTGCAAAATGGCCACGTTTTTTCGCATTGATAAAAGGACAGGACAGGACAGTCTCTATCATTAGCTAAATGATTACGGGATCCACAGCGGTAGCAATGTGGACTTGGTTTTGGCGTTTTAGAATCTTCACATCTCTTTATTTGTGCAGAGCATGTTTTATGGCGTTTCCACTGACCTTTATTCGTTGAAACAGCTTGAACAGCATTCTGTGGTTGGTTTCCGCTTATGTCCCTACCAGAGAGAAATTTACAGTAGTAACAATAAATATCATATTTTAATTATATGGGCTGGGTTTCCCCCGAAACCTTCTTAACCCCCTGGGGTCGGCGGTATCGCCGGCGATACCAGCTCGCTTTTTTTTATCAGTGTAAAAGAGACTCAAAAATACTCTGTTGACTTTGATTTTCCATAGGAGTTTCATACATCAATCGATCCTGTTAAGTGTGTATTTTTTTGTGTATACTCACAATAAAAACAAAGTGTTGTGCTTTTTGCCAAATAAAGAAAAATAAACACGAAGCGAGTTCTGCCTTCTCTCTGTCAGAGCCCTGAGGATGGTCGTTTGACCGAAAGCTTGGTGATTAAATTTGCTTAAAGAATTTAAGTGTGCAGACAGTTTATATTTTTTGAGATCTTGTTTGTCTGGCACCTTGATGATCGTGAGTGCGGTGTAACTCCTTCAAAACAGTTAAGTCCATTATGAAATACGTCCGAAAATGAACTGTAACTCAGCGAATACTCGGTCAAACGGGCATACAGACAGACAGGCATGAAGCTTGAATTCTCTTCTTTTAAATGAATGATTTTTTTATAAAAACCAATATTCTCAGTTTATGCAATCTGTATGAAAAGAGAGAGATGTCAGTCGTTCTCATCTCAGATCATTAAGTTTTATGAATGACTGAGGCAATCCATGCAAACTGTGAACGCCCCCATATCAGCTCGAGAAAACACATCAAGCTTATTCAGATCATTGTACTTGTTTACACCGTCTCGCAGCGCTGTGAGGAATAATACTATCGTAATAATAATAATGGAAAATGTACCTCAGAAGTGCTGGTATTTCGAGGAGCAACGGATGCTGCTGAGCTGAGGAATACTGTAGTAAGTTTTTTTCATTCTCAAGTGAATCGCGTTTCTGTGTGTGAATGAATGAATGGCAGAGATGCGCTGTTTACCACAACTCGCAAAAAGACGGTTTAAATTTGAATCGCGTTTCTGTGTGTGAATGAATGTTTCGCTTTTAGCACACTGTATTGCTATACTGAGTAAAAATCGACTGAAATATGTTAAAATAAAATGTATTTGTATAAGCAATATTAAACTGCAAATTAACATTTATATTTCTTATAATAAAAACGAAAGACCTATGTTACAGACATATGAAAGACAACATTTTGTTGATTAGTTTTGGATAGATTATACATTTTTATTGTAAAATATCTGCCACCTCAAATAAGCTTTTGTTTGCCAATTTTTGCTCATATGTTAAATATAGTATGTTTTGTCAAAAATAATCAAATTATATGTTATAGTGTTTATTCCAATGTAGCCTAAGCTATATTCAAGTAATGAATCCTTAACTTTGAAATATGTATGATAAAATGTATACTTTAGTTTTTACAAAGAAAGATTACACTTGAATTGTTGTCGTAATTGTAACCTTTTTAATAAAAAAATATATATTTTCAAGGTAGATGTAAACAAACTATTAAAAGGTAAATATAAGCCTTTTCTTTAAAGGAGTCATAACCTAGTATTACCTTGGATACCCACGCTCTATTATAGTCTTTCAGGCCCTTCTAAAAAAGAAAAGTGGAAAAAAAGTGGAAAAAAAATAAACACAGAGCTCCTCTGACCCTTATTTCTGAAGGCATTATTGTCTTGCGAGATCTGATGCGATATTTTGGCTGTCGTGGACGGTCATTGTAATAATGCAAATGAGGGGCGCATTGATTGGTGGCAGGAAGGAGGGGGGTTGACACCGCAGGTAACGCTTCAGCATATCATTCCAAAATGACATCATGGCGCAAGTTGTGAATGAACCCGACCTGGCCGCGACCTACGGAATTCAACCTTATATGCACGAGCCAGACTCTGAACCTGAGCTGGAAAGGGAAGATGTAGAGTCGATGGAAGGACGTCTACAGCAAGATGCCTCTGAATGGTAAAGACAATCATTTTGACTGAGACATACGTTTCTGCATCTTTCACGGTCGAGTGCGTACTTCGAATCGGAATTCAGTAATGGCGGCGCTCGACTGAATATGAGGGGGAGAGGGGCAGGGCGGACTTCCTGCAGCATAGGTCTGCGGTGTCCATATATGGTATATCCTGCGCCGACTTGACGTCAAGTTAGGGCTGGGCGATATGGACCAAAAGTCATATCCCGATATATTTAGGCTGAATATCGATATACGATATATATCCCGATATTTTTTCTGCAAAGTGAGAGCAAATGTTCAGTCAAAGTCAAAGCCAAATATGACGTCACAAGTAGTTTTATTGAAAGTGGCTATTTCAGTGAACAGTTGCAAAATCAAATGAATAAATAATAAACAGGTTTCTTCACCTAAGTTAGGGCTGCACGATTATGACAAAAATCATAATTGCCGATTATTCCCTTCGAATTGTAATTGCTATTTATTAATTATGATTATCAAAGTTTACATTGAATATATATAAACTAATTTTGTGTAAACGTTATAATTTGCCTATATACATACATACATACATACACACAATTTGTTAACACACACAATTAGGCCTACTTCTGTTTAAATTGTAAGAATATGACTAATAGTAAAGACTAGTACTAATAAATAAACCTTAGGCCTATGCTAAAGCTATTAAATAGCAGTCCCAAACTAGTTTTTGTTAATACAGTGTTGGTATGAGCCACTACAGTCATTTAAAAAATATAAAAAATAACACAAAGAAAAATAGTGGCATTTTGGGGTTAATATGGAAACGACAGTTACCATGGTGAATACACAATATTAACAATAACTGTTAATGAAACGTGGAAACTGCTCCTGGTGATTAGAATGAAAATCATGCCTGCATTACTTTTATTTCGTGTAATTTACAACGTAACGGCATTGCATGCTCGTAGTTTCTTTTGCACTTGATCAGTAGGCGATACAGCGCGCGCTGCCGCATTTGCACGTGCAATTGAAGAGTGTGCGCTACGACTACAGTATAACGGCTGACAGGACAAGAAAGTCAGTTTTTCTGAGGTGAAAAACTTTATTTCAGCGTACACTTATGTCACTGCCTGCCTGGTAGTTCCTATTGTGCTGGGTTTTCTGAAGTAGTCATGATTTGCCTCTCACAACATAGCATGCTCTAAACACGCACGCAGAGTGGAAAAGGAGGAGCGGGGGTGCGGGGAGCAAGGATCACAGCGCACATTTGAACTATATCGATATGTGCGATATGGTCTAATTCCATATCGCATTTCAAATATATATCGATATATTTTTTATATCGATATATCGACCAGCCCTACGTCAAGTCGGCGCAGAAATTAACATCACGTATTTGAGTGCGCGTGCACGTGGGCTGGTTGACGAACCCAGGGGTAAACAAACGCTTCACTGTTAAATATCGGCTTCCCGGCCAGTGTATAATCGTTAGGCAATCATAACATACATTTTTTCTCGTGGAAAAGTGAAAATTACAGGTCATGACTCCTTTAAATATTTTTTATTGTGTTTTATTAGTGACATATTTGGGGAGAGGATAAATATTCCAAAACTGGAAATAAAGTATGAGAATTAACTGCACAATTACTAGACATGCTTTCCTTGGATATTATAGGCCAATTTGCAAGCACAATTTGTGAAAAAAAAATAAAAAATGAGATGCTTCCAACTGTTGCTCTTGCATTCTTTCTTGTGGCTATAGGTGACACACCTGAATGAATGGCTCATTAAGTATGCGGGCCCCATTGTCTCCTCAGGTGCGAACCACTAAATATGCATGATGGTGTTGGATCGTTGACGCCCCACTCGCATATTGCCTTTCCAAACAGAAAGTGTTTTGCAAAATTTAAAGGTGATCTAAGTAACTTTTTTACCTTAACTGAACAGCTTCGGAGTCATTGGAATGGTTATATTACTTATTTCGGGTTGAATGGTGGTCGTTTCGCACCCCCCTGGTGCCCGTGAGCGGAAAAAACGCACTTGCAACTTTGAGCCGGCGGGCTGCCGCGTCAGGAAGTATCGCGTGAAATCAGGTCTCGCGATGTAAACAATTGCTTTACGGCCAAAAGAAATCTGCTAAAATGCTGTCATTATTGCGCTCCCTCACGCTGTTTGAACCCGAATGAAGACGACGTTTTAAAGAATGTCCCATCTGCTTTGATGTCGTTGATCTACTAGCCTCTGGTGTCTGAGAATCGCCAACGAGTTTTTACAACAGTGTTGTCAAATATCTATTCCGAAGCTGTGGGGGGAGCTCTAGAGAGAAACCTGCGAGCAAAAAGCGAGAATACAGTGAAGAAATCCCGAAACTACCGAGCCCCGCTTTAAATCAATGTATTGTGTTATGTGAATGATTAGGCAGGATGATTTTCACATCATTTTGAAGAAAAAACTCTAGGCGACAACATCCATTAGTTTTATTGACACATATTTAGTATGTGTTTTGTGGCCTTATTTCAGAAACTTTATTTTTTATTTTTTTCAATAACCATGCATAAACATTATTCTCTCAAAAATACAAACATGTACATTCATGTTGCTTACATATTATGGTAGCCCTGTTTGTGCTAAATAGAGTGTAATTACACCTTTGCCATTAATATGTTTATAAGCAACTGAAAAAAGCACAAATGTCAGGGCATGTCAGAACATCTCAAGGACCCCAAAAACACCTTAGACCCCAGAGGGTTAACGCTACGTCGCTCTTAAGTTACACCTTAAAGCTGCCGTCGGCAACCCTGGAAGATTGAGTGGGCTTAGCCGAAATTTTGAATGTTTACAACTCTCATGCCCCTCCCCCACTATCAGCTAATACCCTCCCATCGAGTTCGTGCACGCCAGTGCGTGTGCACCAGATTTTCTGTGAACGCGCCCGTCTCATAAGCATCGATCAACACCATGGAGTACTCGGAGGTATGCTGCCCTGGCTAATATACCCAATGATAGCAATTTGTCAGCCTCATAGCATAATAGATTAAAGTCATATTAGATTAAAAAAAAACAGGCAATTATGCTATGAGACTAACGAATTGCTAACGTCATTTATACTCTAAAAAAGGCTTATTTGATTTGTTAGGGTTTTGAAAGCGAGATACAAGTCTCGTAGGAAGACTATGTCCCCGCGGATGTTTCTACACTCCAGCGGACGGACTAAGGTAATAGCCCGAAGCGCGGAGGTACTGCTGGAGGGAGCGTTGGACCAGGCAGACGGCGCAGATTGCGCTACACCCAAACAAACCTTGGAAATGAGGACGTGACTCGGGTCAATCGTTTGCGACTGCAAAGAATTGAATTTGAACGTGTAAGTATAGTCATAGTCTTTCACTAGTTAGTACTATGCATGTTTTAGAGATAAATTTATGCTACTTTTATGGTGTTCACTTGAGTGTAGTTTAAAACACAATAATAAACAAGTAATAATGTTTATCTCTAAAACCATACACGTTACTTACATCACTTTCTCTGTTTTACCATTACTTTCAGGGTCAAATCCAACGACTAACACCAGGGCAGTCACAGCAAGTGTTGGAGAGGTGCCTGACACGTTACCCCAGCCTCATATTTGATGTGATGAGCCAATTACCTGCTTCCCCTCAACCCGTACCTCCAGTCCCTGGGAAACCATCATGGTGCATCTGCATCAGGTGCAGACAAATGGCCACTCTTGTTGAGATGAAATGCTGCAACCAGCAGCCGGACATGTGTGTCTCAACATTACCTCAAATGGAGCAGTATATTATGGAGGAGGGGGTGTTGCGCCTGGCACGAACCATTTGGAATGACCTGCGCGCAGTTGCAGATGTCCCAGAGGAGGGAGAAGACAACCGGCAGTTCCGCCATGCTGCTTACAGGCAGTTTGTTGCTTGGCAGTGTGGGACTCTGGGCGCTGGACACAGGGTGGTGATTCCAAGCTGCGTTGTGTGGGCCATAAGGGATCGTTTTCCAGACCCTAATGGCCAGTACAGGGGATTTATTCCTAGACCGGTCTAGCTGCTCAAACATTGTAAATTGTAATATTTGCAATTATGAATATAGTTATTGTGTGACCAAATAAAGTTTGTTTACTTTCTGAAATATAATCTCTGTTTAACTGATTTCAAAAGAATATATGACACCTTATTATGTAAAATTTAAAGATACATTGGGTTACGCATAGAATAAACTAATATAACAAAACAAAACACCTTTATCTTGGGGGCAATATGAACCAGTGTTAGGAGGAGTAAATGAGTTTAAACATAATTGAAATATAAATATACTTTATTTCACAAAACAATTTAAAAGTGTGCAGAAGTAATTCCATTTCTTCTATGTCTGGGGCAATGCATGACCTGTGGAAAGACCATACAACTTTACGAATGAATGTATAAATTTGAACAATGTTACTAGTAAAAATGATATGAACTGACTGCAATCTAAAAAAAAACACTTTCAACACTGCACCAACTGACACCATCATTACTATTTGGCCCTTACCATGCACCCGGCTGACTTGTGTGTTCAAGAGTTCCTCTGTTGTTGGAGCAGGCACATCAGGCAACAATCCATATTTTCGGGGATCATCCAGTCTCTTTCTCGCCAGCCGTGGCATCCCATGTCCCGAGGACACTCGCTTCCTCACGATGGCCCTTTGAATGTCTTCAATGTAACTGTAACAACATAACATGCTTTATATAAGTAAACTGCATTTCCATTTAGGAGAAATATGCCCACTGTGAAACAAAAGCTTTGCAAATTGGCCCTTTTGTGCGGCTCTAAATTAATTTAGGTGCGTCTGCATTTTAGTGAGAGATACTACAAGGTATTTCACTGTAATGTAAACACTACTAGATACACACATATATAAATTTGTATGTGCAGCACATACATACATACAATTATACCCAAATCGTTGTAAGAATAAAAGTGCTTTTAAACTAACCATACCAACTATATTTATGTAGCACCAACCTGTAGCTTTTCTTCTCCTTGACAGTGTACAAACTCCACTTCCTGGACTTCTTATTGAACTGTCTTTTGTATCTGGTGTTGGACAAATGTAAGGCAAAAAGATAATGAATAAATAGAATAAAGTAATCTTTAAATTATGCTGTGAATTATTATATTACAGACCATTATCTGCTACTGCATGCTGTTTCCAATGCCTTGACTATGCATCCTCAAACACACTTACATCACCTATACTTACTGTATTGAACCGTCAGGTCTTCTCCTTGGCTGCCTGCTGCAATGGCTGTTGTAGTCCAGGGCGGCCAGAAAGATACGGGCTTCATAGACCGCAAATGTGAAGCTGTTCCTCTTACTAGCGTACATCAACAGATGATTGTGGAATGACTCCAGCTCGGCTGTGGACCTGAAAATACAATTGCAGAAAAAAAAAACTAGCTTGTCATTAACTACCACCACACAGTATAACTTGTCCCATCGATGCTGCCTGACAGTGGTGATCCTAAGTTGACTTCAGGACATTGGACTCTGCATTTCTTAACTTATCTCGTAATGACCAAGAATTTATTTCAACAATACCTGAAGCGCAAGTACTTGTGGACCTGTTTGAGCCATCGGCCATTGAGGACAACATCTGACAAAGTGTCATGACCCACAGATCCCTTCGGAATCCATTCCCTTTCCCTGTCATCGGCCATGGGACCGTGTTGGCAAGCATCAAGGGCCCAGACGTGCTCACCAGTGACATGGTGCAAAACACCAATCCACATAGACTTAGGCAGAAAATACCATGGCATGAAGTTAGGATAGATAAAGTACTCTTGTAATGAATTTTTTAATGTGCAAACACATAAATGACTTAATTTCTGAGTCCAACACATAACTTTGAGATACGGTAACCTTACTCTGTATAAGTGAATAACTACTTACAAAGAAGTCATCGTAGTTATCATTGACCTTACAGCAGTACCAGAAATGGTTGCAGATGTCCCTCTTCCACTGTAAAATAATTGAGCAACCCTTCTGCAGACCGGCCTTTGAAATAAAATTAAATATTAAAAACATTATGGGGGTTAAAATTAATATGAATAATAAAAAGTGTATAAAAAACACTCACTGACTGGATCTTCTTCCCTAGGTTCTTTGATCCATGCCACATGTCTAACGTGTGATGAACTCCGCTATCCTTATATTTCCCTCTGTTTGGATCTATAACACAAAAGATCAAAAACAAAAAGAAATGTCACTACTGAAATTATTAGATAAGCAGCAGCTAAAGAAAGGTTTACAAGTGCTATTCAACTGGTAACGATGGATAGCAGAGGCAAGTTTGTGTTTATATAACACGTTTCAGACTGTGGCTGTACAATGCCCTATACAAATGCTAAGTATGTGGTGATCATTTATCTTCAAAGTGTAGAGATGCTTTAGCTGTAACACAGACTAAAACTTCAGATGTGAGTTGAAGTCAATAAGTAAAGGAAAATAAATATACTTACTGAAGAGAGCCGATATCTGGATGTGAGCATCTGTGCAGATTTCGGTCAGTTTCACCTCCTGTTGAAGCTGGTCAAAAGATCTAATGAAGCCTTCCTTCTCCATATTGACTGAAATTCTTTTGGTCTCTCGCTTGTCGATGTTTACTACAGAGATTATTTGTTTTGTGTCATTTTCCATCACTGTGTACGTGCAGAATTGAGCACAGAAGCCAGGACTGTCCATGCGACCATCGGCTGTGAAAGCATTAAACATTCATTTTGAAACAAATACATCAGTGAGAGCAAGGATTACTTAGGCATTTAACAGATATATACTCACCCAGAGCTACAACACTGTCCTTTGTCTTCACCCAGAGATTAGGGCACTTCTGTGGTCATGCCATAATTCTCTTATAGTGTCAACACAGTACGCATCCTGCACTCTGAAGAAGGTGGCGCGGTCAACGATCCTCATATTCATGTATTTGAACAGAAGGGCAATTTTGCCAAAATTGTTTCCAGACAATAAAATGTTGGTAGCCAGCATGAAGTCCCCAGCCTGCATTCCAAACTTGAAGGTAGGCTGGGAATTCCATTGCCAGACACAGTGATTGTTGGGACAAATCTGTGAGTCGTAAAGTAAAAATACAGGACATTTTTTTTAATACCACTAACTACAAATATTAATAATAATAATATTAATAATAATAATAAAAAAAAGAGTCATTATTATCTTATCTACTTACCCATTGTAGAATGACAGCTGTACCTCTCGATTTACAATCGATCCTAAATGGTCCAGGAGCACGACACTCAACAGAAGTCAGTGGGTCCTTGGCAGTGCACAGTGGAATTGGTAGTAAGAGGTACTCAGCAAGTCTTTTTAAACAGATGAAATAGGTTATGGCTGCATGTTCGCCAACAATGTCAGCTTCCTCCAAAATCTGAACCTTTTCAAACACTGTGGTCTCTTCTGGTGGTTCGTTATCAGGAGAATCGTGAACAGTCTCCTCCATGTCTATGGCGTCAAGGTCCTCCAGGCGTATTCTTGTTTTAATGGCCCCACCGGTTCTGTAGGAATAAAGAAATAATGAGAAGTAGACTCATTTTCATAAAATGCCATATTGGGGAGGAGGTGGGTGGGGTATATTACCTAATGCATAATGGAGGGATATAATCCTCATCGTCACTATCATCACTATAGCTGTCCTCTATCGTCTCATCTTCCTCTGGATCTTCAGCAGTCTTCTCCTCTGCCCAGTCAATGCTATGAAGAACACCACATTAGTCAATGGAACATAAACAATTCAAATATTTCATTAAATTAAGCCTTGCACTTACACAGAATTCCTTATGTCATTGAAGACATCTTCATCAATGTCATCTTGAATGTCCATTGATGACATACTTTAAAAAGAAAAGAAAAATATACTATAAAAACACTTATATGTAAAACCAACGAAGAGTATGACGTCAAGATACATAAAATACAAACTGTTGTCATCCATGTCGGTAACTAGTATCAATTGCATCCAAAACAATTACCTTTGTTCTAAAAGTGGAATTGTTGTGGTTGTTTCACCATCAACACATTTAAAGACAGGGCTTCCTCTGCAAAGTCATCTTCCCTGCAGACAGTCAAAAAGTGTTTGTATTGTAACATTCAATCCCAATTTGATGTAAAGGCATGGATATAGAATTTCAATGTTCAGACAAAGTAATTGTAGTGACTGTGATTGAAGAAGTGTTAGACCTATTCAAATATAGCTTTTCATGAATACCACACCACCCTCCTTTATTTACCTATCAGAGAGTGAATCGCCAGCTATAGTTGAGATGGCAGGCAAGGGACACCTCAAACGTTTTTTAGGAATTGATGAAATTGCTGAAGAGCCTGTCTGGTAACTAAAACATAAATACAAAATAAAATGTATGTATGGTTGTTTCTGAAATCGCTCGCCAACTAGAGAGCAAACTTCAAAAAACACAATCAGTCAGCTTAATTATTTTATAATCATTCAATAAGATAAGACAGTAAGCATGCAAACTGACATGATATTAGTATGATTTAGCTGCCTCAGATGGTAGACTGTTACGAAATGGATTACCCACCAATTAATCGCAAATAAACGTAAATAAACAACATCGTCTGTCTGAAACGCTATTAGTGCAATATGGCATATGCGGCAGGCATACTTAGATTACTAACATAACAATAAGAAATAAAGTAAGTGGTTGATAAAGCACAATTACCTGTCGAGGAGAAATATTGCAAGATCTGCATCACTCTTGAACTCAAAAAAGTCACGAAAATCCCTCCACCTTTCAAATGCTGCACCGATGTTGATCCTGGTTTTATTACGGGCACGGTCTGTTTCTTTCTTTCTTTCTTTATTTTCTAAATGTGTTTTCTTTTCCTTCGTTGTTTTTGAAATCCTAGGTCCTTTGGTTAACCGAGGAATTTGAATCCTTTCCGCCATCTCTCTTTGTTACTGCGAACTTCAGGCGTGTGCATGTGATTGTAACGTGCGCGAGGGGGGAGCGGGATCTGTGGCGTGTGCACGACCTGTGATTGACAGTCAGATCTCACACCCCCCTGCGCTGATTGGACCCGATGAGACGGGAGCGGTGGATTTTTGCAAAACAAATAACACGCTCCAGGTGGAGTTAGAAGCTCGGGTTTTTTTCTAAAACCACCTTATTTATGTTGTTCTGTCGGATTATAGTGTCAATTTCAGTGGATTTGATCAAAAAAATGTTGCCGACGGCAGCTTTAAGCTGTACCTTATCGTGTTTCCCGAAACATTCTTAGTTAAGTATACCTTCTGTAAGTCATACGTTCGGAAGGTTGGTTTCCGCTTGCGTCCCTACCGGAGAGAAATGAAGCATTATGCTTTTAAACTGCAGTACTTCAGTACATTTGAGTAAAGTATACTAGTGTACAGCTGCAGTTCTGTGCAGTATTATTATCTTACACTTCACACACTTCACACAGTCACACAAGAAAGAAAACGTCTCCTTTCGGCTCAGACTTGTGTATAAAATACTGTTACTGTAAATTGATGTTGGGTACAACGGGGCTTAGAGGCACACCTTAAGAAAAATGTGCTTTTCTCTACTCCCATAGTGTGTGACTGCAGAAAAAAAAAAAACTTTTATTGAACATTGATGGAGAAACAGATTTTGTGTGAAAATAAATCATAAAAATGGTTTGTTTTGTTTAAAAATCTTATGTATGAGGTGGTGAGGTGTGCTTTTTACCCCACAGACACACGAGGTAAAACCAGCAAAAGACACACAGTATTGATACAAATATTTTAGCTAAAATAACGTTTTGATAAATAAATTAATTAATTTTTGTTCAGTATATTCATTAAAAAAAAAAAAAAAAAATCATTTTAAAAAGTAAAGATTCTGAAAGCATTGAATGAGATTCTACAATAATTTAAAATAGCTTTACATTAGTAACAATAAACATCATATTTTAATTATATGGGCTGGGTTTTTCTGAAACCTTCTTAACACTAGGTGGTTCTTAAGTTACACCTTAAGCTGTACCTTATCGTTAGTACGTGTTTCCAGAAACGTTCTTAGTTTCTAACCTTCTGTAAGTCATACGTTCAGAAGGTTGGTCTGGTCCACTCTTAGCTTTACCTTATCACTGTTGACCGTCTACGGATATAATTCTGAAGTTTTAATACACCCAGACAATAGCTGCGTTTACATGGACACTTATAATCAGATTGACGGCTCAATCGGACTAAAAAACCTTCATGTAAACACCTTAATCGATCCGATTGAGCTCAATCCGAATTAAATTTCGATCGGATTGAAAGGGGTGGTTTATCCCTTTTGTAATCCGATCGAGAGAACATGTAAACACTTGATCGGATTGAAAACCGAAACTGAAAGGACTGCGCATGTGCAATGACGTTAACCCTCTGGGATCTAAGGTGTTTTTGGGGCCCTTGGGATGTTTTGACATGCCCTGACATTTGTGCTTTTTTCAGTTATTTATAAACATGATAATGGCAATGGTGTAAATTCACTCTATATAGCACAAACAGGGCTACCATAATATGCGAGCAACATGTAGATGTTTGTATGTAGATATTGTATTTGTAAGAGAATAATGTTTATGCGTGGTTATTGAAAAAATAAAAATGAAAGTTGCTGAAATAAGACCACAAAACACATACGAAATATGTGTCAACAAGACTTTTGACTAATGAATGTTGTCGCTTCGAGTTCTGGCTTCAAAATGATGTGAAAATCATCCTGCCTAATCGTTCACATAAAACAATACATTGATTTAAACTTTGTAAAACAGTTTTTTTGTCAGAAGAGGTTTATGCATGGGAGTGGTAATGGCCTATCAATATTAATGAGATTCAGACCAGGGGTGTGACATAGACACCCCCCCAATGGCTAATGGCCCATCAAGTGAAGCAGCCTAAAACATTTACACAGTCTGTATTCACAAACATCTGTGCATAAGGCAGCATGATAAATACTGTCATAGGCCAACCAAAACCAGAACATTTATATAAAAATATAATGTATTTAGTAATGTATTTTTTTTCCTTATGTGCTGAAGGGCCGCTGTGCCTTGATAAAACGGTGTTTGTACGTGAAGAGCTCTTTTCCAAAACGCCATAAACCTAAAAAGCTGCCTCAAAGATCCAGCAAAAGTAATGATTATGAATATGTAAAATATTGCAATAAGACATTTTAATTGTTATTTAACTTCTGTGTCGGCTGCCAAGATGAAGTTGACGAAAGGCTATTGACTCGCGATCTTCGCAGTAGGCTAGTGAACGCACCGGAGAAATGCACATTTATTAGGCTACATAGTTTTTTGTTTTGGATGGTTTTGTTTAGAACCAGCTTTCTGTAAATATATTTCACATTTTTTAGGCCTGTGAGGCTACGGTCCGGTTCATGATGATAATCTTCAGTTCAAGCACCTTATGTTGTGATTGCTAGCCTATATTTACTTTTTATGTATTAAATCCAGGAAATTTGTTAATGAAAAATTAATTAAAATTAAGATACAATTAATACAAAATGAAATTCGTTTTAAAGAAAGGCTTTGTGCTTTCTGTTTTGAGGTCTCTGTGAAAGTTTGAAAGTCTTTTAGTGCTGCTTTCAGAGCACTCACGTCCATAATGGAGAACTGTCACGTAATATTGTTTTTTCCTCATAAATGCAAACACGAAAAATAAAAGACAAAAGACTTTTTTAAAAAGACAAACCATCAATTTTTGGGAAAAAAAAATGGATGGATTTATAGCGTTTTGGGGAAAAATGGATAGATTTATAGCATTTTGAAAATATTTTTTTTTACTTTGAATTTATCATCAACAATATTGTTGTTTGATTTAATAATCACTGTTGCAAGAGGTGCCTAGTTGTTTTGTTTTTTTTGTTTGTTTTTTTGTAAGTGGAAAAAGTATAGGGGCTACCTCAGATTCTGTTTAGTTTGCTCCTTTATTGTTTTTTTCTATAGCCTACAATAATAGGTCAAATGCAGCAAGTCAAAAGACCAACTGGACCTTCTTTGCCAGTTTGCACACATTTCTTTGAAGGATGGCAAAAATATCGTCTGAATATCATTTTTGTCAATATCTCCCACCCCTAGTTACACGAATGTTAGGGATATTGTAAGGCAATCTTTCCTGTAAGGTGTCAAAAGCTAGCCAAAACTAGGGAAAATATAGTCTGAAAATTCAGAAATTAAATATATATAAAGTTCTATATTATTAGAAAAGGAATTATATAACAGTAAACAACTTACTCCGAACTTGTATCCTCTGCGGGATCAATTCGCTCTTGAAAATGCTGCCGTTCGTCATCTGAGTTACAATCTTCCTCTGAGGAAAAGGTGAATTCTTCCTCGCTGTCCAGAATCATCTGAAGGGTGTCTTTACCGGAGAAACGAGCCATCCTCTCTAAACGCGATGAACTACCAGTGAATCTGATCTGATGAAACTTCGTGTTTTTAAGACATAGATCGGGGGGCGGGTGTGATGCATAGATCACCTAAACTATTTACCATGTGAATAGCGCCGGGGGCGGGGCGGCCTCAGCTCATTATAGAGATAATGAAGGGAGAAGGAAAAAACGGTACCTCTCCTTGCTTTCAAACGGATTACATGAGTTGAAAACATTTGTTTTTTATATTAATCGCTTCACTTAAAAGAAGAGAATTCAAGCTTCATAAAGACATATCTCACGTGTCTGTGTGAGAAGTATTCGCTGAGTTACAGTTCATTTTCGGACGTGTTTCAGAATGGACTTCACTGACAGAGAGGAGGCAGAACTCGCATCATGTTTATTTTTCTTTATTTGGCGAAAAGCACAACACTTTGTTTTTATTATGAGTATATACCAAAAATATACACACTCAACAGGAGAGATTGATGTATGAAACTGGTTTGTAACATCAAAGTCAACAGTGTATTTGGACTCTCGTTTGAACTGATAAGAAAAAAAACGAGCAAATCACGCCGGTGTGATTGCCGACCTCAGAGGGTTAACTAGCGTAATGACGTATGACGCGTGGAACAAGCTGTTGTTCCTGTTGAATAAAGTGTCATATTAATAAGTTTCCCGTCATTCTAAAATGATCATTTCACTCGCGCGTCTGTGAAGTGAGGCAGGACAACGTCCCACCAGTCCTTGTCCACAGACGATTTTTACACACAGGCATTTTTACTGCGCGATCAATAAGCAGCACAGCAAAACGGTTAATATGCTCTAAATTATGACCAGAGATGAATTAATATTACGTCTGCTGTTTAAAACAAATAAAGAACCAATAGAGGAGAATATTTATGAGCGAAAAGCGGGAAACTCTGTATATTCGTGCAGTGCGCGCATGTCAAAACATCAGATCCGATTTGAAACTTGTGACATATAAACGCGCACATCAACCCGATTACTTTATTTATCATTCATGTAAACACCTTGTTCGGATTCATCAATCGTATTGATTTCATTCCGATTGTGTCCATGTAAACGTAGCTAGTGTTCAATTAGGCTAATTCAAGTGTTTTCATGCAAAGAATAAAATTGTCATTACACTGATTGTTGTTAGATTTTTAATTATATTATCTAAATGTACATCAGCTGGCAAACCATTAAAGGCTTAATTAGTCTATTTAAAGGGAATGATTGTGGTGTGGAGTTTGCTCGAACTATGGCAGCGATACAGCAAATAGTTGTTCTAAAAGACGGTGCCGTCCGCAGAGCGCTTTCAAAGGCCAGTGAAAGCATAGGCTACTGTCAGTTAAGTCCTATTCGAACACTAATTGTTTATTATGGGCTCGTACGGTATTTTAAACATTTACAGGGGTAAGTCTGTGATTTTAGTGCCGTCCAAATCCATAATATCAGTGTTTTTTCTCACCCAACCCGTGTAAAAATCCCTGGCCAAATTACCTACTGTTTTTTGACAAACAGTTCCTGTAGTGATTTAACTGCCGTCTGAATCCACATCTCTGAGTTACAAGAAGAGATTCAAAATGCACTGTTTAAATCCTTTTTGATCACTGCCGAGCACCGTACGTAAGAGGTACACTTTTATTACTGAAATGCTGGAAAGTATTTACAAGAACAATATTTCAATCGCAGCTCCACCTCAGCGAACAAAAATGGGAAAGAGAAGAAAGCACGTAATTTTAACCATTTTAAATTTTTAAATTTTAAATGGTTATTGTGGCAGCAATAAATGATACAATTTTAAAATATGTAGGCTAGGCTATTATAGGCTATTATAGTTTGGATTATTTTTTATAATATCCCATGAGTCCTAATAAATGCAATTTCAACTATTTCTGAAGTGCTTCTTTTATAAAGAACTAATAAAGCCTGTCTCTATGATAAATGATTTTTTAAATGGAAATTATAGACATTCATCTCTAAAAGCTATTGATTTCAACATTTGTTAGGCTTTAAATAAAATATCAGCTTTTAATGTAAGTGAACTTAAAACAATCTACACATAAACCCATAAAATTATTAAATTATAATAAATGTCACATTTACCTGTGGCCTTCCTACCTGTCTAACAGGAAGGACATATACAGAAATTGAATAAAGTTATCAAACACTTCACAGTCTTTACTGCATAAATCATAAATTAAATATAAATTAATCAATAAATTAATCCTTATTAAAGCTATTATTTTCTCTGCTACAACGATCTCCGTTACCTTTGTTCTTTGATTAACATTAATGACATTGCATCAACGGGTTTATTAGGCTGCTGTCACTTTAAGAGCTGCTGCCACATATGACACGGATCTGACGTGCATCAGATTTTCTCATAACTCTTTAAGTTCATTTGAGACGTTATTTAACGCATTTAAGACTGCTCTTATAAAAATACTTGCCAAAATGGGCATTTTGGCATAATTCTGTGTGTTATTGTTTGTTCAAGCGCGAAAGAGATCTTATGGCAAGCCTAAGTATTCATAAACGCCTGGTCGGGCGTCTGATTGCACACTGACCCATCAAAAGCGTGCGATTCCCATCCTCGACGTGATTTGCTACAAAAAATGCATGTTCTGGAAGTGCGCTTTGAGGTCCCTGAAAATGCAAGTTTTTGACGTCTATTTATCATAAGAAAAAACGGTGTCGAATGGACGCTATCAATGTGTAGACAGGTAAACCAAACATGCAGTGCAAACGTGTGTTTAAAGCAGGGTTTCTCAAACTCGGTCCTGAAGGGCCACTGTCCTGCACAGTTTAGCTCCAACCCTGATCAAACACACTTAGCTGTGAGTAGAGGTGGGCGGATCGATCCTAAAATATCGATACTTCGATACTGACGTGGTATCGAAAAGGATCGATCCTCACGTAAAAATATCGATCCAAATGTGTGGTTTTTTTTACCAGTAATTTTTATTAATTTAGCACGCAATTCAGTGCGTAAAATAAGCTTCTAAGTGGAAAAATAAGCGAATGTTAGCGGATAATTGTGTAGGATAAAACTTTTTCTCCTAGTCATCTGGATACAAGACGAAACCAATCAATCACAGAGAGCGTTCGTTGCTGGTGCTTCGCTGAGCTCACAGGCACGTTTGGGAAACGAAGCCTTGCTTAGATGACAGAGAAACAATCGGGAGTTATTTTGCAATAAACAAAGCAAAAGTGTATATAACGGTTCAAAATGTTGAGGACAGTAAGAATTTTTTTAATGAAATTAATATTTTTATTCAACAAGGATCGATGCATTAAATTGATCAAAAGTGACAGTCAAGGGTTTTTCACTGTTAAAAAAAAATCTACTTCATATAAATGCTGTTCTTTCAACTTGGTTCATCAAATAATTCTGCATCATGGTTTCAAAAAAAAAAAGAAACTGTTTTCAACATTGATAATAATAAGAAATGTTTTCTGAGCTGTAAATCAGCATGTTAAAATTAATTATCATCATGACTGGAGTAATGATGCCAAAAATTACGCTTTGATCAACTGAATAAATTACAGTTTAGTATGACATAGAAAACAGATAGCCTATGTTAAATTGTAATATTACAGTTTTTACTGTATTTTTGATCAAATAAATGCAGAAGAGAATTAAAAATCTTACAGACCCCAAACTTTTGAACAGTAGGCTAGTGTACAATAGTACTTTTACTATAATTAGGGTAGTTTTGTAAAAGTCACTGACTAATAATTACAGGCGAGTTGAGAGCACAAATCACAAAATGTTTAGTAGCCTAGTAATGAAAACGTTTTCAGATTTAGCATATTAATGATGCATTCACCTCATAAATCATGACACACTGCTCTAGCACAGGAAAGTGCATACAAGTTCAAGTGCATGCTTTTAAAATTAAAAAGTATTGGTATCGGTATCGATATCGGCGATACTGGCCCTGTATTTACTTGGTATCGGATCGATACAAAAATTTGGAGTATCGCCCACCTCTAGCTGTGAGTAAAAAATTAAAAAAAAAGTGAAAATCTCTGGTGTTGAATTTAGGGCAAGTGAATGCAACAATAACGCATTAACAGTTAAACAGATTAACGGCCTCGACTTGGTTGGTCCACTTCACCTTCTCTAATTTTACAACAGTCAGCATAGATAATACTTTGAAATGAATCATGTCTATGAGCTCTTTCACATGCTCTTTGACCCTTTGCCTAATGAGGTCCTAAACATGTACTTCACATGCTTATGTCCTGCTATTACTGTAATTATTAACGTTTCCTTCGCTACTGGGCACGTCCCTTTGGCCCTTAAGACAGCCGCTATTACACCAGTTCTAAAAAAGCCTGGCTCTGATCCTGAAGATTGATCTACCTATAGGCCTATTGCCAATATACCTTTTCTGGCTAAGGTCCTCGAACGGGTCGTTGTTGGCCAGCTACAGCAATATCTGTACAAATATTTATGTCTTGATGTTGTTTCTACATTATTTTGGAGATTTAATGTGAAAGTATTACAATATCAAAATATATTAAAAACGTTACTGTTTATCGCGATTACCAAAAAATGCCCAAAAAATCAATAAAAAATATTACTTTATTTTTAAATCGATTGACAGCACTTGTCAGATACTCTGCTCTTTTTTTGTATTTTTGGAAAGTGTCTGATAACATACGATTCATTATAGATATTTGTGTTCTTGTCCAACAGCTGAAAGTCAGTAAAGGACAATGGCATCTGTTGAACAGCATGATGATAACACACTAGATGAGCTGGAAAACAAAAAACTAAAAGAAGGTAATAGTGATAAAAGGTATCAGAAATGTTAAAGTTGCGATTAAGTAATGTAATTAATCTCTCTATCTCTATTCCAGGCCAGATGAGCAGCAATGCTCACACTGGAGTCAGTGTTGATATGAAAGCTGAAACTGTAAATGCTCCTGTACTCAATGATAACACCATCACAGCCCCAGTGACCATCAACTACATCTACAACACTGCAGGACATGGTAATATATACAGTATACAATATATACAGTATATAATAACGACTATAATACAATTCATATAATACAAATATAATAAATTGTAATGTTTAAAAAGACACAATAACTGTGCTGTCTGAGACAGACTGCTTATTAACAATCATGTATGAAATAATGTTCAGTAGTTGTGAATCCTGTTCTTAAGGAAGTTTAGTGTGTAGCCATACTGTTCAGCAATGCTTTAGGTAATTGACACTTTATTCTTCCGTGTAATTGTATCTATTGTCTCTTTCCTTTGTATAAATGTACTCATTTTCTCTTTCCTCACAGAGCCACAAAACATCTTAGCGACGGAGACACCAGAGAAACAGTTAGAACAAGGTACAACCATAATTTCTTCATTATAGAGGAGTAGTGATATGATCCACCTACTGTCAAAATGATTGATGGCCCCTCTAATTGATTGATGGGTCAATTTGGAAATGACCTATGACCGTTGATTAATTGGTTAATGGGATTATTTATGACCTCGTGAGTATAAGGGGGTTCATTATTTAATATTTGAACTTTGGCCCGGTTATAAAGGCAGAGTATAAGGGGATTCATTGTTTAATATTTGAGCTTTGATATAATGGAAGTTATGAGGGTTATTTTTGAGCTCTGACATTAGGATGTGTGTGATATACTAATGGACGTTATTAGGGTTATATATATCATGATGTGTGTCACATGCAAGCATCAGCATTGAGCTCCCTCCACCCCTCCATCCCTCCACATGCCAGAGCGCAGGGGGATTGCTGGGGACAGTGGAAGTGAGAAAAGAGGTTTTCTAATAATGCTGTATATATCACACTAACTTTTAAAAGAATATAAATTAAATGGTTATAATATAAATATATAATATAAAATAAATATATTGCTAAAAATCTACTGAACCAATTATTTTAGTTTAGATAAAAAAAAAAAAAAAAAAAATCTTCTTACATTTTTTAGAGGGTTGAAGAACTCCTAACATACCACATATGAATGGGGACTGCAAAATGCATTAAGTTCAATATAAAATCTCAGAGTGGTTCCTGAAATGGTTCTCTCTCACAGCACCGTCTGTCGGTCTCTGAGCCAGAGGGCTGTATTCAGTGATCAGGATGAGACATTGTGAATGTTGTGTTGAATTTATTTCAAAGCATAATCTTAAAAGTTTAAATGATATCTTTTAAAAATAAAAGATGTTTTAAATTAAATTCAATGAATCATTAAAAGTCTTAATAAAAACAAATATTCTACATCGATAGTCTGTGGAAAAACTTGACTTGAACTTAAAGTATATTTTTTATTTATCAGGGGTATGTCAAATAATTCTAAATTTGAAGCGTCACAAGTAATCTCACACATGTGAAATGTTCAATAATTCCTTAAGCTGTATCTGTGAGAAAATCACCACATAGGCCTATCTTCAGAGAGAGAGAGAGAGAGAGAGAGCGAGTAACAATGAAATCATTTAGAAACTGTGAAGCCTCAGGCTGTCCCCATTGATAGGCTGCTTATAAGGCCCTTCCGATCAGCGCAGCGTCTTCTGAGATAGACGTTCCTTGACAATCATTAATGATAGCTTCAGGATATAGGGTGACGGACCAGATGTGCCTCTGTGCATCATGTCACAGTGTATGTAATGTTAGTCTGCTAACGCCTTTCCAGAGCCAAAGTTTTGTTCGTACTAAATTTATTTCAAAGCATAATCGTAAAAGTTTAAATATGATCTTTTAAAATGAAAGGTTGTTTAAATTAAATCTTTAAAGTTTGAATACATACGCATCTTCTATTTATCTTTTAGAAGATTACTGTAATGATTTTGTTTAACGGTGACCTATAGTATAATTGTTATTAACCCCTTAAGTGTCGCCCATATACATTTAGAACAATAATATCTTAGTAAAAACCTAAAGTAATATTGACAAACTATGTATCATTTGAAAGCTTACAATCTCTAGTTTTCATATTTGGTGGCTGTTTTTTTTAAATAAATTACAGAGGAGCAGTAATTTATTTAATTTGCAATAAGAATATTTCATATTCATTAGGCGTGTTTAGGCCTTTATTTTGAAATAGAAATAAACATAACAGATAAACAGACAGTCAAAGGGTTTTAAACAATGTCTGTTCAGAAACTTTAGATTGTTGAAAAACTGTACTTAGTCATCTTAAATCTCATTTAAATGAAAAGATTCAATCAGTATTTTTGTCCATGTTGGGTTTCAGTTTTTATGGTGGGGGCTTTCCATAGGCATGATGATTTTTGTACTGTAACTGCATATTCTACCCCGTACACCTAAACACGACCAACACAGAAAACTACATTTGTACATGTAGTTTGTACATTTTCAAAAACTAAATAAATAAATAATGTATTATAATTTCTAAGCTGTTTTGCGCGCGCACACACACACACGGTTCTAAAAAATTAACTAATCTCTATTTTTAAATTAAATTATTATAAATAAAATATATAACCAATGTATAATAACATATGTTACTAAAATGTATTTTAAAAAATGTAAACAGTTTTAGCTAAATTAATATATTTTTAAAAACACCTTACATTTAGTTTAAGTTGTCATAAACAAAACAGCCCCAGATCCTTCAGGGATAAACTACAGTGTGAAATGAAGCTTCAGACCCGTACACAGACGAGAGGAGTTACAGACCAGACGAGCCTCGGGGGACAATGTCACAGTAAAGCTAGTCTGCGTTCCAGAGCATACTACATCCTGAGTTTTATACTAAATTCATTTAAAAGTTTAAATTAGATATTTTAAAATTAAAAGACTGTTTAAATCAAATCTTTAAAGTTTTATTAAAATCGTATCTTCTATTTATCTTCTTAGAAGACTTATGTACGATGTAAATGATTTTGCTTAAATTTAACCTAAGGTATTATTTTTACTAAACAGCGTCTGTTCAAAAACTTTAGATTTAAAAATAAAATAAAAATAAAGCAAAAACGTATGCTTAGATCTTATTTATACAAAAATATTTCAAACAGTATTTTTGTCCATACAACATGAAACATGTTGTCAAAGTTTGTCACAATGTTTTTTTGTTGTTGTTGTTGTTGTTGTTTTTAAGAAATCCGAGGACTCTACATTGCTCTTATTTAGACTAAGTTGTATTATTTGGAAAACCAACACACATTTTCAGAGACGCGATGTGCCTCTGTGGTCCATGACGCGCGGCATAAGTAAAGTGTGTCTTGAGCGAATATTTCATTTTACTCGTCTTAATTCAAAGCATGATCTTACTCTTTCTACGGTAGCTATAATCTATTACACTTATAGGATGTATAAGATCATTTTTACTTTTCTTGTATCTCGCGAACTATCCTTAATCAGTGTGGAAACACACAGGGTGAAACCCTTTTCTGAGAATATACTATCGGTTATCTACTCAAAATATATGTAGAAGTTTAAAATGATAAGATTTTTCTGGTTAAAATTGCTTTTTAAAATTCACAGAATACACACACAAATGTTTCCAACAATATATAATGAACACCAGGTTTGTTGTGCCTTGTAGGCATAGGCTACGCACAGTGCTGCATAAAATAATAATAATAACAATAACGTACTCGGTTCTCTCTAGAAGAGGGAACGAGTACTGCGTAAGATCTCTTACGCTAGGGGAAAATCCTTTTTCCGCGAGATATTGAAGCCAAAAATTATCCTTAATTTTGTAATAATGCAAAACGCGTTGCGGCAGCATACAGACATAGGCGAGGCAGCTCGCGCGCCTATTGGCTGTTCTGCGGCAACTGCTTGAGCCTATCGAGCGAGGCCTGGCGTGACGTCAGACCCAATGAGGGTGCTTCGCGCCCGCTGCGTCACATCCCGCCGAAACGGGCGTGGTCTAGGCCTATAAATACCGCTCGCAGGCAGCTATTACCCGTTTTTTTTTCATCATAGAAGCAACCAGAGCGTGCGCATGCACGGCAAGATACGCAGTACTCGTTCCCTCTTCTAGAGAAAACCGAGGTTACGTTAGTAACCGAGTACGTTCTCTTAAGAGAGGTCTCTCGTACTGCGTAAGATCTCTTATGCTAGGGGACCCAATGCAAAACGCCGTGCATGCCGAGATCTGTCACCAAAGACCCAAGGGCGAAAACCCGGGGTTCATATAGTGCACAATCACTCAGGGAACTCACAGGGAGTCCGGGAAGAGGGAGGGGCGAAGCCGCACTCTTCCACATATGGCAGCGTCGCTCAGACGCGAATTTCATCATACAGACAGGGCGGGGTACGGCCTGAACTGATGGGGAAATGTGGGTCTTACACAGTTTGCCCAGGCACAACTTGTGCTGCTGCTTTTCGCTGTCGATCATCGAGCTGTGCTCAGTAGACGCAGCATTCCGAGCTGATAGCATCAGGTCAGATAATACTGGTTAACTAGACCGACAGCAGCCTGGCCTGCAGGGAGAGAACCTCTAGGTTGTAAAACCTTATAAATGTAGACGGGGAGGCCCAGCCTGCCGCCGTACAAATATCTTGCAAGGCAATCCCACTCGACCAGGCCCACGAAGAGGCCATACCTCTCGTGGAGTGCGCTCTGACACCCAACGGGCATTGCATGCCCTTGGAGGCGTATGCTAGCGCTATAGCATCAACTATCCATCTGGATAGGCTCTGTTTCGACGCGGCTAGTCCCTTAGAACGCCCGCTGAACGAAACAAAGAGACACATAAGATCGTAATGCCCTGACTGGGCAAAGGAGGCCCGCGTCTCTTTCCTCATCAGGGACCGATAGGGCTGACAGGGAGATGACCTGCGCCCTAAACGGTGTGTTGAGGGATTTTGAAACATAACCGTGCTTAGGTTTGAGTATAACTTTTGAGTCATTAGGCCCAAATTCCATGCACGTTGCGCTCACAGAGAGCGCGTGTAAGTCCCCTATGCGCTTCACTGAAGCGAGAGCCAGCAGAAACACAGTCTTGAAAGACAGATGTTTCAGATCAATCGTCTGTAAAGGCTCGAATGGTCCACCTTTCATGGCTTCCAGCACCGTAGAAAGGTCCCATACGGGTACTGAGGGAGGTCTGGGAGGATTCAGTCTCTTAGCCCCTCTAAGGAAGCGGATGACTAAATCGTTCCTTCCTATTGACTGACCAAGCGTTGTTCTTGAGAACGCTGCTATAGCCGCCACATAAACTTTGAGCGTGGAAGGGGTCCTGCCCTTATCCAACAGCTCTTGTAGGACGGAAAGCACCTCCGTCACTCCACAGTCTGTAGGTGACACACCACGGGCTGTGCAACCAGCCCGAAAACACTGACCATTTCGAGGAGTAGAGCCGTCTCGTAGACGGAGCCCTAGCCTGCGTGATCGTGTTTAATACTCCCTTAGGGAGTTCAACATGTACCCGTTGATGGCCCAGACATGAAGGGACCACAATTCCGGGTGAGGATGCCAGATCGAGCCGTGGGCCTGAGAGAGGAGGTCTCTCCTCACTGGCACTGGCCACGGGGCAGTGCTCGCTAGCTGCATCACAGCTGGGAACCAAGGCTGGTTTTCCCAGAACGGTGCTACAAGCAGTACTGAGCATCCTTCTTCCCTGATCCGTTCTATCACCTGAGGCAGGAGAGAGACGGGGGGAAAAGCATAGAGCGGGCGGCGGGGCCACACATGAGCCAACGCGTCCCTTCTCTTGGAGAAAAATTCCGGGCAGTGAGCATTTTCTTGAGACGCGAACAGGTCTACTTCCGCTCTGCCGAATTTCTTCCACAGCAGTTGGACTGTCTGTGGGTGTAGAGACCATTCGCCTGCCGGAACATTGTTCCTGGACAGTCTGTCTGATCCTATGTTTAGGAGCCCTGGCACGTGCGCTGCTCTCACCGAGCGCAAGTTGCGCTGAGCCCATACCAGGAGGCGTTCTGCTAGCCTGTACAGGTTCCTGGACCTGAGGCCGCCCTGGCGATTTATGTAGGACACCACAGACATGTTGTCCGAGCGGACCAGGACGTGGTGTCCTTTTATTTGGGGACAAAAACGCGTCAGTGCGTTGTCTACTGCCAGCATTTCGAGGCAGTTTATGTGCAGGAGCTTCTCCCGTTCCAACCACTGGCCGAAGAACGGTCTGCCCTCGAGCAGCGCTCCCCATCCCGAGGTGGATGCGTCCGTGGACACCACTTTCACTCTCGAGGAAGTCCCCAGGCTTACACCTGATTGGTACCAGTCGTCCGCTCTCCAAGGTTTCAGAGCTGTGACGCACTTCTGATTGACCTTGAGGCGAAGCAGACCGGATGCCCACGCTTGGCGTGGGACTCGCGCTTTCAGCCAAAACTGCAGCGGGCGCATGTGGAGCAGGCCCAGCTGGAGCACTGATGATGCTGAGGCCATGAGACCCAGCATCTTCTGAAATTTCTTGAGCGGGACAGACGCGCCGCAGCGGAACGAGTTCGCTGTACGCTGAATGTCTACCGCGCGCTGTGGTGATAGTCGCGCTATCATGGACAGCGAGTCCAACTCTGTGCCCAGGAAAGATATCGTCTGACTGGGGGACAGAGAGCTCTTCGCCCAATTGACACTGAGACCCAAATTCTCGAGGTGATCGAGTAAAATGGTCGTGTGCTCTACGCTAGAATCAGCCAATCGTCCAAATAGTTCAGTACTCGCACGCCCCTCATTCTGAGGGGTGCGAGCGCCGCATCCATGCACTTCGTAAATGTATGGGGTGCCAGGGATAAACCGAACGGCAGGACTGTGTACTGATATGCCTGGCCCTCGAAGGCGAATCTCAAATATCGCCTGTGACGTGACGCTATCTGTATTTGAAAATACACGTCTTTCAGATCTATTGACACGAACCAATCTCCTTGGCGAACCTGTGCGAGGATTTTTCTGGTCGTGAGCATCCTGAACTGTCGCTTCACAAGCACTCTGTTCAGTCGCCTTAGATCTAGTATGGGTCTGAGACCTCTGTCTTTCTTCGGTACCAGGAAGTATCTGCTGTATAGCCCTCCTACGCTCTGAACTTAAGAGAGAGGCTCTATGGCCCCTTTATTCAATAGTTTCGCCACTTCGGCTCGAAGTAAATGTGCTACTTCTGCTTTTACCGTGGTCTCGACGCGCGCCGCATAGCGGCGAGGGCGTCGGCGAAACTGTAGCGAATAGCCTCTTTTTATAATGTCCAGCACCCACTTCGAAACCCCGGGCAGCTTTGCCCATGCGTCTGCATGAATAGCTAGGGGTTGAATACGAAGCGCGCTCCGTTCGCTCAGCGATGGGGAGGCTTCGGTGTGCTGTAACACAAGCGTCGCGCTCGTGACATTTGCGGCATGGGGCGCGCTGATAACAGCGGGCAGATTGCCCGCGCTCGACTCCTCTGCGGCGGTCAACCGCGAGGGGGAGGGCTGGGCGAGTCCCGTGGGAACTGTCATGTCTATGTGTGGATGTGGGCGCGGGACAGCGGGCACATTTATCACTCCGAAAGCGTTGTTCGCTTGAGTGAAGCGAATGCACGCTGGTTTCGTTTTTACAGAAACCGTGAGACATGCATAACGTAGTGTTTGTGGGCACTGGGTAGTGGGCACATTTACCACGTTTGAAGCGCAACCGATCGATTTTATGTGCGCGGGACCTGTGTGACAGGCTGTGCTTGTGTGTAGAGATGGGCACTGGGCAGTGGGCATTCTTACTACACATGAGACACCATCGGCTGTTCTGGGCATCGTCAACTGCAGAGAATGCCACAGAAACAGCAGGACGCACTCTAGCTGAGTAGGGGGCGTTCCAGGACTTAGCGACTTCTTCGTGAAGCTCAGGAAGAAAGGGCGCTGGTCTGGATGCAGGCGATCCTCAGAGCTCGCCCAATCCTCACTGCCTGACGCCAGGATAGAGCAGGAATCATCCTCTCCCAGCAGGGCTTCCTCGTCAGCGATGTCGACGGAAGCGGCGGCAGACGGCGGCCGCTGTCCGTCAGGAAGAGAAGCTGACGAAGCCGCTGAAGCAGGCTGGCGAACCGGTGAGCTTTGGCGGCTGGGGGAAGGTTCTGGGACCCGCTGGGCACGGCGCTTTTTACGGCTCGACACCGCGGCGGGCGGGGGAGCAGTCTCGGTGAAGAAAGCCAGGTGAGTCCTCAGAGTCGCCATGGGCATCAGCTCGCAGTGAGGGCATCCGCCGTCAGCGAGCGCGAGAGCTGCATGTTCCTCACCCAGGCAGGAAACGCAGATAACATGGCGGTCCCCGTCGCTGAGTGTGGCTCTGCACGAGCCGCAGGAAGGCATCTTGAAAAAGACGCTGCTCTTTTAGAATGTGTGTCGCCGACACACACACACACACACACACAGAGTACAGAGAATAAGTGTAAAGGATATAAGCGCCGGAAAGCGCAGCAGGAAGGCGGCGCGGCCAGCGACTTCAGTGACTCGTCCCGCTGAAGGTGCTCTCTCTCAGACGGCGCGGCTTCTTCTCCATCTCCAGCGATGCGTGTGCTTCGCTTGAAGGATGAAAAAATCGGGTAATAGCTGCCTGCGAGCGGTATTTATAGGCCTAGACCACGCCCGTTTCGGCGGGACGTGACGCAGCGGGCGCGAAGCACCCTCATTGGGTCTGACGTCACGCCAGGCCTCGCTCGATAGGCTGCTGCAGTTGCCGCAGAACAGCCAATAGGCGCGCGAGCTGCCTCGCCTATGTCTGTATGCTGCCGCAACGCGTTTTGCATTATTACAAAATTAAGGATAATTTTTGGCTTCAATATCTCGCGGAAAAAGGATTTTCCCCTAGCGTAAGAGATCTTACGCAGTACGAGAGACCTCTCGTAAGAGAACCTATAACAGCCTATAAATCATTCAAAAGTTTTCAGTAACAACTACGCTAGAGAAAAATATATTAATTATCATATGTTACTTCAAATGTTTCCATTCGTTATGACATTATGAAATGAGATTGGAGTAAAAACATGAAGCCTAATGTTTGGTGCGTTTTGCTTTTCAAACGCGATCGCGCTCCAAAATATGAAACATTCAAACGCACAGCATGCTCCAAAATATGAAACATTATGGTTACCATATTATACATATCTACGTTTGAGCAGATATCCACAAACACAGTATTTAACACGGGTCTAAATATTATAATATTCACCATATATCTAGCAACAGTTCAACTGCAATGTGAAGTTTATGCAACAATAACATTAACTGATATAATTAAGAATTTCTTACCTTACATCTTTCTTGTCTTCGTCAGCTTCCGTGATTTTAAAGGGTCATGAAACCCTGAACCAAATTTTCTGAGATTTTAACAGAGATATTGATACTTTGCACGTGACGTCAGTTGTACTGGCTGGCGGGCAAGAACGTCATTCTCTAGCAACATTCGTTGCACCAGTAATCTAATCAAGGATCTTGCCAGGACGTTGCCAGTTTTAATATACAAAAGTTGGTGTGTACACAACATGCCAGATAGTTGTTGTGCGATTGGATGCACTAACCGCGTTTGTTGCCCGCCAGATATCACATGACTGCAAAATATCAATTGAACACCATTTAAGACAATGTTAGCATCTGTTAGATTTAATAGTAGGGGAAAAATGGTTACATTTTAGTTTTTTTCCGCTATTTTCGTCTTCCAGGTTTAAAATCTTCATCGTGTCCATGTCACAGGCTGTGACGTGGCAGAGCACTATAGTACTTTGATGACTCATCGGTGTCTCATTATTATTCATGTACTGAGTTTTCTTATCCAATGAGAAGACACTCTCTCTTAATTATTCATTACACCACGTGGAACTTTCCAATGACAGACATGTCAAACTGTGATATCGCGTAGTAGATGAGAGAAATAATGATGGGACACACGTTTGTTTTTGTGGTGCAAAAGTTCCAGTGCAGCTTTGCCCGCGATGCTGCCCGGGCTAGACTCTTACTGCGGGTGGCTGGTTGGCCATCAACCACGGACACATCTAAACTATGTGTGTGTAGCAACCATTCAACGGGAGAATGGTGGACTTCGGCCTTGTACACCAATGCAGGTTTCGTCTTGCTGCGGTCCCGAGGACTTTTCTATCGCTTCAGAGGTGTGTGTATGTGTGTGTGTGCGCGCGCGCGTGTGTGTGTGTGTGTCTAAAATGTAACCCTGACCGTTTTACATGCCTTTTGTTAAATAATCACTCGTTATTAAAATTTTGATATTTCGATAATACCTCAATTGTATGGAATGTATGCTTAATTTGTGCAAATTTCTATGTCACTGTCCATCTTTATTATGTGGGTTTAGGGGGCGCGTAGATCTAGGCTATGTAAGGAACATTTTTTTTTAAGCGGAAAATTTATTATTTTCAAATATATGCATTTATAGTGTGTATATAAACAATTTTATATATTTTATAATGAACAAATTATACATATGCATGTACATTTATATTTTTTTAAATACAATTATGATTACTGTAGGCCAGGGATAGGCAACTCCGGTCCTGGAGGGCCACTGTCCTGCAGAGTTTAGCTCCAACCCTAATTAAACACACCTGAACAAGGCAATCAGTGTTTTCAGGATTACTAGATAGATACAGGCAGGTGAGTTTTTATCAGGGCTGAAGCTAAACTCTGCAGGACAGCGGCCCTCCAGGACCGGAGTTGCCTATCCCTGCTGTAGGCTAATATATGTAGCAGGGCATTCAGTTACTTTTGAAAGGACAAAAATAAGGTGTCAGTGTATTTCATTAGACTTTAACTTTGCCAGCTATAAAAAAATCTAGCATTTCCTCACGTTTTACCACTGATTTTTAGTCACAGTCGATATGCATGGGCCACTGGCGATGACAGTTTCCCCCTCTCCCCTGCCGTGCCATACCACACCCACTCTCCTCCCGTCTTCTCACAGCCATCCACGCCCATTTAAGTTGCATTTTTCAAAAAGATTGTGAGCTAGACTTGAGCTGAAAGAGGGGGGTTTCATGACCCTTTAACAGGAGTGTTGGTGAGAGTGCTTAAACTAGCGCTAGATCGGTCACATTCTCTGCTCCCTTTCTGGATACAGTTAATGCTAATATCATTTATTCATCATGCTGATAACCAAGCCGCCATTCGGCCCATTGTTTTGCCCTTCAGGCCACCACACAGGTCACATGACTTAAAACTATGAATTGACTTAATGGACGCTTAGTAGATGAAAGAAGAAAATACACTAATAAGTCATTCTGAGTGACAAGAAAAAAAGGAGAAATTTTGTGTCTGTGAACACGAATGAATAAACTATGTATGACCGAAAACATGACCAAAAAAAAGTGCCCACCGAGCCTGCCTGGAGTTGAGTCGTTTAGCAGATCTGATATATTCAAGGTTCTTATGATCGGTCCAGACGATAAAAGGTACCCCCAAACCCTCTAGCCAATGGCGCCACTCTTCCAACACTAGCTTGACTGCCAGTAACTCTCTGTTATCAATGTCATAATTACACTCAGCAGACGATAAACGATGAGAAAAAAACGCGCAAGGGTGCATCTTATCATCCGCGGGTGAGCGCTGGGAAAGAACCGCTCCTACCCCCACTTCTGATGCGTCGACCTCCACCACAAACTGACGTGATGGATCAGGGGCTACAAGAATGGGAGCTGAAACGAAGCGGCTCTTGAGGTTGGTAAATGCAGCCTCAGCTGCACCAGACCACCTGAACTTCGTTTTGGTGGAGGTCAAGGCAGTCAGAGGAGCGGCTAGTTGGCTGAAATTGCGAATGAAACGCCGGTAAAAATTGGCGAACCCCAGAAATCTCTGTAGGGCCTTACGGGAATCTGGAGTTGGCCAATCCACCACAGCCTTAACCTTGTCGGGATCCATGCACACCCCCTCGGAAGAGATGATATAACCCAGAAATGGAACCGACTGTGCATGAAAAGTGCATTTCTCCACCTTGACAAAAAGCCCATTCTCTAACAGCCTCTGGAGCACTCGTCTGACGTGCTGAACGTGCTCCTGGAGAGAAGAAGAAAATATCATTATGTCATCCAGGTAAACATATATGAACTGCTCTACCATATCTCTCAGCACGTCATTCACGAGTGCCTGGAAAACTGCAGGGGAGTTAGACAGCCCGAAAGGCATGACCAAATATTCAAAGTGCCCCCTGGGGGTGTTAAAAGCAGTCTTCCATTCATCCCCCTTCCTTATGCAAACCAAATGATAAGCATTACGTAAGTCCAATTTTGTGAAGACGGAGGCTCCCTGCAACCGCTCGAAGGCTGAAGACATCAACGGCAAAGGATAGGTATTCTTTACCGTGATGTTGTTCAATCCTCGGTGGTCAATACACGGTCGCAGAGAACCATCCTTCTTCCCCACAAAAAATAACCCTGCCCCCGCTGGAGAAGAGAAAGGGCGAATGAACCAGGATGCCAGAGAATCAGAAATGTATTTCTCCATGGCCTCCCTTTCTGGAGCAGAAAGTGAGTATACCTGGCAGTAAATCTATAGCACAGTCATAGGGACGATGCAGAGGGAGAGAAGCAGCCCGGGACTTACTGAACACTTCCTTCAGGTCAAGATACTCACGTGGCACGTTAGATAAATCCGCGTGTTCATCCTGAAACACAGAACAAGACACAGAAGAACACACAGACATTAAACAAGAAGCATGACCAAATTCACTCCAGGAGAGAACAGAATTCCCGCCCCAGTTAATATGTGGGTTATGGAGTGCCAGCCAGGGATGACCAAGCACCACAGGAGTAGAAGGAGTGTCAATCAATAGAAAGTCAATGTTCTCTGAATGATTACCAGAAGTGACCAGTCTTAAGGTGACAGTAGAGTGTGTGACGGAGGGTAAAATTTACCATTAAGTGCAACCACAGAAATAGAGCCTCACAGTCGAAATTCTGAGTCTGCAGTCTTAAACTTACTGTAAGATGAGTGGCAGAAAAAGAGGATTCAGTCCGTGCAATCCCACCCGTCAGCAACCTCTTACCTACTAACGGGTGCTGGCTTTTACTGGACACTGCAGTGCAATGTGACCGGCGTTTCCACAATACAAACATAATCACCACTTTCTCCTCCTCTGTTTATCCCGTGATGATAAACGAGACATGCCCAGTTGCATGGTCTCAGGATCAGGAAGAAATGCTGTAGTTTCCTCAGGAGAATTAAAAGTAGGATTAGGTGTAGATGTAACGTTGGTAATGACTGGCGGTGACCGACGACCTCGTCGACGTAGTCTGGTATCCACTTGAACCGCCAGTCAATTTATCCACCCCGGCGGGTAATTCCAAGACGTAAATCTCATCCTTTATGTACTCAAAGTCTGTGTAAAAACATGTCCCATTGAGCTTCGGCATTCCAGCCACACTCTGCCGCCAACGTACGAAATTCAATAGAATAGTCTGTTACCGTACGTTCCCCCTGTCGCAGCTCTGCAAGAAGACACACCGTGTCTTTGCCCGAAGCAGCGCAATCAAAAACCTTTCTGAGTTCATTAGAGAAAGCTTGAAAGGACACACAACACGGAAGTCTCTGCTCCCAAACAGTCATTCCCCAGCTGCCCGCTCTTCCCGCGAGTAAAGTGATCACAAAGGCCACCCTGGATTCCTCCATGGGAAATGCGGAAGGTTGAAGCGAGATGTATAATGAGCATTTGGCCAAAAAGGGACGACACAACTGGGACTCACCAGAGTAGAACGCAGGAGGCGGAAGGCGGGGTTCAGTGGAACGAATGGACTGGAGTTTGTTGTCGAGAAGCAGCAGCCTCAATACTTAATTGCTGTACCTGTTTCGTTAGTTCAGAAACTTGGGTGACTAGTGTCTGTATAGCACGACCCGTGGCTATAGTCTGTTCCTCCTGTTGCTGGAGACGAGCATCGTTCCTGGCCAGTACATTCTGCAATTCCGCCGTGCTTGCTGGATCCATTGAGGGTCGGTTTGTTCTGTCAGAATGAGAGTCGTAGATCCAAATGCAAGCAAGCAGTTTATTGAAGACAGGGTGAAACAGGGATAATACTCAAAACACCACATTTAGCAGGCGGTCGACCAGGATACAAATTCACAGAAGAGGATGAGTGATATGAGTAAATCCAGCACGGATGCCAAACTGGAACTGGAATGAAGAGAACTCCAAACGATCTCCAGAAGTCTGGAAACCCAGACGAGATTGAGGAAATAACTAATAAACTCAGGCACCGGAACTGGGTAAGAGAGCACAAACAAGAGAGACGAACCGACACCGACACCAAGCAATAATCACTCCTGCTAGATATAGGCAGCTAACAACAGACATAACAAGCTGCAGCTGCGGGCTGATTAAGTGATTAGCTGGTTATTAAGCAACAAACAAGCACTACCCACTCAGACCCCACACCCACAACAACAAACATATACACAAAATGAACACACGGATCGATGAACTGTGACTGTTAGTTCACCTCACATCCTGATCAGAGACAATCTTTCCTTTGCAACTTCATATTTATCACGTTTGTTCTCCTCCTCTCATGTCTCGAGATGTTAGTTGTCGACTCGTCAGTGTCTGACTCTGGTCTGTCTGCTGGGCCGTGCCATGTGTGATACAGCAGGCCCGGAAACAGAAACGATTAGTTCATCTTTCAAGTCTCGAGTTCGGGTTGGCCGGGTCCGAGTCTTTCGTTCTTCCTGTCAGTCCCATAGAGCATCGGTTCCCAACAGGGGGGTCGCGGCCCACAAGGGGGCCTCAGCGAGCTCTGTGGGGGGTCGCGTCATATTTTGAAAAGTTTTGAGGAATGAGCATTAAATAAAATCCTTAACTTTTTTCTGTTAAAAATGTACAAAATTTATATAATGAGCGAGTTCATCATGAATCCATTTTCCAGTCCGTGTTTTTGTCTTATCCTGAACCACTATGGTACACCTAAAATAAGTGTTACCATTGGGACTATTTCACACTGGTCCGGATCGCTGCCGCTGCGGAGTAGCCCAGTACCTACGTGACTCGTCATAGACGTACACAGAGAGAAGTAGATCCGGCTACAATGTTCTTCCGAAAGACGCATTTTTCTGTTAATAAACGCAAGTTTATTATTGCTCGCTATAGCGCCAAAAGCGTCAAAAATAAAGCCTCACATTGATAAAGCCTCACAAATAACATGCAAGTACTGAGGTCCCAGACAGCAGTCATTTAGTAGTAGCCTATATTCTTTTCTTTTTTTTTTACCTACACACCAGTGCGAATATTTTTGTTATTGCATTTCAAATAGGGCTAATTTATAGGCTACTCCTAGGCTTACGTTTTTAAATTACAAAGGGCCTACTGATGTTTTTGTTATTGTATTTTCAATATTATAGGCTATTATTTGTGCATAAACATATCTGGTTATAGTAAACATACCGTTGTTTGAAAACAACATATTTTGTCATCCTTGCTTCAAGCTTACAAGAGCGATAATATCATTAAATGTGAAGGGGGGCCCTAAAATATTTTCTTGGGGAAAAGGGGGTCTCAGACAAAAAAAGGTTGGGAACCACTGCCATAGAGGCTATGCTGTCAGTACCGGAAAGAGAAACTATTAGTTCATCTCTCGAGTCTTCGGGTTCGAGTCGTTCGTTCTTCAAGCCACAAACCCATAGCACTATGCAGAAACAGAAATGAATAGTTCATTTTTTTCGAGTCTTCGGGTTTATCTCGCATCAAATACAACATTAGATTTGTATTATTGACTGCGTCTGAATATATATTGTTTTATATTTAGGAATTAAAAAATACAAAATATGTGCAATAAACATATACATTGATATATATAGGCTATAGGCATATAAGCTATGTTACAAAGGTGTAGGTTTCTAGAAAATCTAAAGTTGACTAAAATATCACTAAAATAACACTAAAAAACATAGTGAATGACTCAAAAATAGGCATGAATCCAAAATACATAACACTTCATTTCAATTTTTTTAACTGATTTTTATTCATTAATAACACAATGACAAAAAAATCATATAACAACTCAATAGAGAAAAATAAATTACAGTGGATTCAAAATTAGTAATAGTCTAATTGACTTGAATTTTAGAAGATAGTCAATATATTTCCCATATTTGTATAGGTCTATGATATTAACTGAAAATTATAATCCACTGTAAACAAGTCTCATCAAAGTGGTTTCCTCTATCATACGGATAAATTATATTATATAAATTAAATTATATAAATTATAAATTAATGTGAATTAGTATTCAATACGGTGACAAGTCACGTGACAAAAGAAAGAAGGACTCAAACCCGAAGATTCGAGAGCATAGCCTCTATGGGACTGACAGGAAGAACGAAAGACTCGGACCCGGCCGAACTCGACACTCAAAAGATGAACTAATCATTTCTCTTTCCGGTACTGACAGCATAGCCTCTATTATATGGGACTGACAGGAAGAACGAAAGACTCGGACCCAGCCGAACCCGAAGACTCGAGAGAGATGAACTAATCATTTATGTTTCCAGTAGTCTACAGATTCAGAACCCATATGTTGCGTAATGCACATGCGCGATCAACACAAAATGAACGAATCACTCTCTGAGACAACTCGGTATTCTCGAGTCATATTAAAGATTCGTTCAAAATGAACGAATAGTTCATGAACGACACATCCCTAATTTCTATATGTTGATGAATAGTATGATAATATAATATGATGACATTGAATATACAAGGTTAACATGCGAAAATTTCATTTGGAAATGTAGACGACAGCAACCCCCCGAATTCTGGGTTGAGAAAACTGGCAAAACCGGTTAATCTTAAACTACACTGAATGCCTTGTGAATGAAAGGTGAGAAAAGGTTGACTTTGGCAGCATAAATATCAACGTTATAAAATGAAGTAAAATTACTCAACTTTTCTGATACTGGTGTTCCCATCATGCACTGGGCCTTGAATAATTAAAGAGGTTGATTTTTCACTGTTTTCCAGCTGTATTTACACTGTTTTATCATTGCTTTTGTTGTTAGGATTAGTAAATTGCCATTTTGTGACATTTGGACTTCATTTTCTACTCAAAATGACACATTCAAACACAAAAACAATCCATCAAATGTTACTGTCATTGTGTATTGTCTACCAAGTATTGAGGTCTCTGCGTTCACATAATGCCTAACTTCTGATATGTAGATATGGTGTCTCACACATTATCGACTCTATTAATTACTTAAAATGTTTCTAAGTGAAGCATACTTTAAACATGTGGTTTAATCAAATGTTATATAGTTTGAGTGAAATGTATTGCAAAGGAAACTTCAACTAAATAGATATTGCTCAAACTTTTACTAGCCAAGTTAAAATTACTTATTTTCTTTGTTACTTTCACTTAATTTAGTTAAGTAGAGTTTGCTTAATTCCATATGTGAAATTTACTTAAAAAATATGCGTATGAAATTTACTTAAAAAATATTTCTGCAAAAACTTGCCAAAGAAAAATTAAGTAAATTTGACTTCTAGTTTTTTTCAGTGCAGGTTTCAGTATTTGCAACAAATACATAATATATTATGCAACAAATACACAAATAAGCTATATAAAGTTCTTCCAGTTGTGGTGAAGAATCAGGGTGGACACACTGGAATGTAGTAGGCCAAGCTAAAAACTAAAGTGTAATGTCACAAAAGAAAAAAAATCTGTAGTGTATATGTATGACCACTTTCAAAAATACAAGCTTTGACATGACCATTTTGTCGTATTTTTGTGTTCATTGACTTAAACTAAAACCTTTTTATTTTGTATTTATTTTATGTTTTGCTGTGAAAATAAACATTTGGCAGATTCTTCTAAAAAAGGTTGAAATATATTTTACTTAAATATTACACATTAAAAACGAAAGAAAACGTGCCGAGTTTCAGTTCATTGTGGCGCGCTCCATAGATCTAGTAAAGCAAACAGAGACATTGTTTGTTTTCATTATTTTACAAAATCTGAATATCTTTTGTAAATTTATGAATTGTGTTATAATTACAGAGAGAAAGATTTTACTCTCTTGGAAGGAAAAAATCCAGTGGTCGCGCCGCCTCACTCGCGCACACACAAAATATTTGCAGCCTGTTCATTATTTAAATAAAATACAGTCAACCAAACGTTACACTGCTCAATTTGAATAGTCTGTAATATAATCTGTGACGTTTAGCATGACCACAGCCTCACTGTGCTGTGGAAAGATGATATTTTCCATCAGTAATGCCAGTGAAGAACAAAGCTTAGCCTTACATAATAAATGGGCTGAATAGTTTGAGTCACAAATATAGAAACATTTAGATTTGAGACAAATGAGAAAGGTAGGCCTTTTCACTTTAAATAATTTGTTTTGCATCTTATTTAGTTCTATTTTTAACAAATAAACCTGTTTCTTGCCTTGAATACATAAAAGCTGACATAGCCTTAAAAAAGGAAAGAAAAGAGAGATATTATTATTATTATTATAGACTAAATATTATTATTATTATTATTATTATTATTATAAACTAGCCTACATTATAAAAAGTAAAAAATAAATCAATAAAAAACCTTATTAATCTGTATTTTTTCTAATGAAACTGGTTTCGGAACATTAATAATACAGAAGGAATGCAGGAACAGAAACGTTAAACTAGGCTACCGATTCTGCTCGAGTGAACCGGTGGAAGTTTTTTTATTTGCCCGAGGCTTCTGCTTTGTCTTACTCCTGTAACACTAGCTATGATGTATATAATAAATTAGTGAGTGAATTAGGATAAAAAGCATAACATGTATGAACAGGTCATGTCTGTGGCAAAGACAGACATATTTTATGTTAATTAAAGTAGCTAAAATGGGACGGGATATTTGCACTTATAAGTTCACTTAAAAAAGTTATTGTAACACTTTATTTTCTTAGTAGTGTTCACCAGACTAAATTTTAAATAATAATAATAATTAGGGACTGTTTGTTTTTTATTTAAGGCCTTGTCCACACGGACACGGGTATTTTTATAATCGTGACTTTTTTAACGCGGTTCGGCCGTTCGTCCACACGGAAACGCAGTATCAGGTCACTGAAACCGAACATTTTTGAAAACCCCTGCCAGGGTGAGGATTTTCAGAAACGCCGGTTGCAGTGTTGTCGGGTAGACCGTAAAACGGGGGTTTTTGCTTCTGATTCAGGCTTCTGATTGGCCAATGTGGCTTTAAGATCGCTGCCTGCTGGTGTGGCATGCTCTTGACAGCGCGTGATAGCGTGTTTTTGCGTTTAAAATATAGGCAGAGATTTCTTTTAAACCGAGCATGTGTGGACGGGATTTTTTTTTAAAACGCAGGAGGAAAAACTCCGGTTATAAAAATACTTGTGTCCGTGTGGACTAAGCCTAAGGGGCTGCCAGAGGAGTTTTGAGATCTATAGTCAAAATAGACCTGACCCTCTTCGGCAGCAATACATTTTTCTATGACCCTCCAAAAATGATTGTGAATCATTGACAATGAAATTGATCTTCCAGGGCTGTTGCCGCTCTCTCTTATTGCAATCTTTGATTTTAGAAATTTTAGCTGATGATCAATAAAATGCAGCTCATATCTGTTGCTTTCGGTGACGTGCACTCCATTACATCTGCATATAGCGCGGGAATTGAAGATCGGATTTAAATGTAAACGGAATCGTTTTGATAAATCAGATCTGAGAAAACGCATGAAGTGGCCAGGTGTAAACGCGTGCAATACAGTTTTGTAAACTCTGTTACTTGTGTTTGTTTTCAGACATTATAACAGGCGTTTTATACTCGTGCTTATGCGATATCACGATTTTTGATCGTGGATGATTTAATGTCTCCATGATCTGCTTTTGAAGAAATATGGTAATATCGTACAGCGCACATTCTATCAGCTGCAGTTCTGGCGCCTCAGTCCCAAAACTGTAAAACTTGACGTACATTCACATAACATGTTAACGCAGCGGTAGAGTTACACTCACAGGACACTGCACTTATTCGCAATCACAAAAGTTCATTATTTGCTCATTCTTTAAAGCTTTGCCGGGTAAACATTTCATTGGCGTTCTGTTCTGACATGATGCACTTTTTCTGAGTGTGTACGCCCGAAGCGCGCGGGCACCCTCAAACAACGCCAAACTGGACTTTATCTTTCGCATCTGATTTTTGTCCCTACACACACAAATGTATATAATCGGAGACCACATTTGTGTGACTATCCAGATCAGGGGATTCAAATGAGCTCTAGGACTGACTCACGGGGTAACCTCGGGATCACTGCCCCATCAGTCTGCACCCCAAAAACCCATTTGTTCGAAAGCTCAAAATATTTTTTTTCTGTGCAATATATTAAAAGCATCCCAGAACAGACCTTCCGAAATTCTAACAGAAATGAAAGACTTTGCCTTTAGATTAACTTGATATTTTCTTACGGCTGATACTTCTAGCTCTGCCACCTTGCCACCTTCTTCACACGCCATCTTCATCCAATACGTTGGAAATCGTCAAATTTTTTTGTGTATTGGATCCTTTGCAATTTGCATATCAGACAAACAAGGGAGTGGATGATGCAATTTTAACATTGTTGCATATTGTTTACTCGCATCTTGAAGGTTCCAAAAATCACATGAAAATCCTATTTGCTGACTTTTCCTCAGCTTTTAATAACATATTGCCATCTGTGTTAGTCGAAATATTAGCCACAGAGTTTAATCTAGATGGAGGACTTATTCTGTAGTTGCGGGACTATTTAAGAAACAGAGTACAGCGAGTGAGAGTGGGTGGATCACTGTTGGAGAAACACATTACTGTTTATATTGTACACAAACAACTGTATAAGTGCCCATTTCAGGGAGATATCTAATCAAATTTGCAGATGATACTGCATTAGTTAGTCTCCTTCAGGGGGATGAGGACAGTCATGGACCTGTTTTAAATGAATTTATTTCTTGTCAAACCTTAAGTTAAATATTTCAAAAACAAAGGAGATGTGTATTGATTTTAGGAAGGAGTCTTCAGTGAGTGTGACGACTGTTAAAGGGGGGCCAATTCAGAGTGTTAATGAGTATAAATACCTTGAGGTTGTCCTTGATCATAAACTGAGGTGGGATAAATGGACTGAAGCTGTGAATAAAAAAGGACAGAGCAACTATACTTCCTTAGGAAGAGGTTGTCATTTAATGTAAGCATCTCAATCCTAAGAGTGAAATGTGCTGTATAAATAAACTTGCCTTGCCTATACAGCCGCTCTGGAGAATACAGTGATGTCATCGTCCAGCTCAGTTCAGTTCTCATATAATGGTGTCAATGCAGGCAGATCAATAATATTGTTGAATATTAACCCCAATAACCCTAAACTAAGCCTACTACAGTACAGACTACATGTCTAGTTTGGTGTGATAGATGTCAATGTTTAATCAAAACAATTTTAATAATGCCCGTCAGCATGACCTGAAGTTATTCAGGAATTAAAAAATGTAATACAACTGCATTCAAGTCAGCATTAGTCAAGGTGTTTCCAGCACAATATATGTCGTCAACTTCAGAATACTCAGTGTAAGATGTTGATGAAAACACAATTTCAGGACAAAGTGTGATTAATTTGAATACAGCAGAAGTGCAGTTTTATCATTATTTTTGTAATGGGAACTGCAGACCAGGTTACAAATTACAAATAGTTTTTAAGACTTTATGAAAAATATGATCACTTAGTCTTTGCTGTCTTTCCCCTCTTTTTTAAAGGTTCAACTGCAGATGACAGGCAAGCTGCTCTTGATTACACAGAGGCCAGTAGCAGACTGAAGATCAAATTAAGACGGGAATACGGGCAGATATTGGTTGGTAATTCAGAGACGGGTCATCAGAAAAACCTGAACGATATTTACACTGATTTATATGTGGTGGAGAATGAGACTGGAGGAATAGTAAACGAGCACGAGGTGAGACTGATTGAATCAAATCACAACCGACTGACTGCCAACGAGAAGCCAATCGTGTGTAATGACATGTTTAAAGGAAACGCAAAGGTACTGACGATGGGGATCGCAGGAGTGGGAAAAACTGTCTCTGTCAATAAATTCATCCTTGACTGGGTTGAAGGAAAAGAAAATCAGGATATAACCTTCATTTTTCCTCTGCCGTTCCGTGAGCTAAACCTGATTACAGAGAACTGCAGTCTCATGGAACTGCTTCACGAACACTTCTTTACTGATCCTAAAGAACTGCCCTCTCTTCCTGAAGGTGACGGTAAGATCTTGTTCATCTTTGATGGGCTGGATGAATGTCGTTTTGAATTGAACTTTATAGATGGTGACACATTTAAAGATGTTCACAAAAAAACAACAGTGAGTAAGATAGTTACAAGCCTCATCAAGGCACATCTGGTTCCCTCTGCTCTCATCTGGATCACATCCAGACCAGCAGCAGCCAGTCTGATACCCCGTGACTACATTAATCAGGTGACAGAGGTGCGAGGATTTAACGATGAGCAAAAGGAGCAATACTTCATCAAAAACAGCAGTCCTGAGGTTGCTGGGAACATCATCAGTCACATCAAGAAATCCAGGAGTCTGTACATCATGTGCCACATCCCCGTCTTCTGCTGGATCTCTCTCACTGTTCTTCGGCCTCTACTAGCTCAAGAGAGAAGTGACAAAACTCCCACAACTCTCACAGGGATGTACACAAGCTTTTTAATTTCTCAGCAGCAACAGATGGGAAAAAAATACAACCCTGATGGCACTGAACCTAAAGACAATGCAATGTCTTTTGATCAGATTATTCTGAAGCTTGGGAAACTGGCCTTTCAACAGCTGGAGAAAGGAAACCTGATTTTCTACAAAGAAGATCTTGAGAAGTGTGGACTAGATGTTAATAAAGGGTCAGTGTGCTCTGGGTTATGCACTCAGATATTTCAGGAGGAAAGGGCTGTTTCAGTCAGAAGAGTTTACAGCTTCATACACCTCAGCGTACAGGAATGCCTTGCTGCTCTCTATGTGTTTTTTGTTAACAAAGACAAGAAAGCAAACCCATTTTTCCCATTCTGGAAAAAAATGACACAGATATTCTCCAAAAGGCCACTGTTTCAGCTTCATAAGGCTGCAGTTGACAAGGCTTTAGAAAGCAAGAACGGACACCTGGACCTTTTCCTCCGGTTTCTCTTGGGTCTCTCACTGGAGTCCAATCAGAGTAACCTGAAGGAACTACTGCCAGGACTGAAACTCAAATCTGAGAACGTTAAAGACACTGTGGACTATATAAAAAAGAAAATAGAGAAGGAGATATCAGTAGAAAGGACCATCAATCTCTTCCACTGTCTGAGTGAACTGAAAGATGACTTTGTGGAGGAAATCCAGAAGACTCTGAGCTCAGGAAATCTCTCAGCACATAATCTCTCCTCTGCTCAGTGGTCTGGTCTGGTGTTTGTGCTACAGATGTCTGAAGAGACTCAAGAGAAGTTTGAACTGCAGAAATACAGAAGATCTGATGAAGCTGTGATGAGACTGCTGCCGGTGATCAAAAACACCAGAAGAGCACTGTGAGAGTCTCCTTTACATTCATTTATATACACTGCTAGTCATTTTAATTGGGCTTAATCTTACACAGGTAATTTGCTGGCCAAGACTCTTCAGAAAAAAAAAAAAATATATATAAATGTATCAATGTGTGTGATGAAATTAAATACCAAAATATCTCCATTATCAGGCAAGTTGGGTCAGGCATCAGGCAAAACTCAGCAACCTGAGTTTTAACCCATTTTATTATTCCTAATTTTATCATAAATTAAAGAAACTGAAAATACTGATTTTATAAAGATAGTTTTTTAACTTTGGATTTTTTATCTTTACTATGGATGTAACGATACCACTTTTCCCAGAACAATTTCGATTCCAATACTTTCTGGTACTTGCCGATACCGAGTACTAAAGATGCGCGGTTGGCGGTCACAGCCGCGGACTCCGCGGATAAACCGCGGATTGGGCGGATGACGTGATGAAAAATAATATTTAAATTAAATTCGGGCGGGTGGCGGGAGGTTGAACCAATCAAATAAAAAATATATGTATACACCAATCAGCGGATGGCGGGCGGGTGCGGTTTTGAAAATTGGTCAAAAACGTTGGTGCGGATGGATAGCGGACGGATGGTTAGTTTTGTGATGCGGGTGCGGATGAAATAATAGCCCATCTGCGCATCTCTACCGAGTACCTATACCTGTATTTTCACTGCATTTGTCATTTTTGTAAGTATTGGGTAGAGAAACCAAAATAACATAAATCATATTAGTTGGCTTAACTAGTTTAACAAATATATATTTCCTTCAGTTATTTTCATGCTTAAGAATGCTAAAATGTATTGTATGTACATTTTAGTAAATGTATTGTATTGTAGCTTGGCCGTCTGTGCCCTGCACATTTTTCTCTTATCAGCCTGTGCACCATAGCTATATGCGTTAATATATTATGTTAAATATTCCACTAATTAGATATATAATTAGATATATTTACTTAATAGACAGCCTTCTTTTTTATTCCCATTATACTCTCTGTTGTCATTGTTTCTTTGTCTGCACACCTGTCGTGGAGTACATGAGTGCAGTATCAGTGTGCATCCCTGTGTGTACAAGTGCATCCCTATTGCTTACATCACTTTAGCCAAAGGTTTTTCCAAATTGTGACCGATCACGGAAAGTAGGGACACAAGTCGGGGCATTTTGAGTTATTCACAAATTCTGAAAGTGTAGTCTCCAAGCTTTCCAACGATGTGTAACACATGGAGATCTGATAATATTTGGAGAAGTTATGGCCATTTGAAGGTAGGCACTCAAAAAAGCTCAAAGTGGAGAAAACAGCCTCTGAAGATTGTTCAGTTCTCACCTCTCTCTGCTGCTGGGAGTGACAATAGAGGCTCATTTACATCTCATTTAGATAAGCCATACCCCCTGTAAAGCTCCCCTCTGTAAAGCACAGGGGGGAGCAGAAAGGTCAGGAAAATGTGCCATTAAAAAAAAAAAAAAAAAAGGTTTGCAAACAGGCAATATATAAATAAATGTCTCTTAGCATCTACCGATAAAACTGTATAGGCAACTCTTATGTACACTGAATAAAAAATAAGATAAACTCTAGACAATGTTCAAATCAAAAATAGGATGTGCTATGTGATATGCGTAATTTGTGGGTGGGACGGATGGGACATGTTCCCACCACTTTTTAAAACATCTCGCGACACGAATGTACCAATTCTACAAATAAATAAAACATCTCCAGTTAACTGGCAGAGCATTCATTTCGTTCGTTTTTTAAAAAAGATACTAGCGCTGAAATATGTTTTTTTAAAATCAAGTGATCAAAGTGCTCGTTGCTGCTGCGATCAGTGGCGCAGATACAGTGTTTTCTCGTGTGGCTCGCACACACACCGCATTGTCTTCACTCGATGCGCGCTTCAATCCGTTGCGTTGCTGAAGACTAAAATTTCATCTTTTAATATTGTTTTATTATTAAATATTATGTATCTGTATTATTATTCTTTATTAATATTCATAATCAGTTGTATTATCTTATAGAGTTATGAGTTTATGTGTGTATGACAGTCTGAGTGCATGAGAGACTATAGATAGCATGGGTGCATGTAAAGATCATATGTCAGAGACAGAGACAGACAGAAGGGTGTATACTGTACATGTGTTCAACTGATGCAGATAGTTTCTTAATATGGAAGTGAATTGTGCCATGTGTTCGTATGACATATACGTTCTAACAACGACACAGAGTTTGTTACCATGAATGGAAGTCATTCAGTGATGTATATAAGCTCTATCTTACTGTACCACCTCAGAGAAACTAAGAGATGTGAGAGAAGAGAAACTACGAGATGTGAGGGAAGAAAAACACGAGAACGTATAGACCTGACATGAATGTAACATCTTCTGAAAGTTTCTCTCCTGACATATAAGAATAAAATTCGTCTTGGCAAGATAACTGGTGTCCAGCCCTGTGACTCTAATAATAAGGGGAAAGACTAAATTTAAATCAACAATTGGCGTCACGAACAGGATAGAAGTCATCATCAGGCCTTTGTTTGATCATTCCAGGTAAGACCTTATTTTATTCTAAATAATTATGAGTCTGCCTGATGATTAAACATAGACTGAAACTTCTTAAAAGAACTGTGCTATTTTAAATTACCAGTTGTGTTGCCAATGAATATATGTCAGAGGTAATAATAAAAGAAAAATGGAATTCAATTAAGTAATTCAATTTAATTTGGAATTTAAGTTCCTCTGAAGAGTAAACCTCTAGGGTATTTGATATGCTGGGATAGAGATAGATCTTTTTTAGAAAGAAGACTATCTAGTCAAAAATCGAGAAATTAGCTGTAAGACGGTTAAGCTAGAAAATATTTGAGGATACTTGATTAATAGGAGCGGTTAAGTGTGGCGAGTTCCCAGAGAAAGGGGTAAAGATAGTCTCTAAAACATTAACACGCTAGAAATTAATACAAGTATGAAAAGGCAGCAAGACTTGATTGACAGGAGTAGTTAAGTGTGACGAGCGCCATAGAAAGGGTTAAAAATAAGCTCTAAGGACATTAACACTGGAGTCATAAAAGTATGAATGTGCCGATGTAACTAGATAAGATCGCAGGCATTTCTGATTTTGACCGTAAAGCTGTTCAGATATTTTGAGGATACTGTTCTGAGTAAGCTTAAAGGAAAAGAAAAAATTCAAAGAAATCAATCTGAGATAAAACTAGAAAAGAAAAGAAAAAAGAAACTGATCTGAGTTTAACTAAAAAGAAATTCAAAGATAACTGAAAATATAAGGGTTAACCTTGTTTATAACTTTTTATAGTTCTTATAGTGTTTAGAGAAGAGAGAGAGAGAGAGCAAGGGTAGCAGTTGCCCCCTCCTGAGCATTCACTCTAGACACTCACACACACACACACACACACACACACACAAACAGACAGTTGTGAAGCAGCCCCATTTTTCGCTCTGAGTAACCAGAGCAGGTGGAAAGGGAGAGAAGCAGAGGGCCTCCCCTGGAATTTACACACACACACACACACACACACTCATATACATTTATAGTCCTGTTGTTTTGAGCATACAAGACACAGAGGGACAAATAATTTGCAAAATGGCAGAAAGTGGCTGTAATAGCAGAACAATATCTGCTTGGTTCCTGGAAAGGAAAAATAAGAAGCAAGCTAAGCTCTTGAAAAAAGGACTTGATATTAACGCATCTATGGATGTGCAGTTAAGCTGGTTTGAGTCACAAAAAGACTCCATTAAGTCAAAAGCATTTCCAATACTTGCAGCTCATTGGATTGTGAAACAAGGTGGAATTTGTTGCGGCATTAATGGATGCCCAGTCCCACTTGTGGACGCAATGAAGCCTCAAATTGAAGCGTATAACAAACTGAACAAAATTATGTCTATTAAATGTTCAGATGAAGAAAATACAGCTAATAATGATTCATTTGATCCAGATTGGACAAATATAATAACTAAAGCTGAAAAGAAATATTCACAAGAACCAGTGAAATCCATGACAGTAACACCTCCTCCTTACAAACCAATTTATCCAGCTTTGCCTGAACAATATACAAGTACATCTAAACCTTTGACACAGCTTCAAGCTTTAGGATCAAATGGAGGTCCAGTTGACAAAATGTACATTGCATCTGCACAAGCAGCTCCAATAATAACAAAATCTAAATCAGCCCCGCTGAACAGAGACATGTTACGATGCACACCAGCTCGTAATTATGGATCTGACTGGGGTGATGAGACCAGGGATGATGACATGATCACAATAGACAAGATTAGTCCTGGATTTTCTTCACCTGCTGTTAAAAGGGAAGAATTACAATCTGAAATGATGACAGAAGAGAGACCATTCACACCAGGAGAACGTCAAGCCATTCTCACAGCCTTGCCTCCTCTGAAGAGACAAGATCCAAACACAGAGTTTTGGCGAGAATTAGACTCTCTGGTTGAAGCGCATCAAATGACATTAAAAGACATACACACCATTGTGAAAGCTAAAATCCCAAGAGACAGATGGGAACGCTTGCCAGTTTCGATAACAACAGCCCAATGGATAAATTTGTGGGTTGATGACCAAGGACGACCCTTGGGTCTTTGGCAGGCATTAGATGTGTTTCGAAAAGAAATCCAAGAAATCTTGGGCAGTGGGAAAGTTCCTTTCACATTAGTGACGTTGATTAAGCAAAAGGATGATGAATCTCCAGATGAATATGCTCTGCGTAAGTGGAATGCTTATGAGAGATGGGCTCTTTGCGCTAAGAAACAGCCTGACAGAGATGATGTGCAGTTTACTGACACACTTGTGGATGGACTTAGCTCAAAATACCAACAAGCCTTATCACTTGGAGTCAATCCAGGTGAGACCTTTGATCAAATTATGCAATGGGCTGGGCGTTTAGAGATGGCTACGAGATCAAATAAGGAAGACGGAAACAAGCCAAACCGAAGAGGAGTGGCAACAGCTCAATTCAACATGGACATAAAGAAGAGGATGATTTTCTGCACCAACTGTGGAAAGCCTCGCCACACAATAAAAGATTGTTGGGCTAAAGGAGGTGGAGCAGAAGGTCAAGGTCCATCATTTAGACAGGTCAGTGCGAAGAAACCTGATGAAACCCCTCAAGGGAAAATGTTTACTGAAGCACAAGTCCGTCAGCTCATTGAGGGAATCGTGCGACCGCAATAGGAATCAGCGGCCCCCTGTATTAGTAAGAAAAGAGACAATCGCCTTTTCATTAATGCATTAATAGGGGGCCACCCATGTGACATGTTGGTCGACACAGGAGCTTCGATTTCAATAACAGATCTGAACCTACCTACAACCGATGAAACTATGGAAGTTGAAGGAGTTGGAGGAGCTATCACTAAATTTCGCAAAAGTATACAAGTTCCTTTGCAAATACATGAAGATGAAGTCTTATGGACATCTTTCTGGGTAGGGCCGAATTCACAAGGAAGTCTTATTGGCATGGACATTCTTCCATTGTTGAACATGATCATATTCACTGACAGTCGTCAAATCGCTACAACAGCTGGAATAATACCACATGAAGATCGCACGTGTAATTTAACATCTGTTGGTATAGCAAAACCAATTATCAGAGATTGGGGAAAAGACGGTGTGTGGGGTCTTCTGTGTGGTTTATATCCAGATGTTTGGGCTAAACATAAATTGGATTGCGGTAAAGCCAACATTGACCCTGTTGTTATTGAGGGACCGATACATGCCCCTCATAAACAATACCCTATCCGACCTGAAGCCAGACAAGCCGTGGAAGAGATAGTGGCAGACTTGGAAGCTGAAGGAATTATCAGACAAACTTCATCAACCACTAATAGCCCTGTCTGGCCTGTTAGGAAAGCGGATAACTCATGGAGATTAACCATTGATTACACAAGACTTAACAGTGTAACACCAAAACCACATCCTATTGTGGCCAATCCAGCCACAATTCTGAATGATATTCCAGGAAATGCAAGAATTTTCACAGTACTAGATGTACTGTCGGCTTTCTGGTCTATACCTATAGACGAAAAATCTCAAGAGAAATTGGCCTTCACAGTGGGGGCAAAACAGTTTGTCTGGAACCGACTCCCACAAGGGCTAAATTTATCTCCTGTGGTCTTCCATAGAACTTTGGATCAGTTCTTAACGGAGCGAAAAGCTGAAATTGAGAGTTCAGGAAGTGTTTGCATCCAATATGTTGATGACCTGTTAATTGCAAGCCCAGATGAAAAGAGCCATATATTTGCTCTGAATGTTGTTTTACAAGCCCTCACGAAAGGAGGATTCAAAGTCAACCCCGACAAAGCACAGCTGGCTAAAACCAAGGTTATCTACTTGGGCCAAGAAATATCTGTCGAGGGAAGGAGAATGACAACAGAGCGTGTGGAGGCGTTACGACAACTTCCAAAACCTCTAACAGTTACAGGAATACGGAAGGTGATGGGACTTTTCAACTACTGTCGCCAGTATATACCTGATTTTGCCAGCATCACTAGCCCTCTCATCGACTTGTACAAGGGAGGAAAGCCTGGAGTGGAAAAGATAAACTGGACGCCGGAAGCTGAGGAAGCATTTACTTCTATGAAAGAGAAACTGACATCAGCCCCAGCCTTGGGACTTCCTGATGGACGGTTGCAGTTCCATTTGTGGACCAGGGTGGGAGATGAGACGTATTCAGCAGTTCTGTGTCAAAAACCAGGTGATAGATACAGACCAGTTGGATACTTTTCCACAAAGATTCCTGTCACTATGATTGGTCAACCACGATGTATACAAGCTCTTGATGGTGCTACGTGGGCAGTGGACGCTGTTGAAAATCTGATAGGAGCACAAACTATCATATTACACACTCCACACAGTATAGTGACGTTGTTGAACAACACAAACATCAAAACCATAACTGACGCAAGAAGAGCAAAATGGGAAGCAACTTTGTTGAACAAGGATCTGAGAGTGGAAATTATCAGAGACACTTCCCTTAACCCTGCAACAATGATGTTGGAACCACATGAGGGAATACCACATGAGTGTGAAAAACAAGTAGAAGAAGATAGTCTTGGTCCAGTAAATCCAATCCCTCTTGAAAATCCAGACAAAGAGTTATGGGTCGATGGATCCAGTTATTATGTTGATGGAAAACGACATACTGGATGGGCTGTCGTGGAAGCTGATGGAACTGTCGTGAAGAAAGGAGCTCTTTCGGGGCAATTTTCAGCACAAGTAGCTGAGCTTATAGCACTTACGGAAGCCTTTGAATTATCGGAAGGTTATCGGGTCAACATCTATACAGATAGTCGTTATGCTTTTGGCGTGGTCCATGACTACCTTGCTTTGTGGAAAAGACGTGGACTTATCACTAGCAGTGGGAGCGAAATACAACATGCTTCCATAATTCGTCGCTTAATTGCAGCATGTCACTTACCCAAAGAAGCAGCCGTGGTCAAAGTAAAAGCACATCAATCTGACAAGTCCAAAGAAAGTCAAGGGAACACGGCAGCAGATGCAGCAGCTAGAGAAGCAGCTCTACTTCCTCTTACTCCTGTTACCTTGGTGCAGGAAAACAGCAAGGATAATCCTGAGCTCCATCTTCTGTCATATCAAGTGGAGACAGATGAAGAGAAAGAACAATGGATTAAAGCAGGAGCGAAAGAAGATGATCAAGGTATCTGGAGAATTCCAACAGGACAAGTGGTGATGCCTATTGGAACAAGAAGAGAACTAATGCAGCTGTATCATGGAAAAGTGCATGCTGGAGCAAAAGCAATGAAAGCTCAAATCAGTGAGACTTGGTGGTGGCCACGAATGATGAGAGACATTGATGACTACTGTAGGAGATGTTTGATATGCCTGAAAGCAAATGTGGGAAAATCTGTAAAGGTGCGAATGTCACATGCACCCAGACCAACGGGTCCATGGACACACCTCCAAATCGATTTCACAGGACCTTTATCACCCAGTGGAGGGTACCAATACATTCTAGTAATCATGGACAGATTTACTAGGTGGGTGGAAGCATTCCCTACGAGAACTTGCACTGCCGAAGCGGCAGCACGAGTAATGGTGGAAGAAGCCTTTCCTCGTTGGGGTCTTCCATATGAAATTGATTCTGATAATGGGACTCATTTCACTGGAAAACTGATGAAGGAAGCAATGAAATTGATGGGAATCAAACAAAAATTCCACATTCCGTACCATCCAGAAAGTTCGGGAATGGTAGAGAGGATGAATCGATCGTTAAAAACCACTCTTACCAAAGCCATTCTGCAAACTGGCCAAGGTTGGCATAAGTTATTACCTGCTATTCTGTGGAACTTGAGAGCAACTCCAAACAGAGTTACAGGACTAACCCCTTTTGAACTGATGACTGGAAGAGCAATGGTTCTACCTCATGATGCCCCGCCACCTGCGGGAACAGGAGGAGATTCTACTTTGTTCCAAGAAAAGTTACGACGCTATATTACAATGCTTGACAAAGCTACTAAAGACAATAATAAGAAAGTGAGAGAAGCTCAACAGCAATGGGATGAAAAACATACCACTACTGATATTCCACACATTCCTGAGTTAGGTAGTTTTGTTATGGTCAAACGTATTGCTAGGAAAGGTTTAGAGCCTAGATGGGAGGGACCATATGAAATACTTTTAACAACCGATACAAGTGTTTGCCTTAAAGGGAAAGGTGTAGGAACAGATAGATGGTATCATTGGTCACAAGTTAAACCTTGCTTAGTGAATGAACAAAATGATAAAGATGGCTTATGGCCTGATATTGAACAATGTTCATCCATTAGCTTTAAAGATTGGGAATAAAGAAGTGATGTTAATTATTTCTCTGCTTCCATTTCAGGAATCAATTCCATTGACATTGATTAGAGATGGTTGCCAGTTATTCTCAATACCCACCGACAATGGTATGCTTATTCTTAATTTTACTTGGCATTTACCAAGAAAGCCAAGCTTTATGGACTCCCCGAGTTCAGGAGATCACTCGGAATGCAACTCTGAAAACTGGCCAACATTTTACTCTACCCTTTATTTCCAGATGGGGATTATGGGATTGGGTGCCACGTAATGATAAAGACCTTGCTAAATATCGTGAGGGCATCTTTGGTGGATGTAACTTTCACCATCAATGTTACAAAAGCAGAGTAATTTGGCCTGTGAAAAACGGGGGGTATATTGGTAGTGCTCAAAGAAGAGAAATTTGTTCAAAAGAACAATGTGAAGTTATAGGGTTAGACCTTATAACATCTACTAATGTGGAAATTAATTTCATTTTGAATCGTACTCACATGCTTACAATATGGGACTCATTGGCCCAAGGGTGTATTTATCCCATAGTGTTGCCATGTGAAGGGTTTCTGAGGGATGCTTCCTCGGGGACAACGAGATTCAAGGGAAATTATATGCGAGTATGGCATTCAGAAGATGAGAATGAATACTGTGAAACTGAACTAGAAACTGGGGAAATTGGAAGGTGTTTTTATCTTTCAGCGGAAAAATCAAACAAAGCTAAAACATGCCCAAATACAACTACTGCACCAGTTCATGGTATTTTGTTGGCAAAAGAAACCAAAACCTTGATAAATGAAGCCCATATGGTGCGACAACGCATTAATTATAACTTGAAATCCCTTCTTACCGTTTTTGATCAGTCTTATTGTGGTAATTTTACACAAATAAGAAGTTGGTTGGAAAAAGAAGTTGAATATTATACCTCTAAAAATCCTCTGAGTAGTAAAAATCGTAAACCTCGAAGTATATGGGGAGATATAGCGGGGGTATTCGGCTCTGTCAATTCAATAAGTAATACTGCTCAAATGAACCAACTAAGCGACTATACTCAGTGGGTGGGAACCATGACGGGGAAAGGACTCACTGAGGCTCTTCAAGGTTCATTGCATATTATAGCAGCGGGTGAGCATCTTAATAATGCTGCAAAAGAATTGGCAGATGCATTAACAAAATCATCTAACTTTGAGACACATCGAGCGGCATGTTTATTTTTAGCTCAGAATTTAAAGGATCAAATGGTAGAGGATATACAAGTTATTCGAATGGGACAAGTTCCTGAGCGAATAGCAGAATCGTTGTTAGTGGTTTTTGGTAACCAACTTAATTTGACTTCTGCTAAACATGTCCCACTAGTTAAAATCGCCATTAATGAAAATTTGTTGTCAGGTTCTGGAATGTTACCTTTGATCATGATATGGCCTCAATATGGGAAGCGCAATATTATGACAGTTAGGCAATTCCAATCAATGGGTGTTAGACAAGGGAATTCGGTAATTAGATTAGGAAAGAATGGATATTGGGCTGAAGGTGAAACACCAATGATTTCTACCACAGATTGTTGTGTTGAGGAACATGAGTGGGTAATTTGCTCATGCTCTACAATGTTTAGTCTATCTCTTAATGGTTCCGCAGTTTGGGAAGTAGTTCCTTTAGATCAAGCCACAGGTGCATGGCAAGTGTCAGAAGCACAGTGGTGTATATTACATGACGGAATGAGTGATAACATGATATACGGAGGGAAGTTGTGTCCAATTCCTCCTGATCCATTTTGCCTTGAGATTCTCTATCCTCTTCATTTAGGTGGAATTCATGTTCCACATGTGCAATTGTTGCAATTGGAGCCACAATGGTGGAATAACGATTTAGTAGAAGAAAGGAATTATGAACTCTTTGAGATGGTCAGAAGAGTTAAAAAGAGTGTAAAAGCAGCTCAAGAGGAGGGAATTCAAGCCATGGGTCATGTTATCGTAGCAAATGGTGTAGCTAAATTAATGTCTGAAAGGAAGCTAACACATATCCTAGGAAAGTTATCATGGTCGGAATGGATAGTTTTGACTATGGTAGGAGTTTTTGTGTTCCTGCTATTAATACAACTCATACTATGTGTTAATAGAAGGAAAAGTACCAAACCTGTCAAATTGATTATTACTAATAAAATGGATGGAACCAAGAATGGAACATACAGCGTGAAATAGGAGATTTTATATACATTACTTACAAAACACAACTCCACAAACAATGAATACTCGTTTACTGATTTTCAACCCCAAGGGATAGGATCTTTTAACATCAACGTTTGTTTTGGTTTGTTGTTTTGGCCGGGAACTTGAGGAGTTAAGTACTTAACGAGTCAAGGCACCGGTAGAAGACTTATTAGTTTTTCTTTTCTTAGATGGTTGGGGTTCATTTTAAATACATACACATAGATGTTAAAATAACACATAGTATACGGGGACATGACATGGGGGGTTCTTTGTTGTTTTGTTTTGTTTCTCTTCTTTTCTGTTTCTATTCTTCTGTCCTTTATATCTATTTCTTGGTCTGCTTTTCCTCCTCACTATCACTTCTATATAGGTTGGCCACCTGGGAGTGACGTGTGGAACTTACGTACGTAGTTCCAGTGGAGGGAGATGAAGACTAAAATTTCATCTTTTAATATTGTTTTATTATTAAATATTATGTATCTGTATTATTATTCTTTATTAATATTCATAATCAGTTGTATTATCTTATAGAGTTATGAGTTTATGTGTGTATGACAGTCTGAGTGCATGAGAGACTATAGATAGCATGGGTGCATGTAAAGATCATATGTCAGAGACAGAGACAGACAGAAGGGTGTATACTGTACATGTGTTCAACTGATGCAGATAGTTTCTTAATATGGAAGTGAATTGTGCCATGTGTTCGTATGACATATACGTTCTAACAACGACACAGAGTTTGTTACCATGAATGGAAGTCATTCAGTGATGTATATAAGCTCTATCTTACTGTACCACCTCAGAGAAACTAAGAGATGTGAGAGAAGAGAAACTACGAGATGTGAGGGAAGAAAAACACGAGAACGTATAGACCTGACATGAATGTAACATCTTCTGAAAGTTTCTCTCCTGACATATAAGAATAAAATTCGTCTTGGCAAGATAACTGGTGTCCAGCCCTGTGACTCTAATAATAAGGGGAAAGACTAAATTTAAATCAACAGTTGCGGATACTCTCTATTCGTTCTGTTGAAATAACAAAACATAATGCATACATTTGCGTGTCCCTGCTTGATATACAACCACTGATGAAAATAATCGTTTTGATGAGAGAAAAAAACTATACGAGAAAAAAAAACTATACGAGGGCGGATTCAAACTCAGACCCTCTGACACGGCTGGCGAAAGCTCTACCACTGGACCATTAAGATACACGTCGGTTGTGTAGGCGGATCTGTGTATTGGCACTGACAACATGTATTAGGCTACATCTCATTAGACGACAAATTAAACCCCATGTAAGCTACAATTTAAATCGATTGCTGGACATCGTTATGTTATTGGCGTCCATGTTCATTGAATTTTGAAATCAGATAGAGCCGGCCAGAGCGCTGCATAATAAGTAGCCACGCCGGCTTATTCAGTATGGAAATACACACCGACAATGACGTACTAAATACTGCGTGCTAGAATCTCCGAAAAACAAGCCGATTTCAAACTCAAAATGTACGCTTTTAAATATACCAATACTGCTATCTCAAACATGAAGAGGCTTCTTCGTGATATCAACTAACAGATTCTGCAAAAAAACAAAAATCACCAATTTTGAAAAAAAAAAAAACATTTTGCTCGAAAGTTGTGCTGCCGACTTGTGTCCCTGGTTTCCGTGACGGGTCACAATTATTATAAACCCTACCTAAGAAGCATTACTATTGCATTATTGTTGTTTTCTTCTGTTTACAGGCTAAACAGCTGTAATCTCACTGATCAGTCCTGTGAGAGTTTGTCTTCAGTTCTTCAATCCTCAAACACCGCACTGAGAGAGCTGGACCTGAGTAACAATGACCTGCAGGATTCTGGAGTAAAGCTTCTTTCTGATGGACTGAAGAGTCCAAACTGTCAGCTGCAGACACTGAGGTCTGAATTCAAATACTAACATTTAATGTGATTTTTCATTAATTATGTAAAAATAACTCTGCTAAGATTTATCCTGTATGCAATTACATTGTGCTTTTCTTGTTCAGGTGTCCTATGTGTAATTTCACTGCTCAGTCTTGTGAGAGTTTGTCTTCAGTTCTTCAATCCTCAAACACCGAACTGAGAGAGCTGGACCTGAGTAACAATGACCTGCAGGATTCGGGAGTAAAGCTTCTTTCTGAAGGACTGAAGAGTCCAAACTGTCACCTGGAGATACTGAGGTATACTTTATTTTATAGCAACGAGTTAATTATTAAATATCCCACTGCTAAGATTTATTCTGTATGCAATTACATTGTGTTTTTCTTCTTCAGATTTCCCACATGTAATCTCACTGCTCAGTGTTGTGAGAGTTTGTCTTCAGCTCTACAATCCTCAAACACCGCCCTGAGAGAGCTGGATCTGAGTAACAATGACCTGCAGGATTCTGGAGTGAAGCTACTTTCTGATGGACTGAAGAGTCCAAACTGTCAGCTGAAGATACTGAGGTAAATGTTTACTGAAGATACTGAGGTAAAATAATTAATGAAATACTATCACAATAAATGATTTTGTCACAGAATGTGACATCTGCTCTCAGTGGAATGCAAGAACAAGAGACAAAAACAACATTTGCAGGAATGGGATTTTTTCCATATTTATACAGATGTCCATATTTTCAGAGTTGAGAAGTATGACCCACGTGGACTGCATAAGTCTGAGAAAAATATTTTGGGAGGGACGGTAGTGGACTGTATGAAGATTGAAGTACTAAAACTGTAAAATGTTGCTTTTTCAAATACATCCATTTCATGCATGGTTTGCTTCCGATAGCACTGAAGGCTAGTAGCACCATCTAGTGGCTGTGAATGGGACACCATGAACATCTCAGCCAGGGTTCAAAATTTACACCACATGCCAAATGGCGATTTTATGAAACAATGATACTCACGAGTTGGCTAGCAATCTCTTTCTCAATTCTAGCCTGCAAGCAAGCAAATTTATTTATATAGCACAATTCATACATTGACACAATTCAATGTGCTTTACAAAAAATAAATAATAACATTTATAATAATACAAGATACAAAAGAATACATATAAAAATTAAAAATGGGATAAATACAGTGTGATTAAGTATAAGGTCATAAGCACGTGGAAAAATAAATGTTTTTAACCTAGATTTAAAGGGGGGGTGAAATGCTTTTTCATGCATACTGAGTTTTTTACACTGTTAAAGAGTTGGATTCCCATGCTAAACATGGACAAAGTTTCAAAAATTAAATTGTACGTTTGAAGGAGTATTTCTGTTCCAAAAATGCTCCTTCCGGGTTGTCACAAGTTTCGGAAAGTTTTTTTCGAGTATGGGCATGTGTGACGTCAGATGTAGTGGAATTTCCTTATATGGGTCCTAAGGGCACTTCTCCGGAAGTACGCGGGCGCGTGTGCAACTGTAGACCAGAGAGAGAAGAGAGCGAAAGCAGTACGCCCATCAAAGCACTATGCTCGGCTTTAGGGAAGTCAATGTCACCAAAGAAGTGGGTTTTTGGTTGCCAGGGCAAGACAACCCTGCACAGATTCCCAAAGAACCCAGCGCTAAGGGACCAGTGGATGGAGTTTGTTTTTCCAGAGCATCAACGGAGGTTGTGCAAGACTTTTTGTTCCCTGCATTTCGACGATGATTGTTTTATAAACAAAGCCCAGATCGACGGATTTGCAGATCGTCTAATGCTTAAGGATCGAGCAGTCACAATGATAAAGGTTCGCTGTCGTGCGTTGGAACCGGGTGGTGAGTAAAACTGTTGAACAAATGTCTCTGTGTGTTGTTAGCTCGGCGCGTTAGCACAGCTTTAGCTTCACCCACACGGCCCGCCTTCAGCCGCTCGTTTTTTTCCGGAAAGACTCGGTACAGCCTATCTTTCTTTTATAAATATAATAAAACTAAAGACTTTTTGGAGATATGAAGGATGCAATACTACTCTATAGGTACTCAAGATTAACAGGAGATTGAGTGAAAATGAGCATTTCACCCCCCCTTTAAAAATCGATTTATAAACTAAAAGCACCACTTTGAAATCTATTCTGTAACTGACTGGAAGCCAATGCAAAGTTTTAAGAACCGGAGTAATGTGCTCTGTTCTCTTAATCCTGGTTAACATTCTAGTAGCAGCATTCTGAATAAGCTGCAGCTGTTTTACAGTCTTTTTCGGGAGTCCAGTTAATAGGCCATTACAGTAGTCAACCCTACTAGAGATAAAAGCATGGATGAGCTTCTCTTGGTCTTTTTTAGACATCAAGCCTTTGATTCTAGATATATCATTTTATTTTTATTTTAAATGATAGAATGCTGTTTTGGTGACCGCTTTGATTGTTAAATGTAAGATCTGAATCTATCACAACCAATTCTAATCAATTCTAGCAATAAATGTTTGAGACAATTGGATATGGCTTAGTATGAATTTTGAAGGTTGTGATGTGATTATATAAACATGGCCGGATTTACTTCATATTGTGACATAGGCAAAATCAAATTAGGGCCCTCCACACCGCTTGTCCAAAACCGCTACTTTGAAAGGAAATGGAAAAAAAAAACACTTTAAAAAAATAATTGTCAATGTGATATTGTGGCTTTATATGTGATCATATACTTGCATGTGTCACTATAAAATTTACCAAAATCAATCTCAAATGAAGTTGGGAAGTTTTTGTCCAGTGAATGATGTGTTCCCTTTCGTAAAGGGAACTCCCGCTGCATCGATACTCGATACTTTGGGGAATGCCTTCGGCATGACGCATTTGAAGTCTGTAATGGAACTACTCCAATCTTGATTGGTGCTGTGTCTTTCGTCACTCGTGACGTCGCATGTGACGGTGATCCGGAAGCTATATAAGGACAACGGAACATAGCCGCATCAGCTTTCTGTCTTCAGCAAGCGTTCTGTGTGACTGTACATCTTATTTGGTGTTGTTTGTCTATCTCAATATATATGGCGAATATAGAGAAACGACTCAGGCGGTGTGCGTTCCCTTGCTCACGCTGTTCGAGCGAGGATGACGCGCTCTCGTTCTGTGTTGTTTGTCTGGGAGTGAAGCATGCACGAGCAGTGCTCGACGGCGCTGTCTGTGCAAACTGTTTTCAGTTATCTATGAAAAAGCTCCGCTCCCGTTTGAGCCTGTTCGATCTATTAGATCAGGCTCGCGTTCCCAGTGCATCAGGTCCCGCATCTGTTGAGGCAGCGCGCCGCTTGTATGCATGGGATTTGCACGTGGGGCTGGCATATAACACTGAGACGGTTGCGACCCTTTCTCAGTGTTTATTAACCAGCTCCACTGGTCTCGCACACGGTTGGAAGCCCGCGCTGCGGCTTCTTCCGACCGTGTTAAAGACACAGCGTTTGATTTATCTGGCTTCGAGGAGTTGGATATTATCAACACTGAATCACGTGGATAGGGGGATTCGCCACCCCATATTCACGTTATTGAGGAGTTGCTTGAGGTTGTAACCATGGCAGTGGCTAAATTAAATGTGAAAATAAATGGCCATTTAATAAGCAGGAAGCGATTAAGAAAAATAAAATGGAAAATGAGCGCTTCCTGCAGACCCAGTCACAATCTTCGTGTCAGAGCCTTCCCTTTTTCACTGATCTCCATACTGAGGTATCGAGATCGTGGAAAAATCCATGTTCATCTCAATTATTTTCCCCCTCATGTGTATAATTTTATCCATTAGGGAATCTAATGAGAATGGTTATGAGGTGATGCCTCGGGTTGAGGAATATTTTGCGAAATATTTTCTCCCCGACATTGCGTCACCCCTGATAGCTCAGACACTTCCCTCCAAATCTCGTACATCGAATTTGTTAGGGAAAGCATATATGGTGGTGGGTCGTGCCGGTGCATGCCTACACACGATGGGGTTATTACAGGCATACCAGGCTGACCTCCTCAAAGAGGTGGATGATAACTGGGAGGTCTCACTCGACGGCATTACTAAATTTCGTAGAGTGGCTGACTTATCTCTCTGTATTATTAACCCCCTGAGGTCGGCGGTATCGCCGGCGATACCAGCTCGCTTTTTTTTTATCAGTGTAAAAAAAACTCATAAATACTCTGTTGACTTTGATTTTCCATAGGAGTTTCATACATCAATTGATTCTGTTAAATGTGTATTATTTTTGTGTATACTCACAATAAAAACAAAGTGTTGTGCTTTTTGCCAAATAAAGAAAAATAAACACGAAGCGAGTTCTGCCTTCTCTCTGTCAGTGTAGTCCATTCTGAAACGCGTCCGAAAATGAACAATAACTCAGCGAATACTCAGTCAAACAGGCAGACAGTCACACAGGCATGAAGCTTGAATTCTCCTCTTTTAAATGAAGTAATTTATATAAAAAACAAATATTCTCATCTTGTGAAACCTGTATTTAAAGAGAGCGATTCCAGTCGACCTCATTAGAGCTAATTCAAATGTAATGTGACTCCGCCCACGGAGAGCGCGTGCTATTCAAACGCAAATGTCTGAGGCAATCCGCGCAATTCTGTGAACGCCCCCATCAGCTCGAGAAAACATACAAGTTTATCAGATCATTACATGTTTACACTGTTTCGCAGCGCTGTGAGGAATAATGGAATGTATCTCAGAAGTGCGGGTATATCGAGGAGCGAGCTGAGAAATGTAAGTTCACGTGAATCGGGTTTCTTTATGAATGAATGAACGGCGAGATGCGCGCTGTTTACCACAGCTGGCAAAAAGACAGTTTAAATTTAAATCGCGTGTGTGAATGAATGATGATGTTTTATATATATATATATATATATATATATATATATATATATATATATATATATATATATATATATATATATATATATATGTATATATATGTATATATATATATATGTGTGTGTGTGTGTGTGTGTGTGTGTGTGTGTGTGTGTATATGAAGAGTTCAGATGCAAAAGCCTCTAAATGCCATCTGAAATTTTCTTCTAGAATGATCATTTTTATGAAGCTTGTATATTTAAGTTAGCTGTAGGTGACACACCTGAATGAATAGCTCAATAAGTATGCAGGGGCATTGTCTCACCAGGTGTGAACTACTAAATATGCATGATCGTTTACGCCCCATCCGCATATTGGCTTTCCAAACTAAAAGTGTTTCACAAAACTAAAATCAATTTATCGTTTTAAGTGAATGATTAGGCAGGATGATTTTCACATAATTTTGAAGAAAAAACTCTAGGGAAGGACATCCATTAGTCAAAAGTCTTATTGCCACATATTTAGTATGTGTTTTGTGGCTTTATTTCAGAATCTTTCATTTTTAGTTTTTTCAATAACCATGCATAAACATTATTCTCTCAAAAATGAAAACATGTACATACATGTGGCTCACATATTATGGTAGTCCTGTTTGTGCTAAATAGAGTGTATTTTTTTTGCCATTAATATGTTTATAAGCAACTGAAAAAAGCACAAATGTCAGGGCATGTCAGAACATCTCAAGGACCCCAAAAACACCCTAGACCTCAGAGGGTTAAGAGACGGCCCGTGCCATTGGCCGTTCTATGGCAGCACGAGTCGTCTCAGAGAGACATTTATGGCTAAATCGCTTGGGGATCGGGGAGAAGGTCAGGGCCTTCCCTCTCGATGCCCCCCTTTCGCCTTCTGGCCTCTTTGGTGACACGGCAAGGACCGTTGTCGAGAGGCTTCAGAAGGCAGAGCGACAATCAGCTATCCCCAGTTGTCAGTCCAGGTCTCATGGGGTTGCTGCCAGGGGGCAGCCTCATGGGACAGCCACCAGCTCCTCATACTTTGAGAAGGTTGCCTCTCGTGCCCCCCCTCCGTATAAGGCTTGGGGTCAGAGGAAACATTCTCGCACGAAGCCCTCCATACCTAAGAAAGGTCTGAGGACTGCATCACTGTGAAGACTAAAATTTCATCTTTTAATATTATTTTATTATTGAATATTGTGTATCTGTACTATTATTCTTTATTAATATTCATAATCAGTTGTATTATCATATGGAGTTTTATGTGCATGAGTTTGAGTGTATGAGAGACTAAAGATAGCATGGATGCATGTAAAGATCATATGTCAGAGACAGAGGGAGACAGAAGGGTGTGTACTGTAACATGTTTCCACTGATGCAGATGTAAGCAACAAAGATGATTCTTAATATGGAAGTGAATTGTGCCATGTGTCGCATGACATATATGTTCCATTTTTAAAGCTAAGTAACATAGTTTGTTACCATAAAAGGAATCCGCTCAGTGATGTATATAAGCTCAACCTTACTGTACAACCTCAGAGAAACTAAGAGATGTGAGGGAAGAGAAACACGAGAACGCATAGACCTGGCATGAATGTAACATCTTCTGAAAGTTTCTCTCCTGACATATAAGAATAAAATTCTTCTTGGCAAGATAACTAGTGTCCGGCCCTGTGAATTTAATAATAAGGGGAAAGACTAAATTCCAAGTCTACAATTGGCGTTTCACGAACAGGATTGATGTCTTCAGGCCTTTGTTTGATCATTCCAGGTAAGACCTTATTTTATTCTAAATAATTATAAGTCTGCCTGATGATTAAACATAGACTGAAACTGCTTAAAAGAACTGTGCTATTTAAAGTACCAGTTGTGTTGCCAATGAATATATGTCAGATATAATAATAAAAGAAAAAAATGGAATTCAATTAAGTAATTCAATTTAATTTGGCTAATTTAAGTTCCTCTGAAAGGTAAACCTTTAAAGTATTTGATATGCTGGGATAGAGATCTTTTTTAGAAAGAAGACTATCTAGTCAAAAAATCGGGAAATTAGCTGTAAGACGGTTAAGCTAGAAAATTTGATAGGATACTTGATTGACAGGAGCGGTTAAGTGTGGCGAGTTCCCAGAGAAAGGGGTAAAGATAGTCTCTAAAACATTAACACGCTGGAGTAATACAAGTATGAAAAGGCAGCGATACTTGATTGACAGGAGTGGTTAAGAGTGGCGAGTTCCCAGAGAAAGGGGTAAAAATAGTCTCTAAAACATTAACACACTGGAGTAATACAAGTATGAAGGTGCCATTGTAACTAGATAAGATCGCAGGCATTTCTGATTTTGACCGTAAAGCTGTTCAAATATTTGAGGATACTATTCTGAGCAAGCTTAAAGGAAAAAGAAAGAAAGAAAAAAAAATTATCTGAGGTAAACTAAATAAATAAATAAAAAAGAAATTCAAAGATAACTGAAAATATAAGGGTTAACCTTGTTTATAACTTTTTATATTTCTTATAGTGTTTAGAGAGAGAGAGCAAGGGTAGCAGTTGCCCCCTCCTGAGCATTCACTCTAGACACACACACACACACACACACACACACACACACACACACACACACACACACACACACACACACACACACACACACACACAGACAGTTGTGAAGCAGCCCCATTTTTCGCTCTTTGAGGAACCAGAGCAGGTGGAAAGGGAGAGAAGCAGAGGGCCTCCCCTGGAATTTACACACACACACACACACACACTCATATAGATTCATAGTCCTGTTGTTTTGAGCATACAAGACACAGAGGGACAAATAATTTGCAAGATGGCAGAAAGTGGCTGTAATAGCAGAACAATATCTGCTTGGTTCCTGGAAAGGAAAAATAAGAAGCAAGCTAAGCTTTTGAAAAAAGGACTCGATATTAACGCATCTATGGATGTGCAGTTAAGCTGGTTTGAGTCCCAAAAAGACTCCATTAAGTCAAAAGCATTTCCAATACTTGCAGCTCATTGGATTGTGAAACAAGGAGGAATTTGTTGCGGTATTAATGGATGCCCAGTCCCACTTGTTGAAGCAATGAAGCCTCAAATTGAAGCGTATAATAAACTGAACAAAATTATGTCTATTAAATGTTCAGATGAAGAAAATACAACTAATAATGATTCATTTGATCCAGATTGGACAAATATAATAACTGAAGTTGAAAAGAAATATTTACAAGAACCAGTGAAATCTGTGACAGTAACACCTCCTCCTTACAAACCAATTTATCCAGCTTTGCCTGAACAATATACAAGTTCATCTAAACCTTTGCCACAGCCTCAAGCTTTAGGATCAAATGGAGGTTCAGTTGACAAAATGTTTATTGCATCTGCACAAGCAGCTCCAATAATAACAAGATCTAAATCAGCCCAGCCAAACAGAGACATGCTGCGATGTACACCAGCTCGTAATTATGGATCTGACTGGGGTGATGAGACCAGGGATGACGACATGATCACAGTAGACAAGATTAGTCCTGGATTTTCTTCACCTGTTGTTAAAAGGGAAGAATTACAATCTGAAATGATGACAGAAGAGAGACCATTCACACCAGGAGAACGTCAAGCCATTCTCACAGCCTTGCCTCCTCTGAAGCGACAAGATCCAAACAATTCAAACACATCCAGAGTTTTGGCGAGAATTAGACTCTTTGGTTGAAGCACATCAAATGACATTAAAAGACATACACACCATTGTGAAAGCTAAAATCCCAAGAGACAGATGGGAACGCTTGCCAGCTTCGATAACAACAGCCCAATGGATAAATTTGTGGGTTGATGACCAAGGACGACCCTTGGGTCTTTGGCAGGCATTAGATGTGTTTCGAAAAGAAATCCAAGAAATCTTGGGCAGTGGGAAAGTTCCTTTCACATTAGTGACGTTGATTAAGCAAAAGGATGATGAATCTCCAGATGAATATGCTCTGCGTAAGTGGACTGCTTATGAGAGATGGGCTCTCTGTGCTAAGAAACAACCTGACAGAGATGATGTGCAGTTTACTGACACACTTGTGGATGGACTTAGCACAAAATACCAACAAGCCTTATCACTTGGAGTCAATCCAGGTGAGACCTTTTACCAAATTTTGCAATGGGCTGGCCGCTTAGAGATGGCTACGAGATCAAATAAGGAAGACGGAAACAAGCCAAATCGAAGAGGAGTGGCAACAGCTCAATACAACATGGACATAAAGAAGAGGATGATTTTCTGCACCAACTGTGGAAAGCGTGGCCACTCAATAAAAGATTGTTGGGCTAAAGGAGGTGGAGCAGAAGGTCAAGGTCCATCATTTAGACAGGCCAGTGCGAAGAAACATGATGAAACCTCTCAAGGGAAGACGTGGACTGAAGCACAAGTCCGTCAGCTCATTGAGGGAATCGTGCGTCCGCAATAGGAATCAGCGGCCCCCTGTATTAGTAAGAAAAGAGACAATCGCCTTTTCGTTAATGCATTAATAGGGGGCCACCCATGTGACATTTTGGTCGACACAGGAGCTTCGATTTCAATAACAGATCTGAACCTACCTATAACCGATGAAACTATGGAAGTTGAAGGAGTTGGAGGAGCTATCACTAAATTTCGCAAAAGTATACAAGTTCCTTTGCAAATACATGAAGATGAAGTCTTATGGACATCTTTCTGGGTAGGGCCGAATTCACAAGGAAGCCTTATTGGCATGGACATTCTTCCATTGTTGAACATGATCATATTCACTGACAGTCGTCAAATCGCTACAACAGCTGGGATAATACCACATGAAGATCGCACATGTAATTTAACATCTGTTGGTACAGCAAAACCAATTATCAGAGATTGGGGAAAAGACGGTGTGTGGGGTCTTCTGTGCAGTTTATATCCAGATGTTTGGGCTAAACACAAATTGGATTGCGGTAAAGCCAACATTGACCCTGTTGTTATTGAGGGACCGATACATGCCCCTCATAAACAATACCCTATCCGACCTGAAGCAAGACAAGCCGTGGAAGAGATAGTGGCAGACTTGGAAGCTGAAGGAATTATCAGACAAACTTCATCAACCACTAATAGCCCTGTCTGGCCTGTCAAGAAATCGGATAATTCATGGCGATTAACCATAGATTACACAAGACTTAACAGTGTAACACCAAAACCGCATCCTATTGTGGCCAATCCTGCCACCATTTTGAATGATATCCCAGGAAATGCAAGAATATTTACAGTACTAGATGTACTGTCGGCATTTTGGTCTATACCTATAGACAAAAAATCTCAAGAGAAATTGGCCTTTACAGTGGGTGCAAACCAGTATGTCTGGAACCGACTCCCACAAGGGCTCAATCTTTCTCCTGTTGTATTTCATAGAGCCTTGGATCAGTTCTTAACGGGGCAAAAAGCTGAAATTGAGAGTTCAGGGAGTGTTTGCATCCAATATGTTGATGACCTGTTGATTGCAAGCCCAGATGAAAACAGCCATATATTTGCTCTGAATGTTGTCTTACAAGCCCTTAAGAAAGGAGGATTCAAAGTCAACCCCGACAAAGCACAGCTGGCTAAAACCAAGGTTATCTACTTGGGCCAAGAAATATCTGTCGAGGGAAGGAGAACGACAACAGAGCGTGTAGAGGCATTACGACAACTTCCAAAACCTCTAACAGTTACAGGAATACGGAAGGTGATGGGACTTTTCAACTACTGTCGCCAGTATATACCTGATTTTGCCAGCATCACTAGCCCTATCATCGACTTGTACAAGGGAGGAAAGCCTGGAGTGGAAAAGATAAACTGGACGCCGGAAGCTGAGGAAGCATTTACTTCTATGAAAGAGAAACTGACATCAGCCCCAGCCTTGGGACTTCCTGATGAACGGTTGCAGTTCCATTTGTGGACCAGGGTGGGAGATGAGACGTATTCAGCAGTTCTGTGTCAAAAACCAGGTGATAGATACAGACCAGTTGGATACTTTTCCACAAAGATTCCTGTCACTATGATTGGTCAACCACGATGTATACAAGCTCTTGATGGTGCTACGTGGGCAGTGGACGCTGTTGAAAATCTGATAGGAGCACAAACTATCATACTGCACACTCCACACAGTATAGTGACACAGTTGAACAACACAAACATCAAAACCATAACTGACGCAAGAAGAGCAAAATGGGAAGCAACTTTGTTGAACAAGGATCTGAGAGTGGAAATCATCAGAGACACTTCTCTTAACCCTGCAACAATGATGTTGGAACCACATGAGGGAATACCACATGAGTGTGAAAAACAAGTAGAAGAAGATAGTCTTGGTCCAGTAAATCCAATCCCTCTTGAAAATCCAGACAAAGAGTTATGGGTCGATGGATCCAGTTATTATGTTGATGGAAAACGACATACTGGATGGGCTGTAGTGGAAGCTGATGGAACTGTCGTGAAGAAAGGAGCTCTTTCGGGGCAATTTTCAGCACAAGTAGCTGAGCTTATAGCACTTACGGAAGCCTTTGAACAATCGGAAGGTTATCGGGTCAACATCTATACAGATAGTCGTTATGCTTTTGGCGTGGTCCATGACTACCTTGCTTTGTGGAAAAGACGTGGACTTATCACTAGTAGTGGGAGCGAAATACAACATGCTTCCATAATTCGTCGCTTAATTGCAGCATGTCACTTACCCAAAGAAGCAGCCGTGATCAAAGTAAAAGCACATCAATCTGACAAGTCCAAAGAAAGTCAAGGGAACACGGCAGCAGATGCAGCAGCTAGAGAAGCAGCTCTACTTCCTCTTACTCCTGTTACCTTGGTAAAGGAAAACAGCAAGGATAATCCTGAGCTCCATCTTCTGTCATATCAAGTGGAGACAGATGAAGAGAAAGAACATTGGATAAAAGCAGGAGCAAAAGAAGATGATCAGGGTATCTGGAGAATTCCAACAGGACAAGTGGTGATGCCTATTGGAACAAGAAGAGAACTAATGCAGCTGTATCATGGAAAAGTGCATGCTGGAGCAAAAGCAATGAAAGCTCAAATCAGTGAGACTTGGTGGTGGCCACTAATGATGAGAGACATTGATGACTACTGTAGGAGATGTTTGATATGCCTGAAAGCAAATGTGGGAAAATCTGTAAAGGTGCGAATGTCACATGCACCCAGACCAACAGGTCCATGGACACACCTCCAAATCGATTTCACAGGACCTTTATCATCCAGTGGAGGGTACCAATACATTCTAGTAATCATGGACAGATTTACTAGGTGGGTGGAAGCATTCCCTACGAGAACTTGCACTGCCGAAGCGGCAGCACGAGTAATGGTGGAAGAAGTTTTTCCTCGCTGGGGCCTTCCATATGAAATTGATTCTGACAATGGAACTCACTTCACTGGAAAACTGATGAAGGAAGCAATGAAATTGATGGGAATCAAACAAAAATTCCACATTCCGTACCATCCGGAAAGTTCATGGATGGTAGAGAGGATGAATAGATTGTTAAAAACCGCTCTTACCAAAGCCATTCTGCAAACTGGCCAAGGTTGGCATAAGTTATTACCTGCTATTCTGTGGAACTTGAGAGCAACTCCAAACAGAGTCACAGGACTAACCCCTTTTGAACTGATGACTGGAAGAGCAATGGTTCTACCTCCTGATGCTCTGCCACCTGCGGGAACAGGAGGAGATTCTACTTTGTTCCAAGAAAAGTTACGACGCTATATCACAATGCTTGACAAAGCTACTAAAGACAATAATAAGAAAGTGAGAGAAGCTCAACAGCAATGGGATGAAAAACATACCACTACTGATATTCCACACATTCCCGAGTTAGGTAGTTTTGTTATGGTCAAACGTATTGCTAGGAAAGGTTTAGAGCCTAGATGGGAGGGACCATATGAGATACTCTTAACAACTGATACAAGTGTTTGTCTTAAAGGGAAAGGTGTAGGAACAGATAGATGGTATCATTGGTCACAAGTTAAACCTTGTTTAGTGAATGAACAAAATGATGATGATGGTTTATGGCCTGAGATTGAGCAATGTTCATCCATTAGCTTTAAAGATTGGGAACAAAGAAGTGATGTTAATTATTTCTCTGCTTCCATTTCAGGAATCAATTCCATTGACATTGATTAGAGATGGTTGCCAGTTATTCTCGATACCCACCGACAATGGTATGCTTATTCTTAATTTTACTTGGCATTTACCAAGAAAGCCAAGCTTTATGGACTCCCCGAGTTCAGGAAATCACTCGGAATGTAACTCTGAAAACTGGCCAACATTTTACTCTACCCTTTATTTCCAGATGGGGATTATGGGATTGGGTGCCACGTAATGATAAAGACCTTGCTAAATATCGTGAGGGCATCTTTGGCAGATGTAACTTTCACCATCAGTGTTACAAAAGCAGAGTAATTTGGCCTGTGAAAGACTGGGGGTATACTGGTAGTGCTCAAAGAAGATGAATTTGTTCAAAAGAACAATGTGAAGTTATAGGGTTAGACCTTATAACATCTACTAATGTGGAAATTAATTTCATTTTGAATCATACTCACATGCTTACAATATGGGACTCATTGGCCCAAGGGTGTATTTATCCCATAGTGTTACCATGTGAAGGGTTTCTGAGGGATGCTTCCTCGGGGACAACAAGATTCAAGGGAAATTATATGCGAGTATGGCATTCAGAAGATGAGAATGAATATTGTGAAACTGAACTAGAAACTGGGGAAATTGGAAGGTGTTTTTATCTTTCAGCGGAAAAAACAAACAAAGCTAAAACATGTCCAAATACAACTATTGCACCAGTTCATGGTATTTTGTTGGCAAAAGAAACCAAAACCTTGATAAATGAAGCCCATATGGTGCGACAACGCATTAATTATAACTTGAAATCCCTTCTTACCGTTTTTGATCAGTCTTATTGTGGTAGTTTTACACAAATAAGAAGTTGGTTGGAAAAAGAAGTTGAATATTATACCTCTAAAAATCCTCTGAGTAGTAAAAATCGTAAACCTCGAAGTATATGGGGAGATATAGCGGGGGTATTTGGCTCTGTCAATTCAATAAGTAATACTGCTCAAATGAACCAACTAAGCGACTATACTCAGTGGGTGGGAACCATGACGGGGAAAGGACTCACTGAGGCTCTTCAAGGTTCTCTACATTTTATAGCAGCGGGTGAGCATCTTAATAATGCTGCAAAAGAATTGGCAGATGCATTAACAAAATCGTCTAACTTTGAGACACATCGAGTTATATAGATGACTGGCTCATTTTGGCTCAGTCGAAAGAACTAGCAATTCAACATCGAGATGTTGTTTTGCGTCATCTGAGGTGCTTGGGGTTGAGACTCAATGTGAAGAAAAGTTCCTTAACTCCTCTTCAGAGGACTACGTTCCTGGGAGTAGAGTGGGACTCAGTTACGATGCGGACACAATTGTCTTCTGCTCATATTAATACTATCTTAAACACAATGAAGAGTATTAGGTTAGGCCAGGCTATCACTGTCAAACACTTTCAAAGGGTTTTGGGTCTTATGGCTGTAGCTTCCATAGTAGCACCCTTTGGTCTGCTCCATATGAGGGCCTTGCAGTGGTGGCTCAGGAACAAGGGATTTTCTCCTCTGCATGATCAGAGTTACGCGCAGATGCCTTCGTTCTCTTGTCATGTGGAAGAAACCATGGTTCCTGTCTTAAGGCCCGGTTTTGGGAGCACCATGTTAGAGAAAGACTTTGACTACGGATGCGTCCCTCACGGGCTGGGGTGCGGTTATGGAGGGCCGTTACACCCGAGGTACTTGGAAGGACCATCATCTCACATGGCATATTAATCGCTTGGAGATGTTGGCTGTATTTTTTTTTTGCCCTGAGGCACTTCCTTGTGGACCTCACAGGCCATCATGTTCTTGTTAGGACAGACAATATGTCGGTGGTCTTTTATATCAACAGCCAAGGAGATAGGCTGCCCTCTTTGTAGACTGGCGCATCAAATTCTTCTTGGTCCCAGGATAAATTTCTCTCGGTCAGATCTATTTATATTCCTGGGGTTGAAAATATGGGAGCAGACATCCTGTCGAGGCAGGGGCTGAGGCCCGGGGAATGGCGGCTCCACCCTTAAGTGGTTGAGCTTATATGGAGAGAGTTTGGCCGGGCGGAGGTTGACCTGTTCGCTTCTCATGAGAACTCTCATTGCCTGCTCTGGTACTCTCTCTCACATCCAGCTCCTTTAGGCTTGGATGCCATGGTACAGATGTGGCCGAGTCACGTCTGTATGCTTTTCCCCCGATCGCTCTGCTCCCTGGGGTTCTAGGAAGGGTCAGGAGGTACGGAGTGAGATTACTCCTTGTAGCTCCGTACTGGCCGGCCCGAATTTGGTTTTCAGACCTTATTAGTCTCTTGGAAGAGTCCTCCATAGAAAATTCCTATTAGGAGAGATCTTCTGTCTCAGGCCAGTGGTACATTATTTCATCCACGACCAGAGTTATGGAGACTTTGGGTCTGGCCCCTGAGGGGGTCCCACCCATAACAAGGTTGCCTTTTCCACCGAGGTGGTCAGGTCATCCATTCTAGAACCCCACTCTACCAGGAACTAAACAATTAAGTTAGGGAGGGCATTGAACCCAGTGTTATTACTGCCCACTGGCTTCAGTACTGGTGTTCCATCCTACTCTCTAACGGGATCTCCTGTTCATGCTTAGGGCCTCTGTGGCGGCCTTAGTGCCCTCCGCAAGCCTCTAAGGGTGTGCACGTAGGGACATTCCCACTCAAAATCCATGTTCCTGTAGATTGGAGGATGAATCCTTTCATCCAGCCTATTGGCATCAGGCTGATGGGTTATCCCTGGCACCCATCATGTCCTGTGGATGACATATATGAATATATATATGAGTATATATGAATATATAGAAGAATCTATTGAGTCTGCTTCCTGCTCGTCTTACTCCCTGGAAGAGTGGTGGTGCTGCCCCCTCTTACTTGCTAGCGTGGGAGCCACTCTACATTATTTTTGCCCCGGTACTGAGGTGCCTGTAGGCAATATCATGATTCTTCAGGTATTCCATCCTCCATCGCATGTGTCGGATGATCAAGGTCATAGCCTTGGAGGTTCCTATATAGGCCTCAGGCTGAGAGGAGTCAGTCCATCTAGTTAGGTCAAGGGTTAGGAGCTATTTCCCTTTATTAAAAAGACAGCTGGTAATCTAAAAAACATTCATATTTGAAGTACAAGGTGCGCTTTTGCCTTCACCTCTTATCTAATGCTTTCTACTGTCTGGGGCTCCCATCCAGGAGGTCAGTCGAGCCTACTCTTCCTACACCAAATCTTATGACAAGCTAGTTTGGATCTGCCCTCTACTCATTCTATCGTCCATGAGTGTACCAGATGCTTTATACCAGGGCGTTTTTCTCTCAGTGTGGCGGCGTGGGTATTCGTTCCCCAAAGTATCGAGTATCGATGCAGCGGGAGTTCCCTTTACGAAAGGAAACGTCTCGGGTTACTAATGTAACCCTCGTTCCCTGAGTAGGGAATGAGACGCTGCATCCATCGGCCACTCTTTTCACGCCCCTAGAACGACTTGCTTTGACCCTTCGAAAGCTGATGCGGCTATGTTCCGTTGTCCTTATATAGCTTCCGGATCACCGTCACATGCGACGTCACGAGTGACGAAAGACACAGCACCAATCAAGATTGGAGTAGTTCCATTACAGACTTCAGATGCGTCATGCCGAAGGCATTCCCCAAAGTATCGAGTATCGATGCAGCGTCCCTGAGAAGGGAACGAGGGTTACATTAGTAACCCGAGACGTTTTTCGTCATTAGAACGGCTGCATCTGAGGCAGTCAGTCCATCACATTTTCATCAGCTTAAAAGTTATGAAGATTATTTTAGATATGTGGCCGCTCGTTTTTTTCCCTGTTTTTCACGATAGAGATGGGACGGAGTTAAGAGGTTTAACTGACAGTTTAAGGAGACAATGGAGTTATGAAAATTGGTCACAAGCTCTTTTTAATAGCGGTAACCCACAGACAGACTAAAGGTATACAAATTGTAATGATTTATGTTAAAAAGGATGAAATTTAAATTGTTTTAACTTATAAAGTAATTGTCTTATATAGTTTTGGCATTAGAGTGAAATAATAATAATAAAAAATATATATTTCTCCCCATTGTATTTGGGGAGATTCATGCATTCGCGTGAATGTGAAAGCAACACAAACTTGGGTGCGCACTTGTTCAGGAAGTTTTAGCTGATGACGATGTATTTAGTTCAATAAAACACATGTAGGGGCGGATAATATTGATGATTTCCCTTGGATACGGGGCGAGAGTGAGCCTGCAGTGTATTTGCACATAGGCAATCAGAGCAGCAAATTAATGGCAATCCACTAGGGATGGGCATTTTTCAAAAAAATGTATTCGAATATTTGTGCTCATAAAAAAACAAATATTTAAATATTCATTTATTTAAATGTAGTTTAACAGGAAAGACAATATTTTTTAATCTTTACGCCACCCTTTCTGAAAAAGTTTATGATTAGCAAATATACACACAACAAGTTTACATCAGGCATGTGCAGAGGTAGGGCTCAAACTGCCCTTTTTGCCCTTACACTCTGAAGTGCCCTTTTTTTGGTGGTGGTGTTTTTTGTTTTGTTTTGTTTTTTCCAATAGATCAATGCTATTGATATCACCCTTTACATCTGTCTGTCTGTTGTATAAATATTTAGCCAATGAAAGTTCTTAAAAAGAGCATATATACAGGGTTTCAGGGCTTATTTAGCCCTAAATCCCTAAAAAAAGTTTTACCATATTTATACATGTGAAGACAAGCGGAGAGTATAGAATACTATAGATTCAAAAATTAGATAGTGAATATGTGCACATTAAAGCCATAAATTAATAATTTAAAGGGGGGGGTGAAATGCTATTTCATGCATACTGAGTTTTTTACACTGTTAAAGAGTTGGATTCCCATGCTAAACATGGACAAAGTTTCAAAAATTAAATTGTACGTTTGAAGGAGTATTTCTGTTCCAAAAATGCTCCTTCCGGTTTGTCACAAGTTTCGGAAAGTTTTTTTCGAGTATGGGCATGTGTGACGTCAGATGTAACGGAATTTCCTTATACGGGTCCTAAGGGCACTTCTGCCGGAAGAACCGCGGGCGCGCGCGCACTCGTAGACCAGAGCAAGAGAGCGAAAGCAGTACGCCCATCAAAGCGCTGTACTCGGCTTTAGGGAAGTCAATGTCACCAAAGAAGTGGGTTTTTGGTTGCCAGGGCAAGACAACCCTGCACAGATTCCCAAAGAACCCAGCGTTAAGGGAGCAGTGGATGGAGTTTGTTTTTTCAGAGCATCATCAACGGAGGTTGTGCAAGACTGTTTGATCCCTGCATTGCGACAATGCTTGTTTTATAAACAAAGCCCAGATCGACGGATTTGCAGATCGTCTAATGCTTAAGGATCGAGCAGTCACAATGATAAAGGTTCGCGGTCGTGCGTTGGAACCGCAGGCGGTGAGTAAAACTGCTTCTATTGTCTCTGTGTGTTGTTAGCTCGGCGCGTTAGCACACAGCTTTAGCTTCGCCCACACGGCCCGCCTCCAGCCGCTCGTTTTTTTCCGGAAAGACTCGGTACAGCCTATCTTTCTTTTATAAATATAATAAAACTAAAGACTTTTTGGAGATATGAAGGATGCAATACTACTCTATAGGTACTCAAGATTAACAGGAGATCGAGTGAAAATGAGCATTTCACCCCCCCTTTAATGTTATTATCATAACATGATTAAATGTTAATAAATTAAGTGTATCAGCAATCATTAAGCAAAGAAGAAATTTCTTAGGAATGTATCAGGTCAGTTTGAGGATTGACCAAGCTGTAAGCTTGGTCAATCCTCAAACTGACTTGATAACACCGCCCCCTATGTCTGATAACTCCGCCCCCTCTGTCTTGACTGAATGAACTGAAGCTCCGCAGCAGCCGCACAGCAGACAGCAGCTGAACGAAGTTTTGCAAGGGTAAACAAAGATGTTGTTGTTTGAATAAGTACTAAACACTATGTCTATATAGGCTCATATTTTATTTATTTGATGTCTGACTGAGACGCATGCGACCTGAGAGAGAGGTTTAGCATTTGCCATCTAGACATAGCCAATACATAGCCTACACTTAAATAGCCTGTGCATTAGCATTTCATCTTTTATAAAATGAGATTTTGGCCAAATGTATAACAACAGGAAAAACAGAGAGCCCATTTAGCTACAACAAACTAGTTTGTAACCTGTTGATGAAAATGTAATGTTGTAAGGACCATCCATTGGCCCAACGACGGAATCCAACGGCCTGGCGAAGGTTTAAAGCGTGTATGCCTTTTCAGCGCTCCAGTGAAGTTCACTTAATTTATTGGAACTTAGTTTTAGTATTACTTTAGCTCTATGCGTAATCTGACTCCAATTTCAAATGATAATCAAATTTAGATTGTATTTCTGATTAGAAAATAATCATAAACATTGATTATGAATTAATTTAGATCTTTGATAATTCTGATTATCCCATACTTTCAATTATTCGTTCATTACGGACCTAGTGTCGCTTTGAGACGTCACGTCGCGACTGCGCGCTCACGATCACAAACTAGCCAGTCCTGAAATAGTCAGAGGGTGCAGTGCAAGTATTTTACCCTATGCAGTCGCGCACTACAGACCCATAGGCGTAATTTTTTATAATATTTGCAGCGTACAACATGCTAAGTCAGGGAACAGTCAGAAATCAGGAGGTTTTCCTAAGATGTGCCCCATGGTCCATTCAAAGTGCCTCCAGTTTGATCTATTCTGGACAAAGTTTTGCGGAAACACCAGACTACACATTAATCTACTGGAAATAATGATTTCAGAAGAATTCAGAATAAATCAAGGTTATCATTTATTTGTCAGGTAAAAATATATCATGCCAATTACAGAAGTAAATTATTAAAAGCCAATTCAAAAAATATATGACATCATTTACTCAAAGATGACTCTAAAAGTAAGTAATGTTTTCCTGACAGAGACACACAGTAATGTGTCAGGGCTTTCCAACAGGAAAATACTGACATGCATTACTGTGTGGGAGATTCTCCTGGTAAAAGATTCCCAAAGGTTTCTCTGTTCCCTCACCTTAAATACCAGATCAGAACAGAAGGGGGTTAAACAAATGTTGTTTAGAGTTGTTTGGGCCAATCCATGTACCCCAGGGGGGTAGCACCTGGTTTCAGGAGATGTAAAGAGATATCAGCCAGAAAGGAGATACAGGATTCTCCATGTTCCCAATCTTTTTCATTAAACCAATGACTGCAATGAAATTAAGACCATTTTACCAATCGCACTGTGCCCTTTAAAATGACACCAAACATGAAAAGGAAAACCAACATATTCACAAGATACATCATATGTGATATATAGACATTCTTAATGTACTTTCAGTGCCTTGAGGAGGGAGAGGGGGAGGGAGAAGAGGAGGGAGAGGGGGATGCAGAGATAAGGAAGAAGGACAGTTTGGACAGGCGATGTCCTGTGCTCTGTCTTTGCTATCTTCTGTCCAGGGGTGCATTTTACTGCTTTATTGCAGTATTTTGTTTTAACAGGAAAATCAGTTCTTACAATGTGATGTCGCCGGCGCCGTTTTAATGACAGACAAAATTCACATTTGCACACATTCGCTGGTCAAAAACCCCGTAACTGCATTTGAGTTAGACTTTTGTAAAATGTTAACAATATGTTGATAAGTTATAGGCCTACAACAACATCAAATTTGTTTTCACCATGGGAAAATCATAAGCACAAGTGCGCCCCCGCGCTGTTTCGTGCTGGAACTTACACAAAGCAGCTGAGTGATCCTCGTCACCTAGGTAACATACATTCCTAAGAAATTTGTTCTTTGCTTAATGATTGCTGATACACTTAATTTATTAACATTTAATCATGTTATGATAATAACATTAAATTATTAATTTATGGCTTTAATGTGCACATATTCGCTATCTAATTTTGAATCTATAGTATTCTTTACTCTCTGCTTGTCTTCACACGTATAAATATGGTAAAACCCTGAAACCCTGTATATCTATATTATCTATATTATTTGTATGGTTGTTAGTAATAGTGAATAAATCTAAAGCTTTTGAGACTATTATTTTGTGTTATAGAATTTGCCATGAAGATGTGACCATTGCTTCTTTTTAATGTAGGCTTACTAAATAATCTTAATATAAAAAAGGGAGGGGGGTGCCCTTTTTCAGTTTCAACACATGCCCATCTAAAGGTCTGTTCACGGCCCTGGCTTACATTATATCTTGAGATTTTCTTTTAGCGGAAAACATTAAACAATGTGTGTAAACAAAAAATATACAGAATATTATTAGTATTATTTTTTTATTCTTTCACATTTTCATGTTGAGGAATAAAAAAGAATATACTGTACATATGCATGGATGAAAGTAGGCTCTTCAGTCTGATAAATATAAAGCCAGGCGCAGACAAAATGTGCTCGCTGACAGACGTTGCAGGGACACAGATAACGTGTGCTTTGCGAAGTTTCTTACAGCGCTTTGTGTTTTCTGTTCTTAAACCTGTTTCCTTCAATGAAACTTAAAGGAAGCATATGTCTCGATCATTTTGCTATCAGATAAGTTCTCCAGATCCTTCAGGTTTCGGGGCTGTCGATGGGCAATACAGACTTTCAGCTCCCTCCAAAGATTTTCTATTGGGTTTAGGTCTGGAGACTGGCTAGGCCACTCCAGGACCTTGAGATGCTTCTGATTTGCCCTGTCTGTGTGTTTCGGGTCGTTGGCATGCTGGAAGACCCAGCCACGACCCATCTTCAATGCTCTTACTGAGGGAAGGAGGTTGTTGGCCAAGATCTTGCGATACATGGCTTCATCCATCCTCCCCTCAATATGGTGCAGTCTTCCTGTCCCCTTTGCAGAAAAGCATCCCCAAAGAATGATGTTTCCACCTCCATGCTTCATGGTTGGGATGGTGTTCTTGGGGTTGTACTCATCCTTCTTCTTCCTCCAAACACGGCGAGTGGAGTTTAGACCAAAAAGCTCTATTTTTGTCTCATCAAACCACATGACCTTCTCCCATTCCTCCTCTGGATCATCCAGATGGTCATTGGCAAACTTCAGACGGGCCTGGAAATGCGCAGGCTTGAGCAGGGGGACATTGTGTGCGCTGCAAGATTTTAATCCATGACGGCGTAGTGTGTTACTAATGGTTTTCTTTGAAACTGTGGTCCCAGCTCTCTTCAGGTCATTGACCAGGTCCTGCCGTGTAGTTCTAGGTTGATCCCTCACCTTCCTCATGATCATTGATGCACCACAAAATGAGATATTGCATGATACCCCAGACAGAGGGAGTCATCTTGAACTTCTTCCATTTTCTAATAATTGCGCCAACAGTTGTTGCCTTCTCACCAAGCTGCTTGCCTACTGTCCTGTAGCCCATCCAAGCCTTGTGCAGGTCTACAATTTTATCCCTGATGTCCTTACACAACTCTCTGGTCTTGGCCATTGTGGAGAGGTTGGAGTCTGTTTGATTGAGTGTGTGGACAGGTGTTTTGTATACAGGTAACGAGTTCAAACAGGTGCAGTTAATACAGGTAATGAGTGGAGAACAGGAGGGCTTTTTAAAGAAAAACTAACAGGTCTGTGAAAGCCGTAATTCTTACTGGTTGGTAGGTGATCAAATACTTATGTTATGCAATAAAATGCAAATTAATTATTTAAAAATCATACAATATGATTTTCTGGCGTCACTTTCAATGCGTCTCTCACAGTTGAAGTGTACCTATGATAAAAATTACAGACCTCTACATGCTTTGTAAGTAGGAAAACTTCAAGAACATTCAAGAACATTTCAGATGGCACTCGAGGCTTTTGCGTCTGAAGTCTTCATATATATATGTATATACTTTAAAGTTTAACCCTCTGGGGTCTGAGGTGTTTTTGGGTTAAACAAACTACCCCAACACCTATTGTCCCAAAAACTACATTTCCTGTAATTCCCAACTGAATTTATAAAGGACACCAGGAAAGACCCGTTTTATTTAACAAAATTAAATAAAACATCAAACCCATATCTTGGTTGTGGTTTAATTTACTCACTAGCATGCACTCTAGAAATAAATTATTATTGGCTTGTCGCTCTTTGAGGTTCAGTGCGTGCTAAAGAGACAACGTTGCACCTCCAGTTCCAATGTTTGGGTGAATAATATTTAAAGAAACAAAATAATTACATAGAAATGTATAAATAGACACCAAAAACATAAATCCCTTAGAGCAAACAAAATATACATTTCTCATACAAAAATAAAATAAACAAATGAAATGTTTCTTCAGTGTGGCCTTAGCCATCACAGTGATCAAATACAATCAACTTGTTAACAAGTTGTGCATGTTTGTGATGACATAACTTAAATGCAAATGCACCAGGGTTTGATAGAATCAAATTGAGTGTGAAACCAGATCCACACTGCGGGGGGCACTGGGATCAATCGTGCTCGCAATCGTGAGGAAAAGCCTTCACACGCGAGCAGCTCATGATCCTGTTTTCAGTGTTTCAGAGTCAGGATTATCATGGAGAGGAGTTAATGAAAATTTGTTTCCATATCCCTCACGCTTCCTAATCTGCCACCAAACATTCACCATGTTCCTTAGAATAACGTTGCCTCTAATTAGGCCTGTAATTTTAGAAGGTGATTGTCACGGCCAGCTCGTTCCCGACCGTAACATAACATGAAAAAATTATCTGTTACAGAAATATAACACAATGTCTAGGGATTTAAATTAAAAAAGAGAAAATAATAGTCCAATGGGTCAATAAATGTGGGTAAATAAAAGACAAACTAAATGAGAACAAATTCAAGCAAACGACTTCTCTGGAGAACTACGTTCCACCCATAAATTATCCAATTAACAGTGACGTCACAGTCGAATGGAATACTGCCACCATCAGGTAGAGAATAAAAAGACAGGGTCGTAAAAGTGACCTATATAACAAGTTATATAGCGGAATCCCATTCAATGTTGCTGGCTCACACCCAATCCATACGGAATCCGGATCATTTATGAACCATTCCAAAAGAAATCTAGACTGAGCAGTCAACAGATACGTTGAAAAGCACAGAACTGCCAGGTTGCCTGCTTTGACAAGGTAACACAACACACCACACTGCAGCCTGGGTCTTTTCATTGACCATATGAATGAAATTATTGAGCTATTTAAATTGCCTCTGATAGGAAGCATTTGAAATATATAGAGAAGGCGCGGAAGAATATTAATTTAGATTTAAATTTAATTAAACGATAAAGGGTATAGAGCTGGTCCAGTGTTCCACGACCGGGACGAAAACCACACTGTTCCTCCTGAATCCGAGGTTCTACTATCGGCCGGATTCTCCTCTCCAGTACCCTGGCATAGACTTTCCCAGGGAGGCTGAGAAGTGTGATCCCCCTATAGTTGGAGCACACCCTCCGATCCCCCTTCTTGAAAAGAGGGACCACCACCCCGGTCTGCCAGTCCAAAGGTACTGTCCCCGACCGCCACGCGATGTTGCAGAGGCGTGTCAGCCAAGACAGCCCCACAACATCCAGAGACTTGAGGTACTCAGGGCGGATCTCATCCACCCCCGGTGCCTTGCCACCGAGGAGTTTCTTGACTACCTCGGTGACTTCAGCTTGGGTGATGGACGAGTCCACCTCCGAGCCCTCAGCCTCTGCTTCCTCAATGGAAGACGTGACGGCGGGATTGAGGAGATCCTCGAAGTATTCCTTCCACCGTCCGGTGATATCCCCAGTCGAGGTCAACAGCTGCCCACCTCCACTGTAAACAGCGTTGGTAGGGCACTGCTTCCCCCTCCTGAGGCGCCGGACGGTTTGCCAGAATCTCTTCGAGGCCGACCGATAGTCCTTCTCCATGGCCTCACCGAACTCCTCCCAGGCCCGAGTTTTTGCCTCCACAACCACCCGGGCTGCAGTCCGTTAGGCCCGTCTGTACCCATCAGCTGCCTCAGGAGTCCCACAAGCCAGCCAGGCCCGATAGGACTCCTTCTTCAGCTTGACGGCATCCCTTACTTCCAGTGTCCACCCCCGGTTTCGGGGATTGCCGCCTCGACAGGCACCGGAGACCTTACGGCCACAGCTCCGAGTGGCCGCGTTGACAATGGAGGTGGAGAACATGGTCCACTCGGACTCAATATCTCCAGACTTCCTCGGGATCTGGTCGAAGCTCTGCCGGAGGTGGGAGTTGAAGATCTCTCTGACAGGAGATTCGGCCAAACGTTCCCAACAGACCCTCACAGTACGTTTGGGTCTGCCGAGTCTGTCCAGCTTCCTCCCCCGCCATCGGATCCAACTCACCACCAGGTGGTGATCAGTTGACAGCTCCGCCCCTCTCTTCACCCGAGTGTCCAAGACATACGGCCGGAGGTCGGATGAAACGACCACAAAGTCGATCATCGACCTCCGGCCTAGGGTGTCCTGGTGCCATGTGCACTGATGGACACCCTTATTCTTGAACATGGTGTTCGTTATGGACAAGCTGTAACTAGCACAGAAGTCCAATAACAGAACACCACTCGGGTTCAGATCAGGGGGGCCGTTCCTCCCAATCACGCCCCTCCAGGTGTCACTGTCGCTGCCCACGTGGGCGTTGAAGTCCCCCAGTAGAACGACGGAGTCCCCAGTCGGAGCACTTTCCAGCACCCCTCCCAGAGACTCCAAGAAGGCCGGGTACTCTGCACTGCCATTCGGCCCGTAAGCACAAACGACAGTGAGAGACCTATCCCCGACCCGAAGGCGTAGGGAAGCGACCCTCTCGTTCACCGGGGTGAACTCCAACACATGGCGGCTGAGCTGGGGGGCTATAAGCAAACCCACACCAGCCCGCCGCCTCTCACCATGGGCAACTCCAGAGTGGTGAAGAGTCCATCCTCTCTCGAGGAGTGTGGTTCCAGAGCCCAAGCCGTGCGTAGAGGTGATCCCAACTATCTCTAGTCGGAATCTCTGAACCTCACGCACAACCTCAGGCTCCTTCCCCGCCAGAGAGGTGACATTCCATGTCCCTAGAGCTAGATTCCGCGTCCAGGGATCGGGTTGTCTAGGCCCCCGCCTTCGACTGCCGCCCGATCCACTTAGCACCGGCCCCTTACGGTCCCTCCTGCAGGTGGTGGGTCCACGGGAGGGTGGCCCCATGTCGCTCCTTCGGGCTGAGCCCGGCCAGACCCCATGGGGGGAGGCCCGACCACCAGGCGCTCGCATACGAGCCCCAACCCCGGGCCTGGCTCCAGGGTGGGGCCCCGGCTGCGCCATACCGGGCGACGTCACGGTCCTCGTTTTTTTTGGCATCATGAGGGTTTTTGAACCGCTCTTAGTCTGATCCGTCGCCTAGGACCTGTTTGCCTTGGGAGACCCTACCAGGGGCATATAGCCCCAGACAACATAGCTCCTAGGTTCATTGGGGTACTCAAACCCCTTCACCACGGTAAGGGGGCAGTTTTTCCTGGGAAAGTCTATGCCAGGGTACTGGAGAGGAGAATCCGGCCGATAGTAGAACCTCGGATTCAGGAGGAACAGTGTGGTTTTCGTCCCGGTCGTGGAACACTGGACCAGCTCTATACCCTCTACAGGGTGCTGGAGGGCTCGTGGGAGTTTGCCCAACCAATCCACATATGCTTTGTGGATTTGGAGAAGGCATTCGACTGTGTCCCTCGCGGCGGCCTGTGGAGGGTGCTCCGGGAGTATGGGGTCCGGGGCCCTTTGCTAAGGGCTATCCGGTCCCTGTACGACCGGAGCAGGAGCTTGGTTCGTATTGCCAGCAGTAAGTCAGACTTGTTCCCGGTGCGTGTTGGACTCCGGCAGGGCTGCCCTTTGTCGCCGGTTCTGTTCATAATTTTTATGGACAGAATTTCTAGGCGCAGCCAGGGGCCGGAGGGGGTCAGGTTTGGGGACCACACGATTTCATCTCTGCTCTTTGCGGATGATGTTGTCGTGTTGGCCTCATCAAACCAGGACCTCCAGCATGCACTGGGACGGTTTGCAGCCGAGTGTGAAGCGGCTGGGATGAAAATCAGCACCTCCAAATCCGAGGCCATGGTTCTCAGTCGGAAAAGGGTGGTTTGCCCGCTTCAGGTTGGTGGAGAGCTCCTGCCTCAAGTGGAGGAGTTCAAGTATCTTGGGGTCTTGTTCACGAGTGAGGGAAGGATGGAACGGGAGATTGACAGGCGGATCGGTGCAGCTTCTACAGTAATGCGGTCCCTGTACCGGTCTGTCGTGGTGAAGAAGGAGCTGAGCCGCAAGGCGAAGCTCTCGATTTACCAGTCAATCTATGTTCCTACTCTCACCTATGGTCATGAGCTGTGGGTCATGACCGAAAGGACAAGATCCCGGATACAAGCGGCCGAAATGAGCTTTCTCCGCAGGGTGGCTGGGCGATCCCTTAGAGATAGGGTGAGAAGCTCGGTCACTCGGGAGGAGCTCAGAGTAGAGTCGCTGCTCCTCCACATCGAGAGGGGTCAGTTGAGGTGGCTCGGGCATCTTTTCCGGATGCCTCCTGGACGCCTTCCCGGGAAGGTGTTCCGGGCATGTCCCACCGGGAGGAGACCCCGGGGAAGACCTAGGACACGCTGGAGAGACTATGTCTCCCGGCTGGCCTGGGAACGCCTCGGTGTCCCCCCGGAAGAGCTGGAGGAAGTGTCTAGGGAGAGGGAAGTCTGGGCATCCCTGCTTAGACTGCTGCCCCCGCGACCCGGCCCCGGATAAGCGGTAGAAGATGGATGGATGGATGGATAAATGATAAAGGCAGGCCGCACCATGTCTGCTGGTTATGTTTCACTGATTGTAAAAGGGGGAGAAAATTTAAACTATATAGCTCTGATAATCGACGAGAAATCTTTAAACCCAAATAGAACAATGTTGTGGACCAATGGAACGGTTGCAATATATTAGGGTCTGTTCTATACGCATTATTAAGAGGCATAACTTCACTTTTTGAAAAGTTTATCTTATATCTGGGAAAACAAACTATACTCACTAATCGGTCTTATCTGCTTAGGAATGGGTTGCTTGGGGGATTCCAGATACAACAAGAAATCATCAGCATTAAAAGTAATATAATTGTCTGGTTTTAGCCAGGTTTCTGTCAAACACAGCACATCTAGATTATAGTCTGTAATCATATCATTAACAATAAGTGCTTTTGAAGCAAGGGATCTAATATTCAGCAACCCAAGCTTTATCATTTGCTCATTTGTGTTATATCTGTTTTTTATTTGTTGAACATCAATTACATTTTTACTCTTAGATGGGTTTGGAAGTTTTTTGTATGTCCTAATTCGAGGAACAGACACAGTCTCTATATGATGATATCTAGGTGAAAGAGGCTCTATGTGATGGGATTTATCTGACCTTGGTGACGTGAGACAGCTGGCAGATGGTCGGTTTAGCCAGTCTGTCTGCTTCCTGATCTGAGGCCCAGATTGTCATGTTTTATCTCTAAGACTATAAGCCATAATACTAGAGAGAAGAGCAGCACCATCCCAGGAGGGATGGATACCATCTCTTTTCAACAGGTCAGGTCTGCCCCAAAAACTTTTCCAATTGTCTATGAATTCTATATTATTTTGCGGACACCACTTAGACAACTAGCCATTGAGTGAGGACAGTTTACTAACTATCTCATCACTCCTGCGAACAGGAAGGGGGCCAGAGCCAATTACAGTGCCTGACATAGTACTTGCGAGTTTACATCAATTTTAACATCAATTTTGGTGATCTCCGACTGGCGGAGTCGAACATCATTAGTGCCGACGTGAATAATAATCTTAGAAAATTTACGATTAGCATTAGCCAGCACTTTTAAATTTGCTTTGATGTCAGGCGCTCTGGCTCCCGGCAAACATGTGACTATGGTGGATGGTGTCTCTATTTTCACGTTCCTGTAATAAAATCGCCAATAATAAAATAAAATTTCACAACGACAGCACAAGGACGTTGATCCGTTGGCGGTCGGCACGAGGGGACCCGATGACATATGTCAATTTGAACTAATCCCCCTTGAAACAACTGAATTGTAAGATCTCAGGCAATCAGGACTGAAAAAAGTCAGCCGGGTTGCTACTCTCGCAGCCCTCTTGGGGGCCGATGATCTGCACATTGTACCGCCAGTTCCTATTCTCAACATCCTCAATTTTCTCCACAGCGGATTCCAGCTTGTTCTCTTAACTCTGTAAACCTTGCACCATGTGAAGTCATAGCAACCTCCACGCCTGAGACTCAGCAATCCATTTCGTCAAATCGCATGTCCAACCACACCAGTTTCGAGGAACAGACGTCGAGCCTCTGCACAACTCAATCTATTTTCCTGTCGAGTGAAGTTTCAATCTCTTTAAGGACTTCCGTTGTAATCCTTTCGAGCAGGTTGTCAATCTCGGCCTTCGCTAACAATCCGGGAGGCTGGTCCGCCATGTTAGTTTGACCGCTCTGAGAAGAGCCCACCTTGCTCAGTTTATGAGCTTTTGCAGAGAAGATGAGCTTTTTCTGAGTACTAGGCATAGTCTTTTCCATCAAATGTATACCATAAAGCCAAAGATGTCACAATTCTAATACTAAAAATAAAAACGTGCTGCGGGAGAAAGAAACATTTCTGTTCAGACAGTAAATGCTATCACGCATACTCAGTGTTACTGCTGAGTCTACTGCTAAGCTGAAAACTGCTGCAACCTGAATATATATACACAACTAAAAAGTCAAAGCATTTCCAAAGTTTCCAGTATGTTCAATACATTTCAACTGTTTTGATTAATACATTATAAATATTTACTTTTCCCCCTGAAAACCTTGGCAAAAGTTTGGTTATGTTTTTTAACTTTGTGTCAACTTATTTAAAAATTGAATAAGCTCTTCCTGTAAAGATATTCCACCTTAAAAAAATATATTGGTTTATTTAGAGTCGGAGTGACTGTCAGCCACGTCTAAAAGTGAGTAACTTTAGTAAATTGTGGATAAGTGCTGATTCAAGACACAAACTGTTTAGATTGATTCAGTCCGAGTTGGTGAAGTGGTTCGACCAGTTCACACAAAAAAAAAGGTTCAAGAGAAAGATTTGTTAACGAACTGGAGATCACTAGTCACTACTTGTGTTGTATTGTCATTAGCTCCTTGCAGTTTTCTGCTAAAACTATTTTTTTCACACAGTTACAAATAATACCTAATGAATGGCTGAAGTAGGTATAAATGTGTCATGTCATGAGGATTTTTGCTGTGTGTTTTTATAGATTGTCTGGCTGTATGGTGACAGAGGAAGGCTGTGGTTATGTGTCTTCAGCTCTGAGTTCAAACCCCTCACACCTGAGAGAGCTGGATTTGAGCTACAATCACCCAGGAGATTCAGGAGTCAAGCTACTCTCTGAAAAACTGGATAAACTCAAGTATGTAGAGCAGTGGTTCCCAAACTTTTTGAAAGCATGGCACCCCTTTGTAGTGTTTTTTTTTTCCACGGCACCCTAACCCAATTAAACTAAACGAACATATGTACATACATATATACAATTATATCCAGATGAGCAAACAACCAATGAAGCATAAACAGCAGCATGAATTTATTATGAATGCATTACAACAGACATAATATGAGGCGAAACAACCCCTTCAGATGAATCATCAGTCCATTAATAACTGGACACACGTCAACAGACTGATTTTAACCAATAAGGCTACTGTATGTGAGAATCATTGGAATAAAACAGATTTAAAGATACTTAACTATTTAAATAATAATAAACAACACCAAATATTTTTGCATATGTTGGTGTTTTGATATTATTTTAAAATATGCTGTAAACAGGGTTAGCCTATAATAGTTTTGCATTTTTCATTAGTTTTTATTTTTATTTCGTTTTGACTTTTTGTTTTCAAATTCAGTTTAGTTTTAATTAGTTTTTAAAGTGGGTTTGCTAGTTTAGTTTAGTTTTTATTTTTTGAAAATGCTTAGTTTTCGTTTAGTTTTTATTAGTTTTAGTGTTAGTTTTAGTCTTTTTTTTTTGTAATTTGGGTTATTTGTCAGGGGCAAGATTCAAAAAGACATAATGACATAACATTATTTAATATTTGAATCACAGCTTATATAGTGTTTTGACATCGACAACCACAACCAAAAAGTGTATTTTTCCTCAAACTTGCAACTAGTTAACTTTCTAAAGAAGGCGCAATCGCTTCTCGGGTCGACATTAACACACTGACAAAATTATATTCAGAATTTAAAATATTTTTATACCACTTTTTAATGTGTGATTGTGTAAAAAGGTGTTCACGAGATAGAGAGACCTACCTTTCGCGAACTTGCTTTCAACGTCAAACGAACACTCGTTCTCATGGAGACGCGGTGAGCACGGAGGGGAGGAGCTGTGTGTGTGTGTGTGTGTGTGTGTGTGTGTGTGTGTGTGTGTGCGCGCGCGCATGTGAGAGACGCATGAGTGACAGAGAGAGCAGGAAAAGGAAATGCAGCTGAACGAATACGCTGCGTGTTTTAAATAGCGTTTTTTCCCACCTAGTTTTCGTTTTTTCGTTCGTTTTCGTTAACGATTATAACCTTGGCTGTAAAAGGTTATTATATGGTACGATAGTTATTTTAGGCTGTTTAAATTGGAAAATAAAGCTGAGATTCTGCGGCACCCCTAGCCAGTTGTCACGGCACCCTAGGGTGCCGCGGCACCCACTTTGGGAACCACTGATGTAGAGGATGAAGAGTTGATTAAACAACTCCAAAAAAAGCATTACAATATTCACATATTACAAACTAGTTTGTCTTTATTTCTTTCATACATTTACAATTGTAAAAAATACAGCAGCCACACACTCAAACACTGTGCAAGATCAATTTATTATTTATTTATTTCATACATTTACAAAAGTTCCAATTGATAATTAACAGAGGTTTAGCTCTAGTTATACTATTGAATGCTTCATTCTGATTGATTGATGAATGTGTGTAATTATTATCCAGTAAACCCACACCTAAAGTAGTTCCAGTCATGTCTTGACCACATTACAGTTCCATATAACTTTGTCAAATGATTTCAGTGATGTCAACCTTCACCTTACAAAAACAAAACAAAGACACTGACCAAACAAATAAATATAAAAAACAATTAGATAAAAATTGCAAACTATTTCCATGATTTTCCCACAAAATTACATTTTATTATCTATGGAAAGTACACTTTTCTCACAGGATCTGCTCAGCTTCACACAAAGGAGGCTTCATTTTTTCTTAACACAATGGTAACTTTCATCTAGGTTGTACACAACACAGCTTGTACATGGACTTTACAGGGTTAATCTATTCACCATAGGTGCATGTATCCAGGTGTGTGTGGGTGTGGCACTACAATAGAAAGAGAATAAAGATATAAATTAACTCACATGTATCAAGTAGTATCCAAAGACATTTACATTATAAACTACTCAGGTTAAATGTTACAAAATAATTAAAATATGAAATATTATACCACCACTTAGTGGTGAGAACTGGTACATACATTCAAAACCAGAACTGCTCATGAGGTAATTTACATAAACTGCACATAAGCATAAACATATTGTATATAAAATTTAAATAAAAAGACATTCAGTTACTATTATGTGTAACAGACAAATGCAAAAATACAGTATTTGATTACAAAAAATATGTATATATTTTTTTATGGAAATACGAGTAATGCATATCTGTAACGTTGCATGTAGGATAAACTCACAAAGAAGAAAGATCAAACATCAACTTTAAAGGGCACCTATTATGCTACTTTTTAGATGTAAAATAAATCTCTGGTGTCCCCAGAGTGTGTATGTGAAGTTTTAGCTCAAAATACAATGATGCACAATGATCTGACAATGATGCCTACAGAAACAGATAATATATGCTGCATGGAGATAGAAAAGGTATGGTATAGTAGGGCTTGATGATTTCATAATCGCAATTAATCGAACAAGTTACCTCGATTACGATTATTGAACGATTATTTTTGAAAAAAAAATTCTCTCATATGTCAATGGCAAGGCTTATACTGTAAATATGTTAACGGTTATTTTTTCTAATGAAAGAGTGCATAATCCTATCTTTGTGATTCTAAAATAAGGAAACACACAGATATAGCTATTAATGCTTATTTATTAAATATTTCAAACAATTGAATAAAATGCACTGTTTTCACTGTTCATATTCGGTAATGTGATTGTGCTCCAAGTGTTGAAACAGATTGGTGGTATTACCTTTGGTCGCTATAACAGTTTTTCTGCAGTGTTTGCATTTGACTTGAGTTTGTTCAGTGTCGTCTTTATTGAAGCCAAAATGTGTCTTCAATAAACGACGGATACTGCGTGTTTTTTTGGTACAAGCGAGTTGACTCTGTGTTTGAGTTCTCCTCCATGTTACTTCAATGTCGCAGACTGGACGGGGCGGAGTCACGTGACTACACACGCAGTAATATGTTTTAAGGGGAAAGTACATTAACACACAGTGGATGGAAATATTAATAGGATTAAAAAAACGAAATAATCGCCTTGGTAAAATTATGTCGGTTATAGGCTCTGAATTTCGGTTTCGATTACTTTTCGATTAATCATCCAGCCACGCCCGCCGACAGGGGGGGGACAAACGGGTCTGTTGTCTCGGGCCCAGGTTAGAGGGGAGGCCCAGAACTGGGCCCTCATTAAATTATAATAATTTAAATAGGCCTATTTGTGGAAATAAATATGTAATATTTGAGTTACTTAAAAGCTTTTTATTTGTTTTCTTCCTAATTGTCCTTGAAATAGTGGTCAAGAACCCGTCCACCCCCCAACACCAAAATGGTTTGGCCACTGATCAAAATTTGATGTTGTCATTTGATTTGAAGTTCAGTTCAGTTCAAAATGTCCGGTCAGCTCAAGTCCGGTGCTCAGAAAAGGAAAGAAAAGAGGAGAAGAAGAGAAGAAAATAGAGCCCTGGGGGATTTTCTAAACAAATATTTAAAAAAAGGTGGTGACGGTGAAGCTGTAACTAGTAAAGTCAACGTAGAGCAAGGTAATGGTGCGTTCACACCGGACGCGAATAACGCGTCTGGCGCGAGTGATTTCAATGTTAAGTGAATGCAAAGACGCGTTACGTGCGTAAAAATTCCTGCGGCGCGAATGAGACGTAGAGCGCGGCGCGGTAGACATGAATACGCGCGAATGGCGCGAATTGAGTGTCTGGCGCGTTAAGCGCGAATGATTTTATAGTGCTTTTTGTGCATTCACGCGTTTGACGCGAATTCGCGTCTGCCGCCCGAGTTGAAAAATCTGAACTTCTGTGTCAATTTGCGCCGCGTTAACCAATCAGGAGCCTGCTTGCTGCAGCTGTCACGTGGTGAAGTGACAGTTTATAATGTTATTTTATGTTTGGCCTCAATAAATTATTTATATAATATGACTAAAATGCACAACAAAGCAAATCTTTCACATAAAAACTCGATTTCAATATATGAGACAGATACTCATGTTGTATTGAATGCTATTTATTCCATATCTATTCTAGATTATATGAAACATTATTAATCTAATGTAAAGACAACAAACACAATTTAGTGTATAAAAACAAAACAAAAAATCACAGGACAGGTTTCACTTTTGGAGGCTGGCTCCATTTATCAAAACAAAAATAAATGACAGATTAGGTGGGTGCGGGCGAGGGTGAACCTCGCGCCGGGCTGTACAGCGCGGGCTCGTCAGGCAGCGACCACTCGAGGCCGAGGCTTTATACGGCCTACGCCGTCCTCGTCAGCGTCCTCACCGTTAGTTCCACCAAACCTAGCTCCTGGAGCAAATTGTGAAACTCCTGAAACCCTCCGGAGGGTCTGGTGGACCCGAGTACAGCGACGATGTCCCCTACACAGCTGTTTCTGCTCTCCAGCATATATGAGCTGTGACTCTCTCGATTAATGCTAATGCTAATGCTCGATAAACATCTAAAAAAGATGGCCGCCAACGGGTTTCGAAACTTTCGCCTCTGACTCACGTAAATTCCGCTTCAAACTTTTGTTTTTACACGCGTCAATTTCGCTCTTGACGCGCGAATTAACACAAAGTGGTCAAGCGTATATCTAGACGCGGCAGGCGCGAATTTGACGCGCTATTCGCGTCCGGTGTGAACGCACAGTAAGAAACAGCGCAGCCAACGTTTACGAGACTTGTCAGGGGTTTTCCTGCATTTAATTTTTTTTAAGCAATTTTTTTTTTGTCCTGCCAAAGCCTTATTTGATCGGTGAGTTATGTAGAATAGAATGAATGACTGCTGCGTTTGACAGGGCGATAACGAGCAGAGAGAGCCCCGGCCGCGCGCACGCACTCACGTCTTCAAACAACACGAGCGCTGTCTTGCACTCTCTCCCTCGCGCATATTAATCAGTCAATTGACACGATAGTAAAAGGTCGGAAGACCGCAGTTTCACGTGGAGCATTTTCTCTTGAATTACCGCGGGGTGTGAATTGTGCTAAAAAAAAACTTTGCCTTATCTTTTCCAAAAAGCGGCCATTCAGTTGACATAAACCACAATTTCAGTAAACGAAAAAACCTATCCAGTGATGAAATGTTTTCTGTGTTGACACAAATCTTGTGCAATGTCCTAAACACCCGAGATAATCACACAATGCGTGCCGTATACTCAAACGAATGACTCCTTTGAACCATTCACTTTAATGAATGGTTAAAACAACTGATCTGTCCAACACTGAATTGGTGTATAAAAAAAATCGGTCACACTTTACAATAATGTTTCATTTGTGACCGATCACGGAAAGTAGGGACACAAGTCGGTTCTGGGGCATTTTGAGTTATTCACAAAAAATTCTGAAAGTGTAGTCTCCAAGCTTTCCAACGATGTGTAACACATGGAGATCTGATAATATTTGGAGAAGTTATGGCCATTTGAATGTAGGCACTCAAAAAAGCTCAAAGTGGAGAAAACAGCCTCTGAAGATTGTTCAGTTCTCACCTCTCTCTGCTGCTGGGAGTGACAATAGGGCTCATTTACATCTCATTTAGATAAGCCATACCCCCTGTAAAGCTGTAAAGCACAGGGGGGAGCAGAAAGGTCAGGAAAATGTGTCATAAAAATAAATAAATAAATAAATAAATTTTCGCAAACAGGTAATATATAAATAAATGTCTCTTAGCATCTACCGATAAAACTGTATAGGCAACTCTAGTGTACACTGAATAAAAAATAAGATAAACTTTAGACAATGTTCAAATCAAAAACAGGATGTGCGATGTGCTATGTGATATATATATATATATATATATTTATACACAGTATGAGTAGGCTATGAATCCAAGTATGAATCAGAATAGATTTTATTGCCATTGTCAATGAAAGGTTTCACAGACTAGGAATTTTCTTCGGTGTACTCGTGCAACATGAAACAAACTTTTGCTAATGATAAATAATAAGCAATAAACTATGGAAATAGGCATAGGCGTAATTTGCGGGTGGGACAGATGGGACATGTTCCCACCACTTTTTAAAACATCTCGCGACACGAATGTACCAATTCTACAAATAAATAAAACATGTCCAGTTAACTGGCAGAGCATTCATTTCGTTCGTTTTTTAAAAAAGATACTAGCGCTGAAGGGGGAGGGGGGGGGGGGGGGGGGGGGGGGGGGCATCTAAGATTATCTCGTCCCGGGCCCAGGCAAGACTGTTAGCTGGCCTGCATCCAGCCCTATGGTATAGTTCAGTTTAACTTATTGTAACAAGGGATCCACTGGAGGCAAGTTTGTAGAACCCAAATGCAGTTTATCCAAAGATCCAAAACAAAATACAAAACAAAGACTTGGCATGGCAAAACATGAAACATAGGACTCACCGACAGCAGTTACACAAACAAAATACAAGACAAAGACACATGACAAACATGAGGGCTTAAATACACACAAGACTAATGACAAGACAAGGGACACCTGTGAACAATGACAGACAATTAACCAATGACAACATGACACATCAGACAAGGGAACACATGGCAGGATCACATGACTAACAAGGAATCACATGACAAGGACATAAAACATGAGATGAAACGAAACCAAAACAAGACGTGACAGATTTGTAACAAGAAATATGTCACCTTGCTTGTATCCACTACAAGCCTGTTGTAGTAGAGTAGACCCTGTCCATATGATAGCCAAAACTTTACTTAGCAGTTTTATGAAGTTCATTGTACATCACAGAAAAAGATGAAGCATAAATCACTTTAAGAGCTGAATAAATCACAGTGAAAGAAGAGAACATTAAAGTGTTATCCATAAACTCTCTCTCTCCCTTTCATTATCATCAACATCAACATCAAGAGCCATTTACCCTGCCTTTTCACTAGAAATTTCAAACAACATGATTAAAGGGGTGATGAACTGAGAAATCAAAATTTCCTTGAGCTTTTGACATATAAGAGATCATCATACTATAATAATATCCTGTAAGTTTCAGAACTGAAAACTACCTTGTTAGTCCAATAAAAGCTATAGCTATAAGCTATAATTTTATAGACATCAGGCTCAGCAAACGACTCGTTTTTCAAAGTGGGGAACTATGACGTCAAAGAGGATAAAACACCGCCTCCACAAAAGAAGATCAACGCCTACTTCAACACGGCCTGTTTAGCCCCGCCCACCGATTCGCCCAAACATGCTAAATAACATAGGACGACATGATGATTGCTAAACCGGATCGAGCTACTTCCCAGCAATAAACATGCTGTTGACTAAATATTGTGCAGTGCCTGTTTGTGGAAGAAGACAGTTTGCATTCGGATTCCAGCATGGTTAAACTTTATTAAATCAGTCAATCACAATTTCCCGACACGGATCTGCCAGCAACATGTAAGTAACCATGTGTATTCTAATGCCTGATCTGTGATCAGTGATTTCTGTGTAATTATTCAAGTTCAGATTCTCTTAAAATCGTTCAATACTGTTTATGCATCAGTGACTAAACGATCAACTTCACATAATTTCTCGTAGTATTATGAAAATAATCCTTTTTAAACTGTTATTAAATTATACACAAAGCGATCAAAGAACGATCCCTTTCCATTCGCCCAAGCTGTCAATCAAACAGCACAGCGCGAGCCGCGAGAGCTTATCTGGACACTTACCAAACTCGTGATGAAATAATGACACTGTTACACTACACAACGAAGCTCTTACTGTGTATTCACATCGTGTTTACATTGTGATTTGGTGAATTTTTGCAAAAATTGCGTTGCAATGATAAGATCTTTATTCACGCGATCAACAGACTGTCTGTCATCTGCTCAGTCAGTGCTCATCATGCTGCAACCTTTCATGTGATGGAATAGATTTAAATATAATGCTTTAAACGATACTTTTCACGATTTGTTATCTCGATAGCTGTAATAGTAAAAACGTAGTAAAAGTTTTCGAGAGAGTTCATGTAATACTAGCTATTTCATATGCAAGCATGTCAGCCAATCACAGCAGTGGGCGTTTGCACTGCAGTCTCACAGCAGACACGCCCCTTAAAACTGAGCGTTCAAATCTGAGCCTGAAATCAGGCTTGGAAAAATGGCTTTTATTTATAAATTATGACAATTTTTGATGTAAAAATCATACTAACATTATAAGGGCACCCCAGGAAACATTATAAAATAATAAAACAATCCAGTTCATGACCCCTTTAAATTAATAAATAAAATAACTTTCAATTTTATTTGGAAGGGTAAATGCCATTATATCTGGAAAAATTACATGATTAAGAGCATTGAAGATGGTTGAATTCCTTTGTGTGTCATAACGACTCTTTTTGGTTTGCAATTTTCCAAAAAATGGGGGGAATTGATTTTATATTGCGGTCTGACTATGATTTAAACAGACTACCTGTAAAATTATCTGATTTCCATCAGCAGGCTCTTTTGTACTGGAACCTAATGTTTAAACACAACTTTACACCACATAATACACCTCTGTGGAACAACAGGAAGGTTATATTCTAAGTCAGGGGTGCCCACACTTTTTTGCTTGATGATCTACTTTTAAAATGATCAACACAATGAGATCTACCAACTACCAACTAAAAAACACATTTTAATAAAAAACAAAAACAACAAAAAAACACTTCAAATGCTTGTTGCTACTACAGTAGTAGTACTGCATGTAATCTTGTAATTAAGGAGAAAAATAATAATAAATGTTCATTGTTGATATTCAATTTTAACACTAAACTCAAAATACCTACAACATTTTGCCTTATTCTGATGACTTGCACTGACTGGAATCAGACAGTTTTATATAATCCGGGCAGAAGCTGCGGATAGCTAGTCTCAACTTTTGGCCGTATCTGGTTGGCAAAACTACAAACACACCTTCCTTTTTTAAGAATGACTTAAGTGCCGTTCTTTGTTCTTTTTTCAAAGAAAAGCTTAACTCCAAGTCCTCCAGAGTCGCGGCCAAAGCCGATTCGAAAGACCACTGTTCGCCAGCAGCAGCCGCCATTCTTTGTTTTCAAGTAGCAGGGAATTCATGCAGAACCGTCACAACTCTGCCGTCATTATGTTAAGCCCACCCACCGACTCTATACACGATTTGATTGGCCTGACTAGAGTTTGGTTTTTCCAGCTCGAAAGTCAACGGAGAGTTGCTAGACTACACTTGCTGCAAAATAAATTTTGCTGCCACTAGGGTGTGTCTAGATTTCTAGGCTACTGAAAATCATCCTGCCTAATCATTCACATAAAACAATACATTGATTTAAACTTTGTAAGGCACTTTTTGTTTGGAAAGGCAATATGTGAGTGGGCGTGAATGATCATGAATAATGATGTGATTCACACCTGAGAAGACAATGACCTGCATAATGAGTAAGGTGGGAAGTTGAATGGGTGTGACAGAATTTGTAATGGTGTCGTTAAGCAGTTTCAGACTCTCCTTTACTCTCTCTCGAAGCTCTGTCTAAAGAAGCTTCAGATGTTTGTGTCTTGGATCCAATGTTGCTGCAATCAGAGGTAGAGCCACTTTCTCAGCATCCTCAGCAACAGTGACTATGCGCCGTTTCAGAGATTCTGCCACTGCTGCCTTGAATTCGGAAACTCTTGGAGACTCACTGGTCTGTGTGTTTAGGTGTTTAGTGATGAGGATAGACCATCGAAATGCAAACATGCGTCTCACTACACATGGCTGTTGTGGTGCACTTCAGAGACTGGAGAACAGGTCTCAGTTTTTCTATAATCTGCCAGTGCTCATCATTCAAACCTTCGCATCTGCAAGTTTTGTAGTATTGCGATCTGACAGAACAGCGCACACAGTCCATCTCTGTTCCAAAAGCTGTTCGAACAAATCGCACACAGAATCTCACTGCGTATGACAGTACTGGATAAGTTTGTGTTCAAGTACGTTCTGCTGTTGTTGTTTCTGGCAAAGTGCCGCTGTAGCCACGGTGCTGTGGTGAAAATGTGCCACCAATCGGCTACTGGCAGCTATCACGCTTTTAACCCTCTGGGGTCTGGGGTGTTTTTGGGGTCCTTGAGATGTTCTGACATGCCCTGACATTTGTGCTTTTTTCAGTTGCTTATAAACATATTAATGGCAAAGGTGTAATAACACTCTATTTAGCACGAACAGGGCTACCATAATATGTGAACAACATGTATGTACATGCTTGTATTTTTGAGAGAATAATGTTTATGCATGGTTATTGAAAAAACAAAAAAATGAAAGTTTCTGAAATAAGGCCACACAACACATACTAAATATTGTAAATATATATATATATATATACCGTAAATCCTCTAATATTGGCCTGTATTCCATTAGCGGCGCGGTGTCTCTAACATTGGCCGGTCTCGCTGTTGGCGGAGGTAAATAAAGGCCGGTCTCTAATAGTGGCCGGGCTATTATTAGAACCAACGTTTTTCTGGGCAGGCCACAACATTATGCTTGTGATAGTAACATGCAAATACCACAGGGGGGCAATGTTTGCTAATGAATCCAAGCCATAGCTACGGTAGCCTGGTCATGTCAATCACTTCGCTCTTGACTCGCACGCGAGACTTCAGTCACCGGTAGGCTAATGTTGTTTACCATGTCAGCTGCGGAGCCAAAGAGGATTTTTGGCGAAAATCTATTTTTTAACCCCCTGGGATCGACAATCGCACTGGCGCGATAGGCTCGCTTTTTTTCTTAAGTGCAAAAGAGTTTCAAAATACTCTGTTGACTTTGATCTCTTAATTACGGAGAGCGCGCGTTATTCAAACGCAAATAATCTGAGGCGATCCACGCAAACCTGAACGCCCACAATCAGCTGGATAACACACATCTATCTAAGTAATAATAATCCTGGAAAATTTACCTCAGAAGTGCTTGGAAGTATTATTTCGAGGAGCAACGGATCCAGCTGAGAAATAGGTCCGTTCTATTTGCTTTGTTCTAATCGCAATAGTGTCTGTAAGTTACACGCAAAAAGACACGCGTTTCTAGTGTGTGAATGAATGAATGAAATCAATGAATGCACAGATGCGTGCTGTTGTGGAGCTACTAACTGTTACTGCTGGAACAAATACTGTTTCAAAATGAATCATTGCTTTTCACAAAAAATATTATTTATATTATATTTATTTGTTGTTAATGTTCTGTATGCATACCATAATGTTATATGGTAACTAACTGTACGTTTTCAATAAATTAACCTAGTATTTTATAGGTTAAAATAGACACAAAATCTCGTTTTTATTCATTCTACTGGTAGTCCGTTTTGCTCAAATAGAAATAAAGGCCTGTCTCTAATTCTGGCCTCCTTCCAATAAAGGCCTGGGCCGCGATGCGCTTGAGTAAAATAAAGGCCCGGGCCTATATTAGAGGATTTACGGTATATATATATATATATATATATATATATATATATATATATATATATATATATATATATATATATATATAATTGGTTCACAGTTGGAAACACAGTTGTTGTTGTTTTTTCACAAATTGTGCTTGCAAATTGTATAATATCCAAGGTAAACATTTCTAGTAATTGCGCAGTTAATTGTTCTCATACTGTATTTTCAGTAAGTTTTGGAATATATTCTCTACTCAAATGTGTCACTTATAAAACATAATAAAAATTATTTAAAGAGAAGGCTTATATTGACCTTTTAAGAGTTTGTTTACATCTATCCTTATATACAGTGCAATGCATAAGTGTATACACCCATGCTAAAGTTGACTAAAAAGAGGAATAAAAAATCATATTTTGGAAATTGAACTTAATGCCTTAATTTAAAAAATTAGGAAAAATCCAAACTTTTAGGGCACCAATTTTCTTTGTGAATGAATAATGTATCGTAAATAAATAAATGTTCTTCCTTAAAATACATGGTGCATAAGTGTGTACACCCCTATGTTAAATTCCCATAGAGGCAGGCAGATTTTTATTTTTAAGTATTTTTTTTTAATTAATTTTTAGGATACTATGCATCCTGATAAAGTTCCCTTGGCCTTTGGAATTAAAATAGCCCCACATCATCACATAGCATTCACCATACCTAGAGATTGGCATGGTTTTGAGAGCAATGCAAATCAAACTAGCTTTTAGGCTAACTGAAATAAAACCATGCTAATTTTTTTTAATTAAGGCATTAAGTTCAATTTCCAAAATATGATTTTTTTTCCCTCTTTTTAGTCAACTTTAGCATGGGTGTATACACTTATGCATTGCACTGTGTGTATATATATATATATATATATATATATATATATATATGGCGGAGCGGTATAGGCTTTTAATAAATAATTTAGCTGATGGTGATAATTGTCGACTATGCCACCCTGAATCAATCAGGGAATATCTAAATAACCCAGTAGTGAACACTAGGTCACAGGTTCGTGTGTGCCAGGGAGGTCAGAGACACAAGCACAAATAATTTAATAAACCGTCTTTATTAATGTACAAAAATAGTTAAAATATGTTCTGCTTTAAAAGGCGCCTAGCGCTACATTTACTAAAAATTACACTTAGCAAGAGAAATCATCAAAGAGGGCAGTAAGAAATGCCAGTCAAAAGTGTCACCCACTGCAACACCACCACTACAACACTGCAAGAGAAGGTCCTTCCGCCTGGTCACCTCAGTTCCTGGGAGAACAAATAAGCAAAATAAACAACATAAAGAGTTGAGTTTTAGTAAAACCCCAAAATAATAAACAAAGAAAATATCACAACCAAATTACACATATACAATAATCAGGGTCAACAACGAGACCCACTCAATAGAGCTAGAGCACGTACACATTGATTCTCATAGACTAACAGTCAGATTAACGTTATAACTATTTCTGTCACTCCAGAAAGGAAGGAAGTAGATGATACAAATCCTGTTGACGTGTTTGCTGGCCCAAAGGCGCGATTACAGCGCAAACACCGCGGTTCTCAAAATGGACTCAGGTTATACGAAACACAATCACTGCAGAAACGAAAGGGAGATCATGCTGAAGATCAGAAAAAACACGGTCCGGAGGATGAGAGAGGTGACCCACGCCTCACGAAAGCCTTAACCCCCTGGGGTCGGCTATCGCGCTGGCGCGATAGGCTCGTTTTTTTCCGTATGAGTGCAAAAAATAAAAAAATAAAAAATATTAATTTTTATCTTATATGCTTGTGTTATACATCAATCAATCCTGTTTAGTGTGTATTTTTTTGTGTATACTCATAATAAAAACAAAGTGTTGTGCTTTTCGCTAAATAAAGAAAAATAAACATGATGCGAGTTCTGCCTACTCTCCGTCAGTGAAGTCCATTCTGAAACGCGTCCGAAAATGAACTGTATCTCAGCGAATACTCAGTCAAACAGGCATACAGACACACAGGCAATGAAGCTTGAATTCTCTTCTTTTAAATGAAGTATTTTTTTATAAAAAACAAATATTCACAGTTTATATAATATGTATGTAAAGAGAGAGATGTCAGTCGTTCTCATCTCAGCTAATTAAGTTTTAATGTGACTCCGCCTACGGAGACCGCGCTATACAAACGCAAATGTGAGGCGATCCATACAAACCTGTGAAACGCCCACATCCGCTGGATAAGGCCGGTGACACACTGGATGCGTGGCGTAAGCGTCTCAGCTGCGTGGCGTGTCCGTTTTTATTTCGGCTCCCATGTTAACAGGTTGGAGTTTGCACACTGCCTGTGTGAGACGCGCGTCTCAGGTGCGGCACGAGCCGCGTGGAAAACGTGTGCATTCTAGAAATAGAACCGACGCCTATTTATCACGCGACACGCAAACGTCTTGGAAGCGTTTCCATGCAAAATTGAATAGGAAAATCTGTTTATTTGTCATTTTGACACGAATACATATTAATAAATGTCCTTTTGATGTTTAAAAGTGTCTAGGTTTTGACATAAATGCAAATATAAATGTAATTTTACAAAATATGATCAATTTTCAAATACTGCTGTATTGAATGAACAGCTTTTAGCAAACTATATTGCTATACTGAGATGAGGAATATATACTGTATGTGTTTTGTCAAAAATAAAGTCATCAACTAACTAATGAATCCTTTACTTTGAAATATGTATGATAAAATGTATACTTTAGTTTTGAAAGACGTTGACTAGTTTTGAAAAGATTATAAAGTATGTATGTGCATGCATATATATATATATATATATATATATATATATATATATATATATATATATATATATATATATATATATATATATATGTGTGTTTGTATATATGAAGAGTTCAAGAATGCCATCTGAAATTTTCTCCTAGAATGATCATTTTTACGAAGCTTGTATATTTAAGTTAGCTATAGGTGACACACCTGAATGAATGGCTCATTAAGTATGCAGGGACATTGTCTCACCAGGTGTGAACTACTAAATATGCATGATGCTGTTGGAGCGTTTACGCCCCATCCGCATATTGGCTTTCCAAACTAAAAGTGTTTTACAAAACTAAAATCAATGTATCGTTTTATGTGAATGATTAGGCAGGATGATTTTCACATCATTTTGAAGAAAAAATTCTAGGCGATGACATCCATTAGTCAAAAGTCTTATTGCCACATATTTAGTATGTGTTTTGTGGCCTTATTTCAGAAACTTTAATTTTTAGTTTTTTCGATAACCATGCATAAACATTATTCTCTCAAAAATGAAAACATGTACATACATGGTGCTCACATATTATGGTAGTCCTGTTTGTGCTATATATAGTGAATTTACACCTTTGCCATTAATATGTTTATAAGCAACTGAAAAAAGCACAAATGTCAGGGCATGTCAGAACATCTCAAGGACCCCAAAAACACCCCAGACCCCAGAGGGTTAAAGGAAGCGAGATGTTACTAGTGCTCATTTTACTACAATTTTCCAGCCATCTTACAGAACACTTACCACAAGAGGATATCCCTCATATATAATTCCCACAGGCTACTGTTTACAGCATTCATCATAACCGCCGATTAGCTGGGGTACAGGAAGCAACACATTAATAGTAACATAGCGACCCACTATACCGCACCCAATCACTTAATACAGGAACAGCAAATACCTGAAGGGTGAGCAGACACTCACTCTGAGCTGATAAGTGCACCATCGGAAAAGTGCTAATGGAAAGCTACAATTTGAAAAGATGACAACACATCAGTAGGGTTCTAAACACAGGGTTTAAACCAGCCGCTACCAACACATACCTGTGTTTCCAGTGAATGACGCACGAGGGGGGCGGAGCAAAGACATGACGTATCTCAGGATACAGCCAACCCGCATTAAATAGACCATACTCTCCCCTGATAGGACACCACAACTATCAATCACTTAACTAATCCTGTTACATATATATTTGCTATTTTATTAAAAAGGTTATACAATTACAACAACAATTAAAATTTTAACAACAACAATTTTCCAGTGTAATCTTTCTTTGTAAAAACTAAAGTATACATTTTATCATATTAACAAACACTATAACATCTTAGTTGATGACTTTATTTTTAACAAAACATATATATATATATATATATATATATATATATATATATATATATATATATATATATATATAACATATATGAACAGAAATTGGCAACATTATAAGCATATTTGATGTGGCAGTATTTTACAGTAAAAACTTTATAATCTCTCCGATTTTTCTAGTCAATTTTTACTCATCTCAGTATAGCAATAGTGTTCGGTAAAAGCTATTCATTCATTCACACACAAAAACGCGATTCATTTTGAAACAGTATTTTTGCCAGCTGTAGTAGCTCCACAACAGCGCGCATCTGTGCGCTCATTCATTCACACGCAGAAACGCGATTCATATATACAGTCTTTTTGCGTGTACAGACACTATTGCGATTAGAACAAAGCAAATATATAACTGACCTATTCCTCATCTGGATCTGTTGCTCCTCGAAATGAAACTTCCAGAACTTCTGAGGTAAATTTTCCAGGATTATTATCAGGATAGTATTATTCCTCACAGCGTCGTAAAGTACATGAGTCTGAAAGTGAACTCGCGGTGTGTGTTATCCAGCTGATGTGGGCGTTTCACAGGTTTGCGTCCTCAAATTATTTGCGTTTGAATAGCGCGCGCTCTCCGTGGGCGGAGTCACATTAAAACATAATGAGCTTAGATGAGAACGACTGACATCTCGGTCTTTTCATACATATTACATAAACTGTGAATATTTGTTTTTTATAAAAATTACTTCATTTAAAACAAGAGAATTCAAGCTTCATGCCTATGTGTCTGTATGCCTGTTTGACTGAGTATTCGCTGAGTTACAGTTCGACTGAGTATTCGGACACGTTTCAGAATGGACTTCACTGACAGAGAGAAAGCAGAACTCGCATTATGTTTATTTTTCTTTATTTTTTAAAAAAGCACAACACTTTGTTTTTATTGTGAGTATACACAAAAATAATACACACTTAACAGGATCGACTGATGTATGAAATTTGTTTGTAAAATCAAAGTCAACAGAGTATTTTTGAATCTCTTTTGAACTGATAAGAAAAAAAGCGAGCTGGTATCGCCGGCAATACCGCCGACCCCAGGGGGTTAACAGAAGCAACACTGAAGCCTTCGTTGATGGCTAGCTGCAGGGAGTGTGCAAAGCAGGGTACTGATTCCCAAAGTCCTCGATTCGCAAGAACCATGTTACTAGCGTTATCATGAACACATGCAATTACAATCACAGCAGTGTGTCGTACGTCGAAACTGCGCATCTCTAACACTGCACTATGTATTTCCCATTCAGCAATGTAATGACAAGTTAGTGTTATATAGGATTCAGTGGTCAGCAAGGTCCATGTGTCCGTAGTGATAGCCATCCTTTGACAGTCTGTCTCTCAGTGAAGAAGCAGTCTTTTCATGTAGAGCTTCTGTTCTTCTCGTGACTGTCTTGCGCGATGGGACGTTATACTGGGGCTCAACATAATTCATCAAATCTTTAAACCCTTCTCCTTCGACAGAATGAATGGGCAGCAAATCTTTTGCTATCATTTAAGTGATTAGTTGTGTCATCTTTTCATCTCTGGCTGCGTTGCATTTCTGTCTGATGGTAAAAGATGCGATACTCGTCTGAGTTGCGTCTTTGGTAGTATCGGAAGACATTTTATGTACAAATACTAGATGATAATGCATTGTACTTGTGGTAGATTTGTGTGACAGCTTGGCACTGCATATTTTGCACTGAACTGTTTTTTCATCTATTTTGTCGAAGTGAAGCCAGACATCACTACGTGACTTTGAAGCCATTTTTGAAGCGTTTTTTCGGTTTGGACTTGGGACCGCGCTCTGGCAACGCTAACCAATCAGAGCTCAAGGTGCCGCGCAAAATGCTGCTATAACCAATCAGAAAAGAAAAAAAATGTCTTTTTTTAAACTCAGATTATTGTTTTTATGATCAATCGTCTCTGTCACGTTCGAGAACTCGAGTGATCGAGTACTGTGCCCATCCCTAGGATAGATGCACTTTTATGATGGACAGATGCACTTTTATGATGGACAGATGCACTTTTATGATGGATAGATGCACTTTTATGATGGATAGATGCACTTTTATGATGGACAGATGCACTTTTATGATGGATAGATGCACTTTTATGATGGACAGATGCACTTTTATGATGGACAGATGCACTTTTATGATGGATAGATGCACTTTTATGATGTATAGATGCACTTTTATGATGTATAGATGCACGATGCACTTTTAAAATGTATAGATGCACTTTTATGATGGACAGATGCACTTTTATGATGGACAGATGTACTTTTATGATGGATAGTTGCACTTTTATGATGGACAGATGCACTTTTATGATGGATAGATGCACTTTTATGATGGACAGATGCACTTTTATGATGTATAGATGCACTTTTATGATGGATAGATGCACTTTTATGATGGACAGATGCACTTTTATGATGGATAGATGCACTTTTATGATGGACAGATGCACTTTTATGATGGATAGATGCACTTTTATGATGGACAGATGCACTTTTATGATGTATAGATGCACTTTTATGATGGATAGATGCACTTTTATGATGGACAGATGCACTTTTATGATGGATAGATGCACTTTTATGATGGACAGATGCACTTTTATGATGATAGATGCACTTTTATGATGTATAGATGCACGATGCACTTTTAAAATGTATAGATGCACTTTTATGATGGACAGATGCACTTTTATGATGGACAGATGTACTTTTATGATGGATAGATGCACTTATGATGGACAGATGCACTTTTATGATGGATAGATGCACTTTTATGATGGACAGATGCACTTTTATGATGGACAGATGCACTTTTATGATGGATAGATGCACTTTTATGATGGACAGATGCACTTTTATGATGGATAGATGCACTTTTATGATGGATAGATGCACTTTTATGATGGGCAGATGCACTTTTATGATGTATAGATGCACTTTTATGATGTATAGATGCACGATGCACTTTTAAAATGTATAGATGCACTTTTATGATGGATAGATGCACTTTTATGATGGACAGATGCACTTTTATGATCTATAGATGCACTTTTATGATGGGCAGATGCACTTTTATGATGTATAGATGCACTTTTATGATGGATAGATGTACTTTTATGATGTATAGATGCACGATGCACTTTTAAAATGTATAGATGCACTTTTATGATGGACAGATGCACTTTTATGATGGACAGATGCACTTTTATGATGGACAGATGTACTTTTATGATGGATAGATGCACTTTTATGATGGACAGATGCACTTTTATGATGGATAGATGCACTTTTATGATGGACAGATGCACTTTTATGATGTATAGATGCACTTTTATGATGGATAGATGCACTTTTATGATGGACAGATGCACTTTTATGATGGACAGATGCACTTTTATGATGGATAGATGCACTTTTATGATGGATAGATGCACTTTTATGATGGACAGATGCACTTTTATGATCTATAGATGCACTTTTATGATGGACAGATGCACTTTTATGATGGGCAGATGCACTTTTAAAATGTATAGATGCACTTTTATGATGGACAGATGCACTTTTATGATGGATAGATGCACTTTTATGATGGATAGATGTACTTTTATGATGGATAGATGCACTTTTATGATGGACAGATGCACTTTTATGATGGGCAGATGCACTTTTATGATGTATAGATGCACTTTTATGATGTATAGATGCACAATGCACTTTTAAAATGTATAGATGCACTTTTATGATGGATAGATGCACTTTTATGATGGACAGATGCACTTTTATGATCTATAGATGCACTTTTATGATGGGCAGATGCACTTTTATGATGTATAGATGCACTTTTATGATGGATAGATGTACTTTTATGATGTATAGATGCACGATGCACTTTTAAAATGTATAGATGCACTTTTATGATGGACAGATGCACTTTTATGATGGACAGATGCACTTTTATGATGGACAGATGTACTTTTATGATGGATAGATGCACTTTTATGATGGACAGATGCACTTTTATGATGGATAGATGCACTTTTATGATGGACAGATGCACTTTTATGATGTATAGATGCACTTTTATGATGGATAGATGCACTTTTATGATGGACAGATGCACTTTTATGATGGACAGATGCACTTTTATGATGGATAGATGCACTTTTATGATGGATAGATGCACTTTTATGATGGACAGATGCACTTTTATGATCTATAGATGCACTTTTATGATGGACAGATGCACTTTTATGATGGGCAGATGCACTTTTAAAATGTATAGATGCACTTTTATGATGGACAGATGCACTTTTATGATGGATAGATGCACTTTTATGATGGATAGATGTACTTTTATGATGGATAGATGCACTTTTATGATGGACAGATGCACTTTTATGATGGGCAGATGCACTTTTATGATGTATAGATGCACTTTTATGATGTATAGATGCACAATGCACTTTTAAAATGTATAGATGCACTTTTATGATGGATAGATGCACTTTTATGATGGATAGATGCACTTTTATGATCTATAGATGCACTTTTATGATGGACAGATGCACTTTTATGATGGGCAGATGCACTTTTATGATGTATAGATGCACTTTTATGATGTATAGATGCACAATGCACTTTTAAAATGTATAGATGCACTTTTATGATGGACAGATGCACTTTTATGATGGACAGATGCACTTTTATGATGGACAGATGTACTTTTATGATGGATAGATGCACTTTTATGATGGACAGATGCACTTTTATGATGGATAGATGCACTTTTATGATGGATAGATGCACTTTTATGATGGACAGATGCACTTTTATGATGGATAGATGCACTTTTATGATGATAGATGCACTTTTATGATGTATAGATGCACGATGCACTTTTAAAATGTATAGATGCACTTTTATGATGGACAGATGCACTTTTATGATGGACAGATGCACTTTTATGATGGACAGATGTACTTTTATGATGGATAGATGCACTTATGATGGACAGATGCACTTTTATGATGGATAGATGCACTTTTATGATGGACAGATGCACTTTTATGATGGATAGATGCACTTTTATGATGGACAGATGCACTTTTATGATGGATAGATGCACTTTTATGATGGATAGATGCACTTTTATGATGGGCAGATGCACTTTTATGATGTATAGATGCACTTTTATGATGTATAGATGCACGATGCACTTTTAAAATGTATAGATGCACTTTTATGATGGATAGATGCACTTTTATGATGGACAGATGCACTTTTATGATCTATAGATGCACTTTTATGATGGACAGATGCACTTTTATGATGGACAGATGCACTTTTATGATCTATAGATGCACTTTTATGATGGACAGATGCACTTTTATGATGGGCAGATGCACTTTTATGATGTATAGATGCACTTTTATGATGGATAGATGTACTTTTATGATGTATAGATGCACGATGCACTTTTAAAATGTATAGATGCACTTTTATGATGGACAGATGCACTTTTATGATGGACAGATGCACTTTTATGATGGACAGATGTACTTTTATGATGGATAGATGCACTTTTATGATGGATAGATGCACTTTTATGATCTATAGATGCACTTTTATGATGGACAGATGCACTTTTATGATGGGCAGATGCACTTTTATGATGTATAGATGCACTTTTATGATGTATAGATGCACAATGCACTTTTAAAATGTATAGATGCACTTTTATGATGGACAGATGCACTTTTATGATGGACAGATGCACTTTTATGATGGACAGATGTACTTTTATGATGGATAGATGCACTTTTATGATGGACAGATGCACTTTTATGATGGATAGATGCACTTTTATGATGGATAGATGCACTTTTATGATGGACAGATGCACTTTTATGATGGATAGATGCACTTTTATGATGATAGATGCACTTTTATGATGTATAGATGCACGATGCACTTTTAAAATGTATAGATGCACTTTTATGATGGACAGATGCACTTTTATGATGGACAGATGTACTTTTATGATGGATAGATGCACTTATGATGGACAGATGCACTTTTATGATGGATAGATGCACTTTTATGATGGACAGATGCACTTTTATGATGGATAGATGCACTTTTATGATGGACAGATGCACTTTTATGATGGATAGATGCACTTTTATAATGTATAGATGCACTTTTATCATGGAGAGTAGGGCTGGACCTGAATATTCGAATGTTCGAATATTCGTTCGGTGGGTTGGTATTCGATTTGAAAATTTGACATTCGAATATTCGGGTTTTTTTTGTTTTTTTTGCATACCTGGGATCCCCCGCAAAACGGTTCGCATTCGCGCTTGAATAAGGCCAGCGACACACTGGCTGCGTGAGCGTCTGCGTGGCGTGTCCGTTTTTATTTCGGCTCCCATGTTAACAGGTTGGAGTTTGCACACTGCCTGCGTGAGACACGTGTCTCAGGCGCGGCTCGAGCCACGCGGAAAACGCGTGCATGCTAGAAATAGAACTGATCTGTGTTCCAGCAACGGGAGTGTTCTAGCTAGAGCGCAGAACAGCGGAGTTTGTATGGACCGAAGTGCATGTCTGAGCTTGTGTTTTGGGTTAAGCTGTTGCTTTGACATTGTGGAAAATAGAATAATAGAAACAAAATGTATTAGCCTTTTTACCCGTTATTATCAATCTAAATTAATATCGTTTTTAATTTAATTTTGTTTTTCTTTATTTAAATTTCGTTTTTCTTTATTTAAATTTAGTTTTTTCTTCGTTTTTCTTTATTTAAATTTCGTTTTTATTTATTTAAATCTACCCTTTACTGTGTCAGTAATTTGTTAGTCAGAAAAATATTAGACTACCTTAAAAGTATTGCTTAAGTTAACAGACCTGTGTGTGTGTGTGTGTGTGTGTTTTATATCACTAATGCAGCGTCCGTTCTAGGAGCATAAGCCCTGCCCGCGTGAGGCGAGCCGCTTCCCGCTCGCGCCGTTCTGTAGTTTATTAAAAGTTTATTCATTCTGAACGTCTCGCGTGTCCATCTATATTGCACCAAATGCGACACTGCACTCCCTTGTGAAGTCAATTGGATGAACGGTTCTCGAAATAATCAAAATGCAAACGGAGAGACAGACACAGATTCCTGCCTTTATTAGAGAGAAGAATATGTTCTCCGAAGTTTCGAATATTCGATGTTCATTACTACCGAAGCTTCGAAGCTCAAAAAATGGTATTCGGACCAGCCCTAATGGAGAGATGCACTTTTATCATGGAGAGATGCACTTTTATGGACTTCAAAACAGAAACAGCTATTCACTGCCATTATAAAGCTTGGAAGAGCCAGGACATTTTTAAATATAACTCTGATTGTGTTTGTCTGAAAGAAGAATGTCATATACACCTAGGATGACTTGAGGGAGAGTAAATCATGGGCTAATTTTAACTTTAAAGTGAATTATCCCTTTAATCTTTCACGAAGAGAATATACAGTTTGTACAGTATTAAAACCATTACGTCTATGATTGATTGTGTCACTGTGTGTGTTTTCTAGTGTGGATCATGGAGGAGAGATCAGGATTACAGCAGGACCACGAAAATGTACGTCTACACATCACACACACACACACACACACACACATACACTCACACACACACACACACACACACATACACTCACACACACAAACTCACACGCACGCACGCAAGCAAGCATGCACACACACACACACATAAACACTCTCACACACTCACATACACACACTCTCACAAACACACACTCTCACAAACACACACTATCTCCCTCTCTCACACACACACTCAAACACACACCCGCACACACACTTATGCACACTCACACACTCTTACACACACGCACACTCACTCATACACGGTACGCACACTCGCACATGCTCATGCTCACACACGCACACGCTCACACACACACACACACACACACAAACACACAGACTGGCACTCAAACGGACACTCTCTTATCAAAAGATCTCTCTCTTTTTCCATTCTCTGACACACACACACACACACACACACACACACACACACACACACAGACACACAGATACAATTTTGAATGTTGAAATTACTGTACCAGATTTGAAGTTCTGACATACAAATGCTAAAAGCTAATTTTCATTTTCGTGTGAACTATCCCTTTAAGCACAATTATTCATATCCACTTCAGTATCACTAAATGTATTTAACCCACACAGACAAACTGGCTTTCTCAACAAGTCTATGGGAATTATAGATGTGCTCATTGCGCCAACACTATAGACACTAAAACATTCAGTCACCCACATTCTGGACGAAAATATAACATCAGAGAATTTATAAATTGTCTATGGACCCATGTCATTTATGTGCTGATATGCCCTTGTGGTCTTATGTATGTTGGCCAAACAAAACGTAACCTCAAGCTGAGAATCGCAGAACATAAGGCTGCTATCAGAAACAATAACCTTGACTATGCCATTGCTAAACATTATATAGAGAAGAATCATGGTTCTGCTGCCTCCCTCAGGTTTATTGGTATTGAGAGAGTATTGCCAAACCCTAGGGGTGGTAACATAATTAAACAGCTCTTGAGAAGAGAAGCTTTTTGGATAAATTAACTGTCTACGGTGGAACCCTATGGTATGAACGAATCACAGAACTTTAGATGTTTTCTATAAGTATGGGTTATAGGTAGTGTTGCTTTCGTCAACGAAAATTATGGCTAAATATCGTCGTCAACGAACCTTTATCACCTGACGAAAACGAGACGAGACGCAACGTAAATGCTGGTCATGTGACGATGACTATAATTAAATGTAAAATGCAATATTGTTGACGAATAAAAACGAGACTAAATGTGTTTTACAAAATAAAAACTATGCTAAAATGTCTCTTCATTTTCGTTGACCAAAACGAGACGAGATGTTATAACGTTACGACGAATGAGAGACTTGTGCGCACTGAAAAAAATTATTCGTTGAATTTAATCAATTTTATTATCGTAAGTGGTTGCACTCAATACATTTGTCTAAATGTAGGTAAAATCAATTAAGATGAACTTAATCAATTTTATTTGGTTACATTAGTATAAAAAAATATTAGTAATTCCACCCCTATTTAATTATGTTAGTTCTACTTAACACATTTAGTTCAACTTAATCAATTTTATTTAGTTTCATTAGTATAAAACATTTTATAATTCCACCCCTATTTAATTGTTACTTCTACTTAAATTATTGATTTCTTATTTATTTATTTTGAGTGTTCAAAATGATCCAGCTTAATCTACTAGTTAAACATATACAGCAGTATTTAATTGACAGTATGAGAGGTTGTTAAACGTCTTTCAAATACACACAGAAATTACTTTGTTTTAATCTTATCTTTAATAGCCGCCATAAAAAAAAAAAAAAAAATTGCAAACATTTAATTAACAGTCAGTTTCTTTGTGGGTACAACACCCTTTCTCTAGAAATGTTAAAACTCACATTGAACAATTGGCCACATAAATATCCAGCATATCAACATTGCCCTTATGTGGCAATGGGCCGCAGAACATTTGTTTGTGAATCCTTAAAACAAGTGCTAAAACTCCATTAATGTTAAAAACAGAAGTGCTGACTAAAATAACATTGCACGTAAAAAAAAATAAAAAGAAAAAAAAAATAGTAACAGGCAACTGTACATTTGTTTGTGAATCATTAAAAAATGAATGCTAAAACTGCTAAAAACAAAGTGTTTACATTTCATGCAACAAATTGCAATTTGAATGGTAGTTTCAATGGTAGTTTTTGAATGTTACTTTTGAACTATAAATCTAGAGGTCTTGAAAGGAAATAAAGTGCAAGATACAGGCCGTGAATGGATACAAAATTGAAACGTGACTGGATTGGTAAAGTCTATTACTCCTTGTTTTCATCAAGTGCTAGAGGTGTAGCGTTGCTCATAAACAAAAACCTTAGATTTCAATTAAATACAGTACAAAAGGATACCTCAGGTAGATTTATATCAGTTGACTGTATAATTAACAGGAACAGGTTGACACTGGCATCAATATACAGTCCTAATATAGATGATCCAATCTGCTTTAATAAATTAACCATCAAACTGGCATCCGCAGAGGGTCAATGTATTCTGGGAGGAGATTTCAATCTTGTGTTGAACCCGTCATTAGATCGCTCAGCCCCCAAGAACACTTCTTTGTCAAAATCTGCAACAGCATTGCATCAAGGCATGAATGATCTTGGGTTAAAAGATGTGTGGAGACTGCAAAACCCGGGTAAAAAGGAATTCTCTTTCTACTCTAATGTTCACTATACATACTCTAGAATTGACCTGTTTTTGACCTCACAAACATTACTGCCTCACATTAAAACATGTCTTTATTTGGCTGCAACCTTATCAGACCACAATACTCTAATGATGGAAGTGTCTATGCCACAGGAAGGCCCTGCCTCCCATAGATGGAGATTTAAAACATTCCTACTTAAAGATCCTGATTTTGTAAAATATATGAGCGACAAGTTAGATATATATATTTGGAGACTAACTTAAATACTGCTTCTCACTCAGTTCCTCACTCAGGAAACACTTAAGGCATATATGAGAGGTAACATTATCTCATATTTATCCCATAAAAATAAATGGGATAGACCAATTATCACAACTAGAACATGAAATAAAAATACTTGAAATCCATCATGCCCAAACCAAACAATCCGAAACCCTTAGTGCATTAAAACAAAAATGGACTTTATATGACAATCTTTGCACTAGTGAAGCTGAAGCAGCCATGGCAAGAACTAAATATCATTTGCTATGAGTTTGGTAACAAAACTAGCAAGTTGCTTGCCTGGCAGCTAGAGTAAGAAGATACAGGAAAATACATACAATGCATCAAATCTGATGATGACCAGTATTTAGAAGGCTCTAAGGACATAAACTTGGAATTCAAAAAATATTATAAAACGTTATATAAAACAAAGCAGTCAACGGAAACTGAAATCAAAGACTTCCTTAATAAATTAGCTATACCTAAACTTACAGTCACAGACAGGAATCTATTAGATGAAGAGATATTAGAAGAAGAGGTTCACAGAGCGATCAAGTCCTTACAAAATAATAGAGCCCCAGGACCTGATGGGTATCCAATTGAATACTTCAAAACTTTCTCAGAAAAAATATTAACACCGCTAACAAACATGATTAGAGAAGCATTCCAAAAAGAAACACTCCCAAAAACATTGGAGTTGGCAACTATTACGCTACTTCCAAAACCTGGAAAGGACCCACAAACGTGCAGCAATTATACTGCCCTACAAAGGCAAAAGACCTTAAGTCGCTAGAGTGTGGAACTGAGAAAAATGACTTTAAAGATTTTTAGTTGTCCCGTCAAATTAATTATAGGTAGGACACTGGAAATCTGGCAAATAGTTGTTTTAGTAATGGAAATTATATACTCAGTATATTTTTTAGCTCAAACTTGACTTTTGACCACTATTTTAAAGTTACTGTACTCTGCCATTGTATTGTCAGCAAAAAGTGAGAAGTCATGCCAAGGCAAAAGGCAGTAACTTCCACATTATCAATATTTGGTTGCTGATCACCATGAACAAAATCATTATAGTAACACCTGTATAAAATCTAGTCACCATGGCATTTATTTTGTATGATTTACAATTATTTATAGCCATCTACTTATTGCTATCCTGGGCTTTGGTTGCATTCTGATGGCATTATTAATACATTTGACATGACAAAATACCTCCATAGATATATTAGTCCAGCATTGACTCGACTGTGTTTAGGGCGGGGCTGAAGGCGCCGGCGAAGTTTTGGCACTCTGCCAGCTAGATGCACGAGTGTTTCAACCAGGTCCTGTACCCGAACTGAGTGAGGCAGGGCTTTAATTCTTGGTTGTATTCATCTGATACGGCAATGTGCAACGTTTTTCTGTCAACTCTGCATAATCCTTCGCGATCGTTATCGCACGTTTTTCGACGGCGGGTTCAGACCATACTAAATGTTCTGACCGCAACTGTGCAGGATAAAGCTCTGAGGACATTAGAAGTTAGAGGGACTGATGGCAGCTGTACAAAGTACACAGGCTACACCGTAATTTTAACATTAAAACAAAGGCAGATAACCGTACAATCTGGTAGGTAGCATTATCTGATAGAACACCGGCACAGTAACTTCATATTGACGCGCGGCTAAACAAAGGCAGAGTACCGTAACTCCATTTTGAGCGTTCCAAAACAAAGCCAAAGAGCGGTAACTGATGTTACGGTGTTCTGCCTTTGTTTCTCATGGGCTTTTGGAAGTTACTGTTAAGACAATTCATTATTTTCTCGAAAAACAATGGAATTGATTTAAGATACTTATCCACATGATAAAGGAGGTCTTGAATGTGCCAAAAATATAAATAACTAATTTTCGACCAAAAACGAAGTTACGGTCTTTTGCCTTTGCACGGCAGTATAGACCCCTTAGCCTCCTTAACTCTGATTATAAAATTTTATCGAAAACCATTTCACAACGCTTAGAGAAAGTAGTTCCAAAAATTATTAATACAAACCAAACGGGTTTTATCAAGAACAGACAAGGTGCAGATAATGTTAGGCGACTATTTCATATTATAGAGCACACAAAAAAACATGACCACCCTGCCGTGATCGTCTGGACGCCGAGAAGGCACTCGACAGGATAGAACCAAGCTTTCTTCTTGAGACCATGAGAGCCATGAATTTTGGTGAAAATTTTCTGTGTTTCATTAGGACCCTATTCGACGCCCCCAGATCGCAGATCCTAACAAATGGGGTCCTGTCGGACGCCTTCTCCTTATCACATGGCTGTCGTCAGGGCTGCCCTTCCTCTCCCGTGCTCTTCTCAATTGCAATAGAGCCACTGGCTATTGCCCTGCGATCAGATATATCCATCACCGGCATAAAAATTGGAACGGAAGAGCATAAACTCGCACTCTATGCAGACGACTTATTAGTATTTATATCTCAACCTATCACATAATTTCCCTCGTTATCAGTGGCGGAACTAGAGTTTTATACATGGGGTGGCCAGGGGGTGGCCACTGCTACTTGCGGGGGTACACAGTACACACACACACACGCACACACACACACACACACACAGACAGACAGTGGAAAAGCTTATGGAAGGAATTGGGTCACTCTGTTTGTGTCTATAAGTGTTGAACATCTTTCTAATTATAATTATTTAATTTATAATTATTTTTTTGTGTTCATTTTTTGGTGAACTATCCTTTTAATCTGGCAAAATCTTCTCAACTTAAATTCCTGAATTTGATATGTGATTGACTGCCTGTGTCTGGTAGATGCTCTGAGCTGTTGCTGGTCCTGAAGTCTGACCACACTGACTCTGACTAGCCAATGGTGATGCAAGGGCTGGGGTCTGTTTGCACCTGATCTGCCTGTTAGTCCAGTCATTTTAAGCCAAAATGGGGGTCAACCTTGAACAAATTGCAACAGAAGCAAACTCAACTGATTTTGTATCCTCAATATGTCCTGAGTAAGGAAAAACAAGTCCCGAAGAATCCCATTAGGGGAAAGTTTCAAAAAAGACCCAAATATAGCCTATTCATACGCCTATTCATTCGTTCTCTCACATGAATAGGGTAAAAATTGTAACCTTTAGATATCACCATGAAAATTACCGAGTTGATTACTTACATCAAGACAAACAAAAAATGTATTACAAGTTTTTTTTTTAATTGTTTGTTAACATGGACAAATGGTGCATAATCTAATTATGTATGTGCTAATTTGCATAAATACCACAACAGATCTAAACATTGGGTATAGCTAGGTGAAAATGTCTTGTTGAATCTTGTTGACATATAACAGTAAAATACTTTATGTTAATGTCTGAATGGAACCCATTTAGGCTACCCATAAGCATTAATACATAGAGGCAGGAAGAAGTACTTAAGAAACCAGCCTTTATTAATTATTAAGAGATGGGGTTTGGGGCTGGGGCTGTGGGACTGTTTCTGGGGGACGAGTCTGAGGGAAGAACAGGAGACAATGGTAAGGAGAATGCAGAAGACAAAAGGTAGGTAAAATAAAAAGTGAACCCCCAGAAACAGTTTTCGAAACGTTCCCCTAATGGGATTCTTCTGGACTTTTTTTCCTTACTCAGGACATATTGAGGATACAAAATTATTTGAGTTTGCTTCTGTTGCAATTTGTTCAACCTTTTTTCATAAAATGACTGGACTATGTTTGTGCTTATTAAAAATATTTTTATCTTAACTCTTTCCAGTATAAAAAAAGAGGTGTTTTTGTTAATTTTCACAATTTCATGGCACCCCAGAATATTTTGTTGTATGAATATCTGAACATACCAAAAGAAAGAACAGTGCTTTAAAAAAAAAAAAAAAATCTGTTTTATTCTAGCTTCGTGCATCTTTTTTATAAAAAAAATCGCATTTTTATCAAAGACTACATCTAGATCAGATTTAATGATGATCAAAACACAGTAACGTTAGATCGAGTCCATCAACACCCTACACCCATAAAGCTTCATAGTCCTATAGTGATCGCATTATGATATCGCTTGTTTCTGCTCTTCTTTGCCTGCGTTTTGATCTCCTATCCTCACATTAGCTAGAACATTTGTATACTGTAACATACACACGGCAAGGTAGCCTACTGTATGCGTGTATTAGGCCGAATGTATTCGGAGCAAACCCCCCTGATGCTAAACCTTAAAAACTTACTTCAAATATGATGTTTTCTTATTCAGTGAAGTTCGGTATCTTGCAACTCTGCTCGTCCGTTTGAAAACTGCGCGCGCGCCGCGCTGCCGGCGAACGTAATTTTTATTTTATTTTATTTTTTAAATCAGCATCAGCAACTGCCAGTAGCAAATAAAATTTTGCACCCCGGACCCGGACTCTGGCTCCGCCACTGCTCGTTATTGACTAATCTTAAAAAATACAGTGCTGTATCAGGATACAAAATTAATTACTCTAAAAGTGAAGCTTTTCCAATCAACATGACAAACCATTACATAAGTCTGCTTCCAGTTCAATTTAAATGGTGTACGGAGGGCTTCAAATACCTGGGAATCACTATCTGTAGCACTTGTGACAAAATATATGAAGGAAATTACGCCTTTGCTTACTAAATCTAAAAAAGAGTTACTGAGATGGATGGACCTCCCCTTATCACTGATTGGCAGGATTAATACAATAAAAATGAATATATTACCCAAATTTATTTATTTATTCCAGTGTATACCACTGAAGGTTCCTATATCCTTTTTCAAGGAATTAGACAAATCACTTCCTTCCTTCCTGTGGCACAACAAAACACAGAGAGTCAAACTCCTTACACTACAGGCACCTTACTCCAAAGGTGGCTTGAATCTCCCAAATTTTAAATTGTATTATTTGGCTGCACAACTTCGCGCTCTGTGGATGTGGTTTCACTGCAGAGCAGATTAAGTAAAATGGATGTCAAACGAACGACATGAATTACAGGATAATCCATTAACAATCGTACCATTTTTGGAATCTAAAAAGAAACTAAATACAATCACTCAAAACCCAATAATTTCTGCTACATTTAACGTCTGGCAGCAATTACACGTATCAGTTGGACAAAACATAAAATTATTGGTAAATTCACCTCTCGCGAACAATCCCAACATCCCAGCAGCCTTAGCGGATGGAATTTTACAAAACTGGGTGAGAAAAGGAGTAAAAATTGTTAGTGACCTTTATACTAATAATGTCTTTTTAAGTTTTAGTCAAATGTTAGAATTTTATGATTTAGATAAACGTAACTTTTTCAAATATTCACAAATTAGAAGCTGGATCAAGAGTCAAACTAAAGATAGTTTTCCATACAGACCCGAGGAATCTTTACTTGAAAAATGCATTTTCAACTCCAAACGCAATAGAATTAAAGGTTTAATATCTACAGTGTATAAAACCATAATTGACAACTTACCAGCTTATGCCAGATATACAAACAAAACAAGGTGGGAGTCTGATCTTGGGTGTACTTACACAGAGGAGAATTGGAACAGATTATTGGAATTGGCACAAACAAAATTGGTGTCCTCTAAACACAGACAAATTCAATTCAATATTTACCATAGAACATATTTTACGCCATATAGCTTAAGTAAATTAGGAAATGACATCTCTGATCAATGTCAAAGATGCACCATCTCATCTCACGAATAAGTACATTTTTGAGTATATACTTTAAAATGTAGAAAAGAAATAGTCTTTTCCATGTGGTAAATATATAAAAACTATTAATTGATTGAATTAACAGAAAAGGTACTATATCGTGATATATATCTTTATCGGGATATGAGATTTTGGTCATATCGCCCAGCCCTAGTTGGTTGGGGATCAAATACTTATTTCACTATCTGTTACGAATGACTCCACTGGAGGCAAGATGTAGTGAACCCAAGTGCAACTTTAATTATCAAACATAAAACAAAGGCTGAAGGCTGAAAACTGGACACTCAAAACAAGAACAAAAACCCGGACAAGAAACTTTGACGACTAGAAACATTCAATAAAAGACACGGCAAATATGAGGGCTTAAATACACAAGACTAACGACTAGACAAGGGACACAGAAGCAGAGGGTCAAAATGAGTAGAACAGTCCAGAAAACAGTATCAACAGGAGAAACCGCTCAGAAATGTCAACCAGGGGTGCGTTTCCCAAAAGCATCGTTAGCCAACTATGGTCGCAAGTTCCCTCGTTACCAATAGAGTTCAATGGACATTGCGATGAACTTGCGACCATAGTTGGCCAACGATGCTTTCGGGAAACGCACCCCAGGGTGAAACAAGACTTCACAATGGAGCAGTGGAGAAGTGCTGTATAAAGAGTCCAGGTGATGAGTGGCAGGTGTGCAGATAATCAGTACCAGGCACGGGGTTATGGGAAATGGAGTGAAACTGTAATGTTAATATTGGGGAGATGGAGCCCTCTGGTGGCGAGTGGGAGGAACCACAGAGGCTTGATTTGTGACACACAGGACTCTGGTGTACTCACAACTACAATACAATTGACCCTTCGCAGGGAGCTTGATTGACAGGCGATCTAACCAATCATAATCCGCCATCCGCCATTTTGTCCGACAAAGCAGTCAGGAGAGATAGCAGATTAACATGGGAGAATTTGAACTTGAAAAACGGAATGTACTGACGCCTTTCCGCGGTTAAAACAACATTCCTTCTTATGTTCATTCATGTTTATTTGATGCTATATATTAACTAGAAGGAAGAGATGATCGGTTCACGAGCAGCTTTAACTGATGCTCTACAGCGATCTGTCAGACACATTTAAGAGCCACAAAACGGTATGTATCGTTTAAATTTCTTTTAAAAAATGACCACATTTGAAAGGTGAGACTTTGTTTATTATGTCTAATATCAAAAGTAACCGAAAAGTAACCTGGTCCGTCCTGTCTGTCAGCGTGTTGTCAGTCTCCTCTCTGCTCCGCGATGTATTTTTCACTGCGTGAGAACATGGTGTGGCGTGAGAGCAGCGTAGCTTGTCGGGCATAGCGACAGTAACTAAGGGGGGCGGGTCTCTGCGAAGGGTCAATTGTGTCCATCATATCGATGGCATCATGATACAGTGATTCTGAAATAGTCTATTCATTGCCAGACAATTTGATCCACGATATATCTTGATGTAGACCTGTGTGTAACAGAAGAGGCAAAAAAGTGTTTGTTCACAGTATTTATATTTATTCAAGACATTTATTTGACACCGCTTTCAGCCAATCATTTGTTTGACCAGAGATCTTACGGCATTAGACGCTATGCTGCTGCGCCCCAATAAAGATTCTAGAGCGGGTTTCTTTAGGCCGATTCAGCGCAACTCCTAAAAGGAGGACAAATGAGTGTCCGGCTTGAGGCTGCGCCGGACAGAGGACAGAGGACTTAAAATCCGGACTGTCCGGCCAAAATCCGGACGTATGGCCACCTAACATACACACATGCATTTAGTAGACTTGTAGTCAAGACCGCCTAAACCGAGACCAAGACACTACCAAGACCAGAGGGTATCGAGACCAAGACAAGACCAAGACCAAGACAGACCAAGTCAAGACCAAGACCAAGTCGAGACCAAGACCGAGACCAAGTCGAGACCGGAGGGGAAAAAAACAGACTAGTGTTGAAGCTAAGCAATAACTTGTATGAATTCAAGAACAGCAGCATAGGGTTCAGCCGCAGTTTACATTCAATGCATAATAGACGTTATTACTTCAACTACACAGGCAGAACAATACAGAGACAGACCATGTCATGTGTGTGACTGTGAGCTCACTGTAAATGTTTTTGCAGATTGGGTGAGATCAACTATGTGTAGCAATTGCATGACGGCTGTTACTGCACTATTAGAGGATTGAGACTCCCTTAACTTTTGTGTACTGTTGAGGACTGACATGACTGGTACTGACTGGTTCATCTGACAAAACATCAAACACCTCCAACACCATCTTGCTCCTCCAACAACTGTCTAAAGAATGAGAAATATGTAACCACTTTAAATTATAATTAATGTGTAGATGAAAACGTATAACATCAAATTAAAGATACACAATTATAAACTTGGATTAGGCCTAATGTTTAGTCAACACAACGGAGATATGCAGATGATATTTAAAATACCATTTATTTAGTCTAACACCAACAACACAACATACACACACACACACACAGATATCAAAGACACAAATTCATCTAAGCAAATGCCTGCCTATCTCTGCCGATTTCGGAGTTTCAGACTCCAAATGAACCCATTCTGCAACTTTTAAATACTTAATTACATTTTTAAAAACGAAATTATAGGCTTAAGTGCGGGATCCGAAAGCTGGTCGTTTTGTCGCTATGGTTACACACACACACAACACACACACACACACCGTTGGCGGTGCGCTCAAAGTCATGTCAGTTGTGTAGTTGTGCAGTTGTTACCCAAAATGAATGACTCCTGAATGAAGTTAAAACCCATCATGTTACTGATATGTGTTTTTTAAACCAAGTAATCAAAGTGCTCGTTGCCGCTGCGATAAGTGGCGTGGATAAAGTGTTTTCTCGTGTGGTTCGCGCACACGCCGCACTGTCAGCACTCGGACGCGCGCTTCAATCCGTTCCGTTGCGGATAATAATGTTGCATTATCGAACGTTGCGTCGTCGTGGATATTGTAGTATTGTATTGCTAAATCCCCCGACCACTATGTTGGTCTGAGACAGCGAGACCTAGACAAGACCGAGACCAAAGACCGTCAAGGCCGTGACAAGCCCGAGACCACGTAAAAGTGGTCTCGAGACCAAGACCGGTCTCGAGACATACATCACTAGCATTTAGAGCGGTTATATGTTTGGTTAGCATGGTCTGTGGCAGACTTTTCGTGTCAGCGCAACAATTCAATAAACAAGATAATAAAAAAGAAATATTTCACTAATGAAAATGGTTCAAACAAAGCATGTTGTTGGTCGTCTCTGCAGCGACACACAGCGTTGTTACTGAATGAGTTCACTCAATGATTCACTGACCCGTTCATAAACACAGTTTCTTCTTCTCTGAACGAATCGACTGTTTCGAACCAATCGACTGGATAAATGACTGACCGACTCACTCATTACTTTCATATTTCAAAGTACCATTCTAATTTTCTATTTCTGTATTCCACATTTTACAATTGATACATTAGTCTCATAAGATTATCTATGCAGTTTGTAAGTGCCATGTAAATGCATGTACAAGTGCTCCTTCAAAGATATAAGTGTACAGAGCCCGGTGTTTATAATTATACTTGGCTTTAAGTGTATGTGTGTGTATCATGTGTGTGAGTGTATAGAGCCCTGCGTTTATAATTATACTTGGCTTTAAGTGTATGTATCATGTGTGTGAGTGTATAAAGTAAGAATAAGGGAGCCTATAAAATTAATATGTGCATGAAGAATGGGTGAAGATTATTTTTGTTATTATAGAGATTCTTTATTCACCTTTTTTATCTATTCTCACAAAAATCATGTTGTTAAGTAAAGGTTATTTATTAAAACAGTAATAGAGCTGAGCTTACTATTTCACCATGTCTCAGATGAGTCAGCTAGGAGAGAAGAGGCTTTAGCAGCAGAAACACAGAAAGAAAGTGAAAGGGCTGATCTAGGAACAGTGCAGACCGGCCCAAAACACATGAAGCTTCAGCACTACCCTTTACCCAATCTGGAGCTTTAATAAGACTTGGCCAGATGAAGGTCAGTGGCGTGAGTATCCCGTATCCATAACTTCTGCTTTACTTGTCGTCTCTTTGGGAAGCATCATATTGGAAACAGCAAAGACACATTAACAAGTGCAGTTTCTCCAGCTGGAAAAGCCTTCATAAGGCCTTCATGACGAGCTGGAGGAGCTACAAACACTCAAACACATAGAGATATTGCAGAACAGCTTCATAGAGCCAGTGGAGGAGGAATAACTGAGATATCACAGAACGGCTTCACAGAGCCAGCGGAGGAGGAATAACTGAGATATCACAGAACAGCTTCATAGAGCCAGTGGAGGAGGAATAACTGAGATATCACAGAATGGCTTCATAGAGCCAGTGGAGGAGGAATAACTGAGATATCGCAGAACAGCTTCACAGAGCCAGTGGAGGAGGAATAACTGAGATATCGCAGAACAGCTTCACAGAGCCAGTGGAGGAGGAATAACTGAGATATCACAGAACGGCTTCACAGAGCCAGTGGAGGAGGAATAACTGAGATATCGCAGAACAGCTTCACGGAGCCAGTGGAGGAGGAATAACTGAGATATCGCAGAACGGCTTCACAGAGCCAGCGGAGGAGGAATAACTGAGATATCGCAGAACGGCTTCACAGAGCCAGCGGAGGAGGAATAACTGAGATATCGCAGAACGGCTTCACAGAGCCAGCGGAGGAGGAATAACTGAGATATCGCAGAACGGCTTCACAGAGCCAGCGGAGGAGGAATAACTGAGATATCGCAGAACGGCTTCACAGAGCCAGCGGAGGAGGAATAACTGAGATATCGCAGAACGGCTTCACAGAGCCAGTGGAGGAGGAATAACTGAGATATCGCAGAACGGCTTCACAGAGCCAGCGGAGGAGGAATAACTGAGATATCGCAGAACGGCTTCACAGAGCCAGTGGAGGAGGAATAACTGAGATATCGCAGAACGGCTTCACAGAGCCAGTGGAGGAGGAATAACTGAGATATCACAGAACGGCTTCATAGAGCCAGTGGAGGAGGAATAACTGAGATATCGCAGAACGGCTTCATAGAGCCAGTGGAGGAGGAATAACTGAGATATCGCAGAACGGCTTCACAGAGCCAGTGGAGGAGGAATAACTGAGATATCGCAGAACGGCTTCATAGAGCCAGTGGAGGAGGAATAACTGAGATATCGCAGAACGGCTTCATAGAGCCAGCGGAGGAGGAATAACTGAGATATCGCAGAACGGCTTCACAGAGCCAGCGGAGGAGGAATAACTGAGATATCGCAGAACGGCTTCACAGAGCCAGAGGAGGAGGAATAACTGAGATATCGCAGAACGGCTTCATTGAGCCAGTGGAGGAGGAATAACTGAGATATCGCAGAACGGCTTCACAGAGCCAGCGGAGGAGGAATAACTGAGATATCGCAGAACGGCTTCATAGAGCCAGTGGAGGAGGAATAACTGAGATATCGCAGAACGGCTTCACAGAGCCAGTGGAGGAGGAATAACTGAGATATCGCAGAACGGCTTCATAGAGCCAGTGGAGGAGGAATAACTGAGATATCGCAGAACGGCTTCACAGAGCCAGTGGAGGAGGAATAACTGAGATATCGCAGAACGGCTTCACAGAGCCAGAGGAGGAGGAATAACTGAGATATCGCAGAACGGCTTCATTGAGCCAGTGGAGGAGGAATAACTGAGATATCGCAGAACGGCTTCACAGAGCCAGTGGAGGAGGAATAACTGAGATATCGCAGAACGGCTTCACAGAGCCAGAGGAGGAGGAATAACTGAGATATCGCAGAACGGCTTCATTGAGCCAGTGGAGGAGGAATAACTGAGATATCGCAGAACGGCTTCACAGAGCCAGCGGAGGAGGAATAACTGAGATATCGCAGAACAGCTTCATAGAGCCAGTGGAGGAGGAATAACTGAGATATCACAGAACGGCTTCATAGAGCCAGCGGAGGAGGAATAACTGAGATATCACAGAACGGCTTCATAGAACCAGTGGAGGAGGAGGAATAACTGAGATATCGCAGAACAGCTTCATAGAGCCAGTGGAGGAGGAATAACTGAGATATCGCAGAACGGCTTCACAGAGCCAGTGGAGGAGGAATAACTGAGATATCGCAGAACGGCTTCACAGAGCCAGCGGAGGAGGAATAACTGAGATATCGCAGAACGGCTTCACAGAGCCAGCGGAGGAGGAATAACTGAGATATCGCAGAACGGCTTCACAGAGCCAGCGGAGGAGGAATAACTGAGATATCGCAGAACGGCTTCACAGAGCCAGAGGAGGAGGAATAACTGAGATATCGCAGAACGGCTTCATTGAGCCAGTGGAGGAGGAATAACTGAGATATCGCAGAACGGCTTCACAAAGCCAGTGGAGAAGGAATAACTGAGATATCGCAGAACGGCTTCACAGAGCCAGTGGAGGAGGAATAACTGAGATATCGCAGAACGGCTTCACAGAGCCAGCGGAGGAGGAATAACTGAGATATCGCAGAACAGCTTCACAGAGCCAGCGGAGGAGGAATAACTGAGATATCGCAGAACAACTTCATAGAGCCAGTGGAGGAGGAATAACTGAGATATCACAGAACGGCTTCACAGAGCCAGTGGAGGAGGAATAACTGAGATATCACAGAACGGCTTCACAGAGCCAGAGGAGGAGGAATAACTGAGATATCGCAGAACGGCTTCACAGAGCCAGTGGAGGAGGAATAACTGAGATATCACAGAACGGCTTCACAGAGCCAGAGGAGGAGGAATAACTGAGATATCGCAGAACGGCTTCACAGAGCCAGCGGAGGAGGAATAACTGAGATATCGCAGAACGGCTTCACAGAGCCAGCGGAGGAGGAATAACTGAGATATCGCAGAACAGCTTCACAGAGCCAGCGGAGGAGGAATAACTGAGATATCGCAGAACGGCTTCATAGAGCCACCGGAGGAGGAATAACTGAGATATCGCAGAACGGCTTCATAGAGCCAGTGGAGGAGGAATAACTGAGATATCACAGAACGGCTTCATAGAGCCAGCGGAGGAGGAATAACTGAGATATCGCAGAACGGCTTCACAGAGCCAGTGGAGGAGGAATAACTGAGATATCGCAGAACGGCTTCACAGAGCCAGTGGAGGAGGAATAAACGGCTTCATAGAGCCAGTGGAGGAGGAATAACTGAGATATCGCAGAATGGCTTCATAGAGCCAGTGGAGGAGGAATAACTGAGATATCGCAGAACAGCTTCATAGAGCCAGCGGAGGAGGAATAACTGAGATATCACAGAACGGCTTCATAGAGCCAGCGGAGGAGGAATAACTGAGATATCACAGAACGGCTTCATAGAGCCAGTGGAGGAGGAGGAATAACTGAGATATCGCAGAACAGCTTCATAGAGCCAGTGGAGGAGGAATAACTGAGATATCACAGAACGGCTTCACAGAGCCAGTGGAGGAGGAATAACTGAGATATCGCAGAACGGCTTCACAGAGCCAGTGGAGGAGGAATAACTGAGATATCGCAGAACGGCTTCACAGAGCCAGCGGAGGAGGAATAACTGAGATATCGCAGAACGGCTTCATAGAGCCAGCGGAGGAGGAATAACTGAGATATCGCAGAACGGCTTCATAGAGCCAGCGGAGGAGGAATAACTGAGATATCGCAGAACGGCTTCATAGAGCCAGCGGAGGAGGAATAACTGAGATATCGCAGAACGGCTTCACAGAGCCAGCGGAGGAGGAATAACTGAGATATCGCAGAACGGCTTCACAGAGCCAGCGGAGGAGGAATAACTGAGATATCGCAGAACGGCTTCACAGAGCCAGTGGAGGAGGAATAACTGAGATATCGCAGAACGGCTTCATAGAGCCAGTGGAGGAGGAATAACTGAGATATCGCAGAACGGCTTCACAGAGCCAGCGGAGGAGGAATAACTGAGATATCGCAGAACGGCTTCACAGAGCCAGTGGGGGAGGAATAACTGAGATATCGCAGAACGGCTTCACAGAGCCAGTGGAGGAGGAATAACTGAGATATCGCAGAACGGCTTCATAGAGCCAGCGGAGGAGGAATAACTGAGATATCGCAGAACGGCTTCATAGAGCCAGTGGAGGAGGAATAACTGAGATATCGCAGAACGGCTTCACAGAGCCAGCGGAGGAGGAATAACTGAGATATCGCAGAACGGCTTCACAGAGCCAGCGGAGGAGGAATAACTGAGATATCGCAGAACGGCTTCACAGAGCCAGTGGAGGAGGAATAACTGAGATATCGCAGAACGGCTTCATAGAGCCAGCGGAGGAGGAATAACTGAGATATCGCAGAACGGCTTCATAGAGCCAGCGGAGGAGGAATAACTGAGATATCACAGAACGGCTTCACAGAGCCAGTGGAGGAGGAATAACTGAGATATCACAGAACGGCTTCACAGAGCCAGCGGAGGAGGAATAACTGAGATATCGCAGAACAGCTTCACAGAGCCAGCGGAGGAGGAATAACTGAGATATCGCAGAACGGCTTCACAGAGCCAGCGGAGGAGGAATAACTGAGATATCGCAGAACGGCTTCACAGAGCCAGCGGAGGAGGAATAACTGAGATATCGCAGAACGGCTTCACAGAGCCAGTGGAGGAGGAATAACTGAGATATCGCAGAACGGCTTCATAGAGCCAGTGGAGGAGGAATAACTGAGATATCGCAGAACGGCTTCACAGAGCCAGCGGAGGAGGAATAACTGAGATATCGCAGAACGGCTTCATAGAGCCAGTGGAGGAGGAATAACTGAGATATCGCAGAACGGCTTCACAGAGCCAGCGGAGGAGGAATAACTGAGATATCGCAGAACAGCTTCACAGAGCCAGCGGAGGAGGAATAACTGAGATATCGCAGAACGGCTTCACAGAGCCAGCGGAGGAGGAATAACTGAGATATCGCAGAACGGCTTCACAGAGCCAGCGGAGGAGGAATAACTGAGATATCGCAGAACGGCTTCACAGAGCCAGTGGAGGAGGAATAACTGAGATATCGCAGAACGGCTTCATAGAGCCAGTGGAGGAGGAATAACTGAGATATCGCAGAACGGCTTCACAGAGCCAGCGGAGGAGGAATAACTGAGATATCGCAGAACGGCTTCATAGAGCCAGTGGAGGAGGAATAACTGAGATATCGCAGAACGGCTTCACAGAGCCAGTGGAGGAGGAATAACTGAGATATCGCAGAACGGCTTCATAGAGCCAGTGGAGGAGGAATAACTGAGATATCGCAGAACGGCTTCATAGAGCCAGTGGAGGAGGAATAACTGAGATATCGCAGAACGGCTTCACAGAGCCAGTGGAGGAGGAATAACTGAGATATCGCAGAACGGCTTCATAGAGCCAGTGGAGGAGGAATAACTGAGATATCGCAGAACGGCTTCACAGAGCCAGCGGAGGAGGAATAACTGAGATATCGCAGAACGGCTTCATAGAGCCAGTGGGGGAGGAATAACTGAGATATCGCAGAACGGCTTCACAGAGCCAGTGGAGGAGGAATAACTGAGATATCGCAGAACGGCTTCATAGAGCCAGCGGAGGAGGAATAACTGAGATATCGCAGAACGGCTTCATAGAGCCAGTGGAGGAGGAATAACTGAGATATCGCAGAACGGCTTCATAGAGCCAGTGGAGGAGGAATAACTGAGACGGGAACAGAATAAGACAGATTTACCTTGTTTAGAAAAAACTATTAAAAACATACAAATTTAAAACATTTTATTTAAAGTGTATCTCATGTATCCTGACACATACATGTATGTAATCATAATATTAATAATATAGTATTTTTCACAAATAAAGAAATTGTTTGAAAATATATGAATAAGTGTAGCCAACTCTAGATTTACATTCAGCACACAGTGAGAATTATGAATATGTCATATGGGCTCCTGAATATAGCGCAACATAGTCTGAAATCAAGGGTTAAAGGCCATCTTTCAAGTTGAAGATCCCTGTGAATGAACGTGTAGATAAATAGTGTAGGAAAGAAAGAAATTGTGAAGAAATTAATCATAAATGTGCATTAAAAAAGTTTTTTAAAAGAAATTGTGAGTAAAATTACTTCCGCTGTCCAAAAACGGTCTGATCGGAAGTGACGCAACGGCCGGTAAATCTCATCTCTTCGTAATGGAGTCAGACAGTGAAGAGGTTGCAGTAGGGGTTAACGTCAACTCTTACGATGGGCCATTGCCGTATAATTATGAGCCGCCTAGGTGTGAGGAGAATCGGTGGAGAATTGGGCAGGTGTCTTGGTGAGTGACCACAGGCTATAGCTAATTGTGGCTAACGTTGTCTCCATGTTTATCACATTGCAGTATCTTTAATAAATCATATTTAGCAATATTGCTGTCGACTTTGTTGTTTTTCAAGCATCCATGTAGATTGTCACCATCTATGCCAGCAACATGTGTCTTAAAATGTTTAATTTAGATCCCAGATTCTAAATGAATGCTGTAGGCTGTAACGTTAGCTTACATCTGTGACGGTCAGCTAGTCTGGACAGGGATGGAAAAGCTGTGCATTTCTGCACAACATAGTTTATCGTGAAATTTTGTAGAAATTGCTAGCTGATTTTTAATCAGTAGCTGCTTTCAGACCTAGGTGTCCGCATGTTCTGCAGATGTCAAGCGTTAGGGCCGTAACCTATATCTGAACAACATAACCGGCCAGCTGGAATTCCGAACTTAGCCGGCTGTTATACTACTCCCCTCCTAGTATTTCCGATGGACATTATGTAAATGAGCTCGCATGTACTGCGGAGTACGTGTATGAAAGCAGTTTGTGTCTTTTTACAGTGCATATTTACCTAAGCTTTAGGAAGTAAGTAGTCTACATGTCGTTTCTTACAAGGTCTTACACCAACCACTAGAGCTACAAGGAGGGAAGGAGAGTGAGTTTATCTTAGCACACTTTGTTTAACAGGTGCTTGTGTGGTAGATGTGAGGCTATGCCATCAGCAGTGGAGAGTGTGTGCTGTAGGGAGGTCGACGCCTATTGGTCCCTTGTCCAAACCCTAGATCTCCCAGAAGACATTACCTGCCTCACACTCCATCCAGGGTTTGAAGCATCCTGTGTGAATCCTTTTGTGCTGCAGATAGCATACATGAACTTCAGACAGGAGCATGGCCCTCTCCAAGCCAGCAGACCAGAGTATGTTTTGAGCAAAAATTATTTCACACTGCAATTTAAAGAACCAGCTTTTCTACACCAAAATAGTAAATCCTGTTAAGCAGGGTTTTAAACTAAGTGGTTTCCATATGCTTACTATAAAAACAACTTTGGTGTTGTGTAGTACAGTAGAATATCAGCCAACAGGACATGCAATATTTACCATTGGAATTGTTTACTATGAAAACATGGTATGATCAAAATGTAATTATGTCCCAATCTCCACCACAGGCAGTTCCGATACACAGCATACAGGCAGGTTGTCCGCTGGGCGTACAGAATACTAGGCAGGGACATTAGGAAAGCCATACCTTCGTGTGTTGTGTCAGCAATAAGGAGGCAGTTTGCAGAGGAGGGACAAACATACAAAGGTTTCCAGTGGCCCCGCTTGGAAGACGATTAATAAATTCATAGTGAAACAAACTGTACTGGTAAAATTGATCTTTTATTACATGTTAAAGCGTGAGTGTCGTGCGAGATGGAGGCTGACTGCCTCATCCTTGGCAACCTTCTGGAGGGAAGTGGTGAGGGGGGGGGGGGGGGGGGGCAGCAGAGGACAAGACAGCACTGCTTTCTTGTAGGGCCTGTGGTGACTTGGAGTATTCCTCTACCAGAGAGACCATAAGATTTGTTGCGTATCCTTGAGGAGAGAAATGTTTAGAACACATTTAGTAACATGGTTGACCCACATAAAAAAGATATTGAAAAACTAAGTGAAACTACTAACCGTAAGATGGTTTCTCCTTGATGGGGTGGACTACCCAGCCACCTTTCCGAAACCGCGGGTAGCGAACGGCGTAGCGTGCCTCACCCTCACTGGTTCAAGCTACATCTCTGTTGCCATTACTATTGTAATGTAGGGCCGCCAAGAGAAGTCTGTAGGAGATAAGTAGATAGAACATTAGGCCTCCAAAGCTAACCCAATGCAGTGAAATGCAACAGAAATACATGACATTAATGTTTTCAGTTCAAATGGGTCTAAGACAATGACTCATCTTTGCAATTATTTTTTTTTGCAAACAATATGTAATGCTGTTATCTAGGGCTGACTTCTAATAGTCGAGGATTCGACGATTCGATTCGGAGAGGTCTGATTCGACTATGAACCTCATAGTCGAATACATGGGCGTCAGTTTGGTTTGAAATGTGCTGGGGACAGAGACGCATTCGCATTTTCAGAAGGGCTGGGTAATAAAAAAATATTTTCCGCTTTCGCGCAGGTCATGTTTTGAAAGACGATGTCCTGTAGCTTACTAATGTAAATAAATAAAAATGTATTCAAAAATCTGCTTCACATTTTCAGCAGGGCTGCGGAGCGGCTGTGGGTTGACTCCACACGGTTCTCATGGGCTTTATATATAGGCTAAGTCCTAACGTGAAAAAAGCTTTACGTGGTTTAATGTACCTAAACAATGATTACCAAATTTCCCTCTCATATTGCTCCTCATAACCACTGAAAATGGTAAAAAAATCGAACCCAGAGTCCAATTATTATGGACGTTATCTGATATTAAGCGTTTCTGCTTCACATTTTCAGCAGGGCAGCGGAGCGGCTGTGAGTTGACTCCACACGGTTCTCATGGGCTTTATATATAGGCTAAGTCCTAACGTGAAAAAAGCTTTACGTGGTTTAATGTACCTAAACAATGATTACCAAATTTCCCTCTCATATTGCTCCTCATAACCACTGAAAATGGTAAAAAAATCGAACCCAGAGTCCAATTATTATGGACGTTATCTGATATTAAGCGTTTCTGCTTCACATTTTCAGCAGGGCTGCGGAGCGGCTGTGGGTTGACTCCACACGGTTCTCATGGGCTTTATATATAGGCTAAGTCCTAACGTGAAAAAAGCTTTACGTGGTTTAATGTACCTAAACAATGATTACCAAATTTCCCTCTCATATTGCTCCTCATAACCACTGAAAATGGTAAAAAAATCGAACCCAGAGTCCAATTATTATGGACGTTATCTGATATTAAGCGTTTCTGCTTCACATTTTCAGCAGGGCAGCGGAGCGGCTGTGAGTTGACTCCACACGGTTCTCATGGGCGTGAAAAAGCTTTACGTGGTTTAATGTACCTAAACAACGATCACCAAATTTCCCTCTCATATTGCTCCTCATGTTTATGAAATGTTATGATATATGTGTGATATGTTTTATTCATCTGGCTTTAAATGAATAAAAGGTATTTGTTACACACCATGTTTTTCTTTTAGTTTTTTTTTAGCTCTTTTGTTTGAAATGGAAAAAATCTAGCTGCTATCTAAAAAAAAAAAAAAAAAGGTTCGACTATCAGTCGACTACGGCAAAATCTAACGAATCAGATTCGACTATGAAAATCCTTAGTCGAAAACAGCCCTACTGTTATCAATCAATAACATTTTGGTCTGCTATACAAGACTGCATTAGTTTTTAGCCATATTCATTCTGTCATCATTTACCTGCTACAAAAGTACAAAAGTATTGCAATATCCTGAAATAAAAAAAAAAAAAACTAATTTTATTAGTATCGATACTTTTAAGTGATAACACTACCTGCTGTACATCCCAAGAAAAGAAAAGCCAGTGTGTTTGGGAGCAAAGTGCAGAATGAGGGAATGGTAGGCCTCCAGGGAGAATGTCTGATGCTGAGGTGACAATTGTCGAATATCCTTTACCAGTGCTTTCCTGGCAGCTACACTCTCCAGTTTAGTGGCTGCTGGTGATCCTGAATAAAACATATTCTGTCATATAGTCTGTCGCATTTCATAACACAAGTAATTATTAGTACACATGGGGTTACATATTGATAAAACCAAACTAAACTTAACAAGCACTGAAAAAAGTTTAGCCTCAAAACATTTGACATCTTTTAACATGGGCTACTATGTTGTACCTGGTTCCAGCCACTCCTTGTTTCTTGGCTCTCCTTCCAGCGGTGGATGTGCGCAGCTGGTAAATGCAGGAGTGCTGTGTTCATGTATGTCCTGTACATGATTTATCATACTCTGCCATTTTGCCTGCATCTCATCTTGATCTCCTGTAGGAGTGGAAGCTGCGGTCCAGTACAGATGGTTGATAATGGCTGGCCTCCACAGCTTCAGATCCTCACAGTCCCTCTCTTTTGCAGAAGCATCCAGTGCTTTCTGTACGCCTGTTCCAGAGCAGAGCAAACTAATTATTAGGAAAGTGAATTTAACTACAAAAAACAAGTCTGTTATATAGAACTACCAACATCACAATACATACTTTTCCCAATATGCCAGACATCAAAGAAATGCCTTGTTCCTTCTGAACACATTTTCTCACGTACCCACTTGGCCACCTAAAACAAAGAAGACACAAATTGGTTTTATAGAATTTAGAACTTATTTTGAGTGATGCTGTGCATGTCAATGCTGTTCAGCTTTAGATCTCTCCTAGCATCATTACCTGCCGATTTCTGTCTGTTATCAGAGCAGACACTTGCATGTCTTGGTCCATCAGGAACTGCATACTCCGCTTTAGACCCTCTAGCTCACACCAAGAGCTGCTTGGGACTTCTGAGCTCTGTAAAACCAACTGATTATTACTGAACAGTAAAAGTAATATCAGTAACTAAATCAGACACAAGATTTCTGTGTGACATCAACTTACTTGGACAAGTTGAACATCTAAAACTTTGTTAATTCGATCCTCAATCAAGGAGTAGCTACCATATTTGGCACAGTGTCCAGGAGAATCTGATCTAAGAACGTCAAAAACATTTAGAGGTTAATGCAAAAACACACTGACCTGTTCTACATCAGTGACGTGAGCTGGACCATTCTACCTGCAGTCACCAGACAGGATCAATCCACCCCCAGTCTCCTTCAGCTCCCTGATGATCCCCCTCTGCTCATTCCTCCGGGCCTGCACAACGGTAGGGATAGTGTAATAGCGCTGATGGCGGAAAAAATTGCCGGGACTTATGCACTGCAGTCCAAACAGCTTCAGCATCCTGATGGTCTGAGTAGCCATGCAACCTGAGAAGTGGATGGCACCGCTGAGTAAAAGGTTGCAGGCAGGCATGTTTCGATGCACCTTCTCTTGGTTTTGCCAGTAACGCTCATAACAACAAGTTCCGCAGGCCTGAAAGATGAGAGAAGATTCAAGACTCAAGCAGCTTTAAGATGAGGCAGTGAAATACCTGTATAGTTGAGACACAAATAATGAATATACATACTGTACATTCACAGACTATAATTCAGCTCCTCACAGACAGTTGACAATTAAGACATTACCTGCTTGACTTTTATGAAGGTTCCTTCCGGGGGCATTATGTGCAGGACAAACCGTGAGCAAAGACAGCAACTGCCTCTGGCAAACAATGAACTTGTCAACAGCACTGAAAACAAGAAAAGGAAAAAACACATTAATTCTGACTATGACATTTTTTGATACACAATCAGAAAGAGTTTCCATTAATAAAAAGGTTTTTACTTTGGGTCACTGAGAGATTCCAGCTCTTCTGGTTCCTCCTCAGAGGACTCGCTCAACATCTCCTCCCCGGGACTCCATGACATATCACCAGAATGGGTGATGATATCAGAAAATGACCATTCATCATCACTTTGTTCAGGACTGGCCAGTGGAGTTGATCTGCGGTTTGAGTCCCCACATCCACCATCTGAGGCTTTACCTGAACAGCTTAGATGAAAGAGATTCATCTTAATAATTGTTCACCATTGTACATTCATTGGCAACAACACATGCACTATCTAATGCAACCCAGTACAAAATATCTTTTTCTAACATTATGAAGTTCATAATTTTTAATGTTTACTGTCTGAAAAGTGTAAATTACAAAATAGTAACCATGGAGATCATGAAAAATGTTGACATGTAATCCTTATTTGTGATTGTATATGGCATGTATGGTGAATGCTAGATATAAGCTAACCACCTAATGAACGATGTAAACATCTTATGTTGCACTGTGATCCACGATGGACCACTACTGGCTCAGGGTCCGTTGTAGAGATGTCTCCATCTACATCATCTTCAGGATCTGAAGTGGCAGTTGCACCCGCCCCGTCTTTGCTGGCAGCACTCTCTCCCAAAATCTGAAAACAGACCAAAATCACAACTTTGAACTTTAAAAAATGTAGTCCTTTCATGAAAATCCCCCATTCATGCATTATTTAAAAGACTGCTAATCTTTTCAAAATCTTTTCAAAGTAGTCCCGAGCTGCATTCCCTCGCATGTGCCCTGTTGATACCAGCTTCACAGAGAGAGAGAGCCCGGGTCGAGAGAGAGTGCGCGCGCGCGACCGGGGCTCTCTCTCTCTGCTCGTTCTTTCAGTTAAACATGCGCACTGTCACAAGCGCAGCAGTTCATCTACATTACTCACCGATCAAATAAAGCTTTGGCGGGACAAAAATTCACTTTGGCGGGCACTAAACCGAGTTCAATGCAGGAAAATTCATGCGTGAATTTAACCGAGTAGTAGGCTAACGTTACATGACCCTGCATGCACTCGCACAAATGCGACCACATAATAAAATTTGAACTCGCACATTCTCAGAAAATGGTCGCAGTCTGGAACCCTGTCTTATTAGCTCAATAAAATAAGTGTCGGGAGGCTCATGTGCAGCCTCATGGGGTGTAGCAAGAGTAAGCTGACGGCAGCTAGCAGCTAGGCGTGCTTTCGTGCCTTCATGGTGCTAACGTTAACTTCTCAAAGTCATGCCAAGACTAATCCATTATAACATCAAGAAAAATACATTTGTAGAAATTACATGCAGAGCTACATTTCGATGCAACAATTTGTATAAAGTATTATGAGACTTACTGTGCAAAGCTCCCGTTTTCGGTGCGCAGATTCTCTGCTAGTGCTAACGGACTCTTCACTCCCGCCAGATTTTGCTGGTGGACTTGCATGCACCGATGGCACAGCTCCATTTGCCAGCCTAACCCACTCTCTTCGTCGAAATCCCATGCGAAATTCCATAAGATCTCCTTGGTTGTAGTTGTCTGGTGTGAAGTGTTTTTCACATACCACCGTGTGTCTTGTCACCGAGGAGGAGGCAGCGAAATTGCTTCTCTTTGCCTGGACGAAACGTATCCAAGCACGGAAATCTTTGTGTTTCTTGTTTGGAAATCGGTGGACCCGATGGCCAGACAAGTTGGAGTTGTTGCATCCAAAACAAACACAAGAATTCACCATGGGTGTTGTTTTGACATTTTCATACAAGATTCTGTATAAATTAAGTTATACAATTAAATTGAAAGATGGCCTTCTTTAACCCTTTCCCACATACGGTCAGTGCATGACGTGAAATTCAAATGTGCTTTCGCGCGTTGGCTGGCTAAAAAAACAATACATTTAGAGTTTGTAAAACACACACTGATGTCAAAGGAAGAGGCAATAATAATCCTTTCCATTATAATTAGACATGTTTTATTCATTTCAGATACACATTGTGTAAGTAACTTTAAAGTTTACTCTATTCATCTCCCAGTTCACCAGCCACTTACTTTTATGTATTTCGGGAGAAGTGGATGAATTCACGTGTTGTAAATCCAACAGATCCGATTCTCTGACCTGCGTCTGCGGCACAAACTAAGATGGCGGCGCCCATCGCGCATACAGCTCAACTAACGCGATCGTTATAAAGGTGTTTAAACAACAAAACACTTCCACTTGCATATATTTGACAATCGGAATATCAGATATTTCATGCCATATCTAACAAATGTGTGAATATTTTGAATAAAAAAGGAAAAATGACATAAAAGCAGATCATCATTCATTCAGCTCTGTTGCTGCTGCGGTATGACACGTGACAAGCAATGACGCGTCACCATGGAAACAATAAAGTGACACTTTCTAAATAACGGTCGCCTTGAAATAAAATCGATTTGCTGGTGAGGTGGAGTGGGGGAGGAGCGCATTTATCATGGGGGAACCCCTGCTCTAACACACACACACACACACACACACACACTTGCACTCACAGGCAGACACACACATACTCACTTGCTCACACTCGCGCACACACACTATCACTTACACAAACACTTACCTGAGTGCACGCACACTCACACTCTCTCACACAGACATGGACAGTCGCACACACACGTACTTGCACACACACACTCGCAGAAACACACACGGACACTCGCGCACACACACACACACACACACACACACACACACACACTTTCTCTCTCTCTCACACTCACACACACACACACTCACAAACACTCTACACACGTGCACAGATACACACACTCTCTTGCACAGACACACACTCTTGCACAGTCACACACAAACACTTACATACACACAAACACACTTTTACACACACTCGCACACACACTCACATACACATACACACACTCTCTCATACACACTCACACTCAAATACACACACACACATTCATGTGTGCACACACACACACACACACACTCTTACACATTCACACACACTCACATACTCTCACTCACACAGACACACTCGCAGACACACACGGACACTCACACACTCGCGCACACACACACTCTCACTCAGTCACTCTCACACACACACATACTCACACACTCACATACACACGTAAAAAGAGTGTTTTTAATGTTAATGATTAAAATGTAGCTGAGCTGGAAGAAGCATTATTTACCTGAGACGAGCGGAGAGGAAGGAGCGCAGTGCATGTAGTAACATTATGTCAGAATCACATGTAATAAAAAAATCTAACTTTATCATTATGAATATAAACAAATAAGATGTATTTTAGTACTCACTATCAAGCTAGTATATCGATATTGGTAAAGTTTAAATTATATATTTTTTTGATTCGCTAACGAGCTAGTTATATCTATAAGGCAAAGCTAAAAACAGCTTGCATTGATACACGTTTTTCCATTTCCATTAGTTACACTGTGATGGCGATGAATTTCGTGTAAGATTCATAACATATACGTTCATATATTCTGCATGTAAGAGTTTCCATGATGAAAGCATTGTTGACTCAGTCTCTGAGGGTAAATCTAGTTCTAAAAAAAGTTCCTGGATGCGGAGTAACGTCAGGTCTACTAGCTGTTAAACATGTATTTTGTTATGTAAAGTTAAATTTTACACAATTCAACACGACAGCTATCAACTTGAGCTAGGCCTATTGATTATTTATCAACTCTACTATGGCTCGCTAAGTAATGTTATGATAGCTATATTAGGCAGCTACGTGTGCTAGTGATACATGATTCATGAAAACATAAACAAAAAAATATGTCTAATCAAATTACAAAAAGAAAGATTACCTGTCCAGCAGAAATAAAGCCATCAAGGAGTCACTTTTCAGCCCCTTGAGGTCCCTCAGTTCTCGCCATCGCTGGAAAGCCACACCGATATTGACTCGCGTTTTATTTCTTGGTTTATCCAAAGACTTTTTGTTTATTGCCTTTTCTAATACTGTCTTCTTGTTTTGGCCTTGTTTGCCTTCGCTAACTGCATATGCTGGTAATGTGAATTTTGAACGCTCTCTCTCTGCCATTATTTTGCTATTCCTAGGTGCCTCTTGAACTCCTCAAATCAAACGGGTGCGCGCATGTAGGCAGATCCTTTATCAACAGGGTGGTTACCATGGTTGCGAGAGAGAGTGACAGTCGCCTAAGCCAATCCTTTGTTTCGTCCCGAATGGAAATAATGAGCTGTGTTTAATGCAGATTAAACGGTCTAGAGTCACTCGATTTTTATACTCTTTTTTTCAGAGTACTTACATTTTAATTATGTATTGATATATAAAGAAAGTTTAAACAAATTTGGAAAAAAGTTCTTTAGACAAATCCTACCTACCCTGCCTTTAACTGATCTAGTTAACTTTAATAAATTTAAAAGTTTAATAAATGGAACCTTATTGTAAAGTGTTACCGATTTTGTTACACACCGAAACGATTCAGTGTTGGACAGATCAGTTGTTTTAACCATTCATTAAAGTGAATCGGTTCAAATGAGTCATTAGTTCGCGAATCGAACGTGTCATTAGCAGACTTGTACGCGGCGTTGTGTGATTATCCCGGCAGTTTAGGACATCGGACAAGATTTGTCAACACAAAAAACATTTCATCAACGGATAGGTTTTGTTTTGTTTATTGAAAGTGTCTTTTATGTCAGCTGAATGAGCGGAACGCTTTTCAGAGAAGAAGGAAAGGTAAAAAAGGTTATTTTTTGCACAATTCACACCCAGCGGTTAGCCTGACTACGTCAGACTTCCTACTTCCGCTAATTTCATTTCGCTCCTGTACTCAGTCTGAGATAGCAGCCTATCTTTCAGTTTTCCACCGGCCTGAAAACAGCCGGGCCAATCAACGAACAGAGGGCGGGCTGAGAGCCGTGACGTACACGCTGATTGTACCGTGGATGCGTAGATTTACTTCACATAATCTGCAAAAGTCGTTCACAGCCATGTTCAATCCGGTATTTCGCTCGATGGTTTAGTTTTTGCATCATATATGTGTTTACAGTGGAAGTTAGATGCGGCTGAGCATGCGCATAACACGCCATAACCAAACGTTATGTGATTGGCTAATCACATAACGTTTATGTGATTAGCACATAAACGTTATGTGCTAATCCCCCCCCCCCCCCCCGCGCAAGAGAAAACACTTCTCTATTATGCTATTCCAGACCAGTGTTGCCAACTTAGCGCCTTTGTCGCTATATTTAGCGAGTTTTCAGACCCCTCTAGCGACACATTTTCAAAAAAGCGACTAGCGACAATTCTAACGACTTTTGCTGGTGCTATTGGAGACTTTTAGAGACTTTTTGACGTGAAACCGCACATTGTTCTTACTCTTCTCAACGAGCAGCGGGTGCTGCCGTTTTACCCATCCCCGTGGCAAAGCACTCACAGGCGGCACAGTTCTCACGCACCAGCCCCTCCCAGCTGCATTTTTGGACAAACCTCAGTAACCTCCAAATGTTGCCAGCACAGTCCTGCGAGCGCGAGGTTTGCTTTCTCCTTGCCATTACGCACCTCTCTCTCTGCGTCTACCCTGTTCAGTGAATGGTTGAGAGAGGAGCAGCAGCACGGCAGCTAACGGACGTGAATGAGCAGTGTTGTTTCCATGGACTTATCACTTATCTTTTGTTTTATATTTAAAGAATTTAGTTTGACCATTTTTTCCCCTTTCTTTTCTTGTGCTTATCACTTGTAATACTCACTATCACAGTGCTAGTTCACCCAGTTCCCGAACTCTCTCAATTCAGATAATTTTACACTCGTTCTATTGTCTGACAAAAAAATATAGTAGGCTAAATGAGAACAGCTTTATTGGACATTCGGCTATAGCCTATTATATTATATTATATTATATTATATTATATTAAAATACAGTATGTGAGCATGATTTTAATGAGAAAAAACATTAGGCAGGCAGAACGCAAGTATGCCGCGATGACGTCATGAATATGCTAATTGACGTATTACGTCATTTAGCGACATTTAGCGACTTTCAGGGGAGGCGTTAGCTACTTTCCTTTGAAAATAGTTGGCAACAATGTTCCAGACTCTGTCTACGAAGCAAAGTGAAGTAGCAGAGTCTGGTATTACCAGGCTACCCAGCGGTAGCCTAATTCAGGGAAAAATATCCGAATGCTCCACGTGAAACTTCGTTCTTCCGATCTTTTACCTTTGTGTCAATTCTCAATGGATTTAGATTAATAAGCGCGAGGGAGTGAGAGAGAGAGAGAGAGAGAGAGAGAGAGAGAGCAAGACAGTTTGAGGACGCGCGCGCGACCGGGCCTCTCTCTCTCTGCTCGTTCTTTCAGTCAGTAGGGGAGAGTGGGGTGATTTGTGCCAGGGGGGAAGTAGTTCCACCCCTTGTTCTGGAAAACCATAGAATAATTTGGTCATGTGACCACATCATTTTGAAAAGCAATCAATTTTACTCATCCTCCAAAGAAGAGAGATACATGGCATGAGAGTTAAGCACATTTTAGTGCAAAAAAATG